>JADBJO010000713.1:540000-585483 GCA_016801955.1 Conus betulinus | reverse complement strand
GGTAATGTGGATTCTTTTTTTTTTTTTCCTCTGAAAAATGATGAACAAAGCATACCTGAAGGGTATGGAAGTGCAAATCTGAATAGGAGATCCTGGTGAGCTTCTATGAAGAAAACCTACCATGCCTGGTCAACACTCAATCCCTAAGAATATCTTATACCTAGCATCTTTTCATTATCCCTACGACACAGCTGAACAATGAGGACAGACTGGAAGACAAGTTGGTGGTAAAAGGGACTCTGGTGTGTGGCTTGCATCTTCTCACCAAAGATTCCATTATCTGAGCCAAATGCCTCATTTGGCACCATCCTGTTGCTGCATATCTGTCAAGTGGCACAGAGAGATGCCTTTTCTGTTGCAACAAAGTCTGGACACACAGGACCGATGACAGAACCAGTAGGGATCATCATCTTAAGTACTGGATTTGTCCTTAACTCATGCATTACACCCTTCTGCCTCTTCGGGGTTGACACAAAGCATCGCCTGCCACAGCTATTTGTACATCCTCCCATACCAGACATTCCAGCATCTATGTGGTACATAGCACGCAAGCACACAGTTACTTTCAAGCACACTGACACCATCTTATGTCCAAGTATTTTAAATGCATAAAAGCAAGCAAACTAATGAACAAAACAAAGATTTATAATGTGAACTAAATGTCTCAGACACAAATGCAAAGTCTGATAATGAAAGGAAACAAACACTTTGGACATGAAATTCAGCCTCAAAACACAGTCTTGGCTTGTTTAATGAAAACATGAAAACATATAAAAGACAATATGATTTAGAGAACCAAAACCAACTAACAAAAAAAAGCAATGGAAAAGTTGAGAAATTAAAAGTTACTCCCACAACATGAACACTAACTACGAAAGATCGATACAAGAGATTAATGGAATGAACATGAAAAGTGATTACAATGATCATGGAATAGTCTCAAAATAAAACAGTGACAAATTTCAATGAAAAACAAAATCACCTTATACGTGAATTTTCAAAAAAAGAAAAAAGACAAAACTACACAAAACAGCGCTTTAAAATGAGTGAAAAGAGGCAATGATAAAAACAAACAAAAAAAAAGGCTTTAAATGGATACAAAAATAAAATAAACACTGTTCAGCTACACTTACAATGTAGACACTGGGAAAAAAAAAAAAGGCGAAAAAGCTCTCATACAAGCACAGACGTTGCTGTTCAAAAGCTAACAGAAATATTAAAAAGAAGTCAACAATCAGCAAATTGTTGGGGAATCCTATTCCCTCCCTCCCCCATGAAGCGCCGATCTGGGAAGAGAGTGCAAGACAAACTAGCCAACAGGGCAGATGGTGGGGATGAAGGACAGGGAGCATGGGAGGAAAGGAAATGATTAACAATTCCATGCATACTCAAGCACAACCCACACGCAATACACCACAACGCCTGAAGCGCCAGGCCTCTCAGTGACAATCATTCTGCAATACTGGTGCTCATATGTAGGGTTCCAATTTCCCAGCAGGGTAGGGCGACAACACCAGCTTGTTTATCACAGTGCTTCATACGCCACGGCTCTCTCTGCAGGCAGCCTTGGAAGATGACAGGACATAGAGAACGATTTTACAGCTCCAGCCACTGTTAAACTGTTCTTGCCTTCCTCCGAGGTCAAGGAAAGCTGAGCGAATCCAACCAAGTTTTTATCATCTGCAGCTTCGTTGGGGCCACAGCCCTGAGTTCTGCAAAAATATTGTAGAGAAAAAAGTAAGCCAATCACATCATACAGGGTGAAAGCTATAGAAACTAGTGTCACCATTTTCACCTCTTCTGAAATTTTCTCAGGAGAGAATGGCCATCACGAGCCTTGATGCAACCATATATTTCACTCTTTTTGAGGGACCTCAGACCTGAAGCACAGCTCCTTTTACAATTCATCTGATGTTAATGACTTTTTTTTTAAAACCTTTGTAAAGTACCACATCAAACTATTTGCTCTTCACTTTCACTTGATAATCATTGCTGCCCTATCACCAAAATGAATTTGCAGCATTTCTCACTTTAAGCATTGTAATTACATCATTTACAGGATATTTTTCCCCTCTTTCAAGTAACTTGGTAAATCTGTGACAGTGTCCTTAGCATTAAAAGCATGCACACTTATTCAGAACCACCTGCACAGGTCAGCTGATTTCTTAATGTGTGTTCATGTGTGTAAATTAGCAAATATTTAAGAAAACCAAAAAAGGCACAAGAAACTAAGGCATAACAAAAAAGAAAAAAAAAAAAAAAAAAAAGCCAATTACACAGCAGATTATGAGGGAATCAGATTATGAGGGAAAGGGAGGGTGGGAAACGAAAGAAAATGAATCAAACGAAGGAACGAGATCAATTTCACACATACTGTGGAATAAGCACATATATATTTTTTTTGCTATCTTCACCTCAGTTTCACATATACAGTGGATTAAGCACATATACAGTGGATTAACCCTTTCACTGCCAGACATTCTATTTTGCATAAATCCCCATCACCAGCCATTTTTCCAAAAAAGTTCTTATTGTATACCAGCATATGTGAAACGCGGATATCTCTGGAATTAAACAACCAATTCTCATGCTATTTTTTGTAAAAATGGAGGAGATACACTGTACTTTTATTATATCATAACATGTTAGTAATGGTAAGTCAACAACAATTTCAATTTTTTTTTAGTGATTTCAAGTGCAAAAAAAAATGCAAAATAAAAAAAAAAGAATGTTATGTTTCTTCTAAGCATAAAAAATAAAGAAATAATGCCAACAAACTCTCAACAAGGGAGGAAAAATACTCCACTCACAACTGAAGACCAGAAAGTATGGTATTTCCAACAGAAAAGTGCATGAAACAACCACAAATACAACTACTCCAATAGCAGGGAACACACACACACACACACACACACACACACACACACACACACGCAGCACTCTTATGCCTAACTGGTACACATGTAAGAAAGAAAAAGGGAACACACACACACACACACACACACACACACACACACACAAACACACACACACACACACACACGTCCCTTTCACTCTCAACAGTAATATATATATATATTTTTTTTTTATGAACACAAAGTCATTCATGTGCCTGTTGGTCTCTGAACCCTTGCCATTCAGTCGATCTATATAATCAGCTGTGTACCCACTCGAAACACGTCTGTGCTACTCGCCTCTCACGTGTCAGTTGACCACGCCCCCCTTCAACCTCAACCAGCAAGAGTCGGCCCACAGCGTGTGTGTGAAGTTCGTTGCCTAAAGTCTTAGTTCGCTCCCTCACATAGAGTTAGTGAACAGTCAGTCAGTGCTGGCTGGCTCAACGCAAAAAAAACACTGGGGCACACGCGGTAGGGTAGTAAGTGGGCGTCTGATCAGCCTCTCATAACAATTTGGCCACGGTCCAACGCTTCACGTTGGAATAATTCAGTCAAGCCCTCACTATCGTTCTTTACGCGTGACTGTCTGGGTCTTCTTCATCTGTATTAGGAACAACCAACCGTCTATTCAATATTCCCAGCACTTGATCTATGGTAAACGTACGGCAAGGTCGAGTACGTAAAGTGCTTGGTGGTGACGTCATAGTGAATGGAAAAACAATCGGAATAAAGTCAATAAAACACTGAACTGAATAGTGTTCTGACAAAGCAAATGGCTGTGAGCATGAGCCAGACGATCCCCCAACTATGACATTTATTGCTGGCTTTTTATCTCCTGAACTAGGATCGTGAAAGTATCGGGAGTTAGGTCACCCTACTTTGTCGCCAAAAGGCACCTTTGGCGCTCTGCCAAGTCGTCGCCAAAAGGCGCCTATGGCGGTAAAAGGGTTAACCCAATGCCTACTGGATCGACCGCGAAATTTCCTCCTTCTGAATACCAGATTGACAGAGATCGACCTTTGAATACTTGGTCAACTACTTTCACTTTCACCATCACATATCCCAGAATGCAATCACGACAGAAGAATCTTCCACTTATGATGTTTCTGGATGCCATTTTGGTTTTTGTTGCACAAGTTTTGGTGGTATAGTTTTGCTGCTGTGAATTTTAAAGTTCGGCTTTTTTTTTTTTTTTTCCCGCAAGATTTTCAGGGAAATGGCCGATCAAGTAACTATGCAACTTGCAGAATTCATTTTCTGATGTGATAGTGATGAAGAGAGAGTATTTGAGGCTACACTCTTGAAGAAGAACTGAAGCAAGATGATTCAGACGTCGATGTTGACCTAGTTATAAATAAATATTCACTGCTGACTGATTTTGAAGCCAGAATCGATAACGATTCCGGCAATGACAATGACGATGTTGAACGGCCCATTGCTGCTGGGCCCAGCCCCCCTCCCTCCTCAAAAGAAAATTCGAAAAAAAAAAAAGTTGCTAGAGACTCTTTAAAGTTTAATTGTTGACTGGAGTGGTAGGCTACAAGTAGTGAAGCCCCCCCCAAAAATTTCGCTTGTTTTGACAGCCAGGAAACCCAGTCAGTCAATGGGAGTGTCCCATGAATTGCCTGTGGGAGCATCACCTTTAGCTTTTTGATTTCAGAGGAATTTTGGCAGACTTTTTAGCGAGAAACAAATTTATTTGCTGCACAAAAGCTAGCAAAAAAGGATGAGCATAAACTCCGGCCTAAATTAAAAACTGCCTCGTTTATCAAAAAGCAAACAGGAGACGGACAAGAGGTACATCATCACCACAGTGTGTGTGTGTGTGTTGGGGGGGGGGTCGTCGATTGCTTACTGCACTTGTGCAAAAGCACAATTTTGCTGAATTCCATCACAATTTCAAGTCCAGTATCCAGTAATCTGTGGTATTTTTTTCCCCTCAGTAGTTAGAAGACAAATCTTCTTGTAGGTGATGCCTTCAGTTTAACAAAATTGTTGAAATTTGAGTGTTTTTTTTTCCTTCACCACAAAAGTTGATTATTTAGTGTGCAGACCATATAGAAGACTTTACTTTGATCCTGAGGATTCAGTACTTTGTTTAGATTTGGAAAATCACTCTGTGCTCCTAACCCATGACATTCTGTAGGTACAGTGAATTTAGGAATAATTGTTTTAGCACCGAGAACAATGAAGCAGAGTTAGTCTGTTCGATTTTTTTTTTTTCCCCTCGTGTACCAGTTCACTACATTTGGGGAAAAAAATGGCATCTTTGGATGGAGCAATGTCTTTGAATTTTTTATCATTACTTTCATAGAATAGATGAGTTAACCCTCTTCAGTATGCACTTACCTGAGCTTAGTTACACCGAAAAACATCGGCAAGATAGGTAACTCCGTAATTTGAACATGGTTACCCAATTAAAAAAATAATTTAAAAGAGAGGAAAGGAAAGAAGAATGAAATGAAAATAATTTTTAAAATTCCTACGAATATATATGTTGCTATATCGTAAGTTTGAAGAATGTCACATGAGCCATTTACTCGGGGGGAAAAAAAAAAATCTTCTTCTTCAGAACTTTCTTCCGAATGGTTGCTCATCATACCTGGAACCTCATCCCAGTCAAAATCTAGATCACTCTAAGCTTCATTTCCCAGCACTTTCACTAAGTCTTATGCCGTAAATTCTACAAATCACAGTATCTCCATCACTTAATCTCATTATAGAACGGCAGAAATCAAGGTTAGCCATGGTGAAAAACAGCATTTCGACTTCAAAACTTTAAAAATTTGTAACTCGAGAACCACGGCACGCATCGACTCGCGTTTTTTTGCAGACGGTAGAAAATGGCTACAGGAAGAAGGAAATCACGTTCTCACAAGACTTCCTTTTCTACGAGAAACATGGCGGCGCCCATTGTTGCCATGTGTTTTACCGGGCGCTGGCAGGCGCTCAGCGTTTTGGCTGTGTGATTTCCAGTTGGGCGCTAGCGGGCGCCCGATTGTCAAGAGAGTTAAAAGCAAATTTCTTACTGAGGTTTCTTTAAGGCAAGTGTTGCAGAGTTACCTCCCTTGGCATGATATTCTCTAGTCATGTAGCACAAAGTCATGCGGCAGGCAAGAGGGTTAAGCACAGATAAATATTTTTTGCAATCTTCACTTAATTTTCACATATACAGTGGATTAAGCACAGATACATACTTTTTGCTATCTTCACCTTGCAGCGGGTTGCCAGGCGGAAAGGAGTATGTTT
This sequence comes from Conus betulinus, assembly GCA_016801955.1. Classification (NCBI taxonomy): domain Eukaryota; kingdom Metazoa; phylum Mollusca; class Gastropoda; order Neogastropoda; family Conidae; genus Conus; species Conus betulinus. The sequence continues at coordinate 579,337 of JADBJO010000713.1, read as the reverse complement.
CTCTGAACCGCTGAGGCGGTTTTCAGGAATGAAAGGAGATTTGTCAAACCGCTCTAGCGGTTGGCAGGGATGAAAGGGTTAACATGTTTTTGACCATTTTTGTAAATCTACAAGGACATCATTTAGCATTAAAGTCACCCTCAAGCAAATAATATACAGATCTTCAAAAGATTATAGGGCATGGCACTTTCTTTCCAATAATATTTTACTAGACGGTTACCTCTGAAAAAAAAAAAAAAAAAAGTGTTTTTTAATTTCACAGCAATTCCATGAAAGGAATGCCAAATTTAGTCTGACACAGACGAGGAGACAGGAAAAGGTGGTAGTCATACCCATTTTTTCAAATGATTTTATGCCTGAAATGGATGGTGTCGAAAGAATGAGACCAATACAATGCATGTCTGTGCCCTCAATTTCAATGATAAAGGCAAACATTTGTGCTGCGACTCAAACAAGCGTGGTGGGATGTACACTTTGTGGATCTAGGTAATTTTGATTCTTCATAAAAAGATGATTTATTCCATGGAACTCTTTTTGCATGTAGGCACAAATTATATTTATCCAATTTTACTCATGTCCAGGCACAGATTAACATTCTTCGAGCGCATGACAAAAAAAAAAGGCTTGTCAATTAGCAGTAAACCCAAATGAGTGGAAGGCACAACAATGCAAGCAAAAGCAAATACACTTAATTAAGAGAAAAGAAATACAAATATCAAATACCAACAACAATGCAATAAGAGGAATAAAATAAACGCAGTAAAAGGCAAGAGCAAGTGTAATTAAACCACATTAAAAGGCAAAAGCAAGGGACTATGTAGTGGCATGAAACACTTGGTGTACAGAAGGCAGCAGTGATGAGAAAAATAAGGGTAAACATACAAAAGCAGGAAATGGAGGACAAACCTCAAAGCAACATGGAACATAGAAACAGGCCATCAACACACATATCTTACCAACGCGAAGGTGATCGGCTTGGAATCTGCACTGTCCACGATCTTCTGCAGGTTGGCAGCAACTGAAACATCCAAACAGAATGTTTCTACTGAAAAAAATCACTTTCCCATATTCACAAACCTTCCTGCCTTTAATCCACAGTTACCTGTCCTTACTTGAGCAAAACATTAAAAAAAAAAAAAAAAAAAAAAAAAAAAAAAAAAATTCGCCTAACAGGTAGCACACAATAACCAGCCAAGGCCATTAAATTCCCCACCCCTCCCCACCCCCCCATTTAACCCATTTTTCACCTGGGCCAACTTTTTCCATGTCCAGCTTCTGAGCCAAGAGCCCTGGCTGCTTTTCAGGCCCCTGATCTTATCAAGTCTTATCTAGTGTGTTGGCCAATATCAGGTTCCTTTCATCATTTTTTTCCCTTATGATTTGCTATTGAATGGTTATGTACTGTACATAACTGGACTCAGAAACAAATTTTCAATAAATGATGCAAAAAAAAAATAACCATTCAAACAAAACAAAAGCAACACCATTACTTGAAAAATTAGAGTGAAAACGACACACACTGTCCTTTTAACAGTTACCATTTACTGTTAAACAGAGGTTTTTAATGTGCGACATATGCTGATAAAATGCAGATAAATCCTTTTCCTTTCATTAGCAAAACAAAAAATTCTTGATCTAAGCGCAAGGATGCAAGTTATATTTGATTCTATGAACCACCTCTGTCACCAAATTGAGTATGAATCTAAAAAAAAATACACTGAAAAGGCTAACTGTACAAGTTAACAAATGGAAAACAAAGCAAAACAAGGGCAGAAGGCCATACTGCCTAGAGCACAAACACGCTTTCTCTTTTTCCTAAACCCCATCATTTCAGTTTTTACTATAGGCAAGAATTCAATCAAGCCCAAAATATACACTGAAAAGGTTAACTGAACAAACACAAGAAAATTAACTCTCTCTCAGTTCTTTCCCTTGAATTTCAGTCACCGGTGATTGACGGTTTTCTTCCCGGAATTATGGTATTTAAAACAACGTTTTTGTTATCTGAAGCAATGCATCGCCTTTAAAAACCCAAAACAGACACATTCATCACAAAAATATAATTCTAAAAATAATACACAGAATGTTACAAAAAATTACAAAAAAAAAAAATCATGCCAAAATCTCAAAAACTGAGAGTTAAGCAAAACATAGGCAGAAACTCATGCTGCCTGGAGCACAAACATAACCTCCTCTTTATTTAACTGCATCATTTGACTCAAGATTTTTCAGAAAAAAATTCAATCTGGCACAAATAAACATACACTGAGAAGGATAACAAAATTGTACAAGGTAAACTAGGTAAAGCAAGCGCAGAAGTTCATACTGCCTGGAACACAAACATAACTTTCTCGTTTTTTAAATTTTATCTCCATCATCTGACTCAAGACATTTTTAAAAGAATTCAATCAAGACCAAAACACACACACTGAAAAAACAAAATGAAAGGTGTGAACTAAGCAAAAAAATAACAGACAAGCCAAAACAATGTACATCTTCAATGTGGGTTTATCAAGATGTAAAAGACCAGTATCAATAAAGTATTAATAATTTTAATGTTTTCTCTTACACACACACACACACACACACACACACACACACACACACACCCCCCCGAGTGTTGAACAGCTGCTATACGCCTCTCGCCATTTCCGATGCATAGTAGTTCTGTTGTGATCTTCTAAGCAATTCTGCCTCTCGGGTTGTAGACGATGTCGCAGTGGCATAATGCACAGAAGGCAGTCCTACCACATTGACCTTTCCGATTTGCTCAGCTAAAAGCTCCTCTCCAACCTCCATCTACGTTCATTTCCAACTATTCTTTGCCTTTGAATCATCGAACACATCGTCACACTTGACTATTTGCATGTCCTCTATCTTGAAGAAATGACCAGATCTAGGTCAACCCACAATGCACTGCGCGCATTAAGCCTAGACTAAGCTTTCTTTCGGTGAGTAAGAGTACATGGAAGTTGTCTGCTGCACCAAGGGGCTGTGAAAAAAAAAAGAATGGTAGTCGATTTTTTTTTTTTTACGCAGAAAATTTTTTCCACCACGGTTTTCGATTTTGATTTACACAAGAATCTTCGTTTCCGCAACAAATTCCAGGCTTTGTAAATAAATGAAGATGTAAAAAATATATGAAAAGAATTAAACATTCTGTTACTGACACAAAAGACTGATCAACAACATCATAATTACACTACTAAAATGGGTCTGTCACTGACACCATCGTTTCAATGTTACCACTTGTGGGAGTTTTTCAGTCTTTAAAAAACCCACAGACATAATAAAATCTTGATTCCTGAATCATACGAAAGTTACATCTAAAATAGATTCTGAAAGTTTACTTGGTCTATCATTTTGATATATAATGGTGTTCAACATAAAAACAATGGTCCGACAAACGCCGTGAATCGATCTACATGATCTAGATTCAGCACCTCCGACCTCTGACTGCCATTCCAAACTCAGCCCTGTTATCTCTCTTTCCTGTCCAAAATAACTGCAGAAAATTATTGAAATCAATCAATCTAAACCATACATTATCTTTTCCTTTTTTGAGTGTTTCCAAATAGATTTTGTCGAATGTCAATTTCACACTTTAATAACCTGGTTTCCTCAAGACCTTTCAGTTGGCAAACAGACTGATTTTAAACCAGACCAAATCAACTTTGTTGATGTCGATCTTTGACAACATCAGCAATAACCAATTTCTGCTTGAATGTTATAAAACACCCTTTTAACTTTGCCGCTGGTTATTTCTCAAAATAAATCATTCTGTTATATTCAAGCCAGTACTGCTGCCTTTGAAACTTGGCATCTGCTGTTAGCAATCATCAATCTTAAATTTTCCTACAAATTCTCTAAATGAATTAATTCTTGCTCAAAATGTACGGTAATTTCCATCCGAATCATCACTGCTTCTAGCTGCATAGTCCATTCAACTGCATAGCACATATACAACTTGCGCTTCTTGTTTGAAGATGGCCACCCAAGAACTACATACAAGCGTTTCCTGCATGATGAGGGGTCTACACAATAGCATACTTCCTTATGCCTAGGGTAGGCTATGTACTGGCAAGATTCCTGATTGATAAGCTTTAACGGCTGTACAGTTGCTCCACAATGGCTCATGTTAATAAGAAATGGCAGCTGTCAGCTATCCAGTCTTGTATTAAAGACCAGTCAGGTATGGCGTAATGAAGAATGCAGACAGACAGAATTAGCACAGCTGAAATGATGGCACACAATGCACATGCTCCTAAAATTCTTCTACTGAGATAACCATATCTGCCTATACCTAGCCAGACTTAAGCCAAATCGAAAGCTGGGAGGACTTTAGCGTGAGCTACAGAAAGTATGTTAGCTTGATGTTAGGAACAGATGTTCTTTAATTTTCATAAACTTAACTATAGTTCACAAGTGCAGAACAGTTCAACCAGGAAGGAGGGCTAACTGGGTTTTAATCTTTCAAATGAGATCGCTCAGATGGCCAAGACAGACGGCTAAGCTGCCACAGCTGACGCAATACTCTTACAGGCATCTTCTTGGAGCTGTGAGACATCCCTGAAGCAGAAGTGAACGGTGCGGGAAATCTCCAGAAAGCTGCACCCAGCATGTCCTTCAGGTTTCTTAGGAAGAAAAAGGCCAGTGAGGGGGCCCATGGTCTGGAACTGGTCACGCACCTTCAGCAAGAAACTGGAGGACCCTTGCCCTTCCATGAGTTTGGTGACAAACCTTGTTTGGCCATGTTTTGTGAGGGTAAAACCCCAGCTGAACCTCGAAGAAAACATAAGGGAAGCGGAAGGAGCAAAAGAGAAAAAGTGACAGATTTACCTAAACGGAATGAAAAAAACGAACAAAAAGAGAGAGACTACGGCAGAGAAAGGGCTTTTGAGGAGAGAGTGGGGGAGCTTTTTTTTTTTTTTTTTCAAAGAGAGACCAAGGTAGAGGAAAAAAAAAAATCTACATCTTTCTCAAAGTACCACCCAAAATGATAAACATAAGCTTCTACCTTGAAAGAAAACCTCAGCATTCAAGAATGCAAGCAACGAAACACATCAATGTCAATGATAAAGTGAAAAAAAATTTGCTGTGTCCCACGAGAGTAAAAGGACCAGACAGAATGGCTGTTGAAAAAAGAGGCATTGTAGGAGCATGCACAAAGCACTGTCCCACTCAGTCTGCTATTACCACCTGCCTGCATTCTTTGTTACGCTGTGGCAGACTAGCATTCGGTACAAGGCAGGACAGCCAACAGCTGCCACTCCGTACACTGTGAACCTTGGTCCAGAACGTGTAATTAACATATTGTTTTACAAAATGATTACACCATAAGAAATCAAGCTGTCGATATCAATCACCAGTTGCAGTTTAACAAAACCATTTCATTCCCCGACCCGCCTTTTCCTGAACTACAACGTTCAATGACTCACTATGCCTCCCTCTCTACTGTGCAATGCAATCACTTACCAACAATCATGTCACGACCGCTGACTAGTCCCGCTCCACCAGTTCACGTGACACACTGTCTGGTGTGTCTGAAAACACAACATGCCGTCTGTCAACAGCCATCAGTAGTTTCTCACAACATTAAGTAACAACGCAGTGCAAGTGATCAGACCAAATCCCACAAGAAAGTGGGAACAGTTCTCTCAAATGAGAGAAATAAACATAAAGTTAAAAAGGAACACTGACATGGAACCTAAAACAAACCTTTCTTTCAAGACTTCAAATGTGACCAGGCTTACTTCTTTCAAGGACATATGCCATTTTCCTCTAGTGTTATTGATAGTTAATTCCACATATGGTCTACCTAAGGTTGTCTTTTTCAAATTCCTTCCATATGTAAGCATATACCTCTGTGAGCATTTAAAAGCATTCATTTTTCAGTTGCTGGTGATTAAAACAGCAAAATGCAATTCACACTCAAGGTATTCACTTCTTAAGATAGGTTGAAGTAGCTTTCTTGTATTTCTGCAGGTGTCCCTTCAAGATTGAAAGAAATCATGTTAAAGTTAACAATGCTGAGTAACCAACTTGCAAAAAAAAAAAAAAAAAAAAAAAAAAAAAAAGACAAAACACGGAACCCACTGCTGCAGAGAGAGAGAGAGAGAGAGAGAGAGAGAGAGAGAGAGAAAGTATGTGCGTGTATATGAATGAGTGTGCATGTGTGTGTGTGTGTGTATGTGTATGTGTGTGTGTGTGTGTGTGTGTGTGTGTGTGTGTGTGTGTGAGAGATTGGGGGGGGGGGGGGGAGCAGTATTAAATACAGGAAGGGGAAATGAGGGCAGGGAATGAATATCTGCCAGGCACTCTGACTAGACCAGAGTGAGAGACTGAAAAGATAGCAGAACTCAATCATGACATTTACTTTGCCATAATCTCTAAAACTGATATACATATCAAGCACCTGCACAATAAACTAGCACCGAAATTCAAAGTTTGGGGAGTGGTCAATGTCACAGTGAGCCTGTGTGATGGCAAATACTGAGACTGGTTCTGACAAGTCCAAGGGCACTCTGAAAGCAAACACACTGTGTATCTAACATGATACATACCGGCCACACAAAAGATTGGTACTTCTCTATGTATTGGGATTGGAAGTTGGGGGGGGGGGAGGGGGAGACTGTGTGTTTTTTCCCTTCTTTCTTTCATACTCAGGAAACACTGATACTTCACTTTGCACTCACCATCATGACTACTTCTGTAGAAGCAAACAAAAAATTCTGTTTGGCTTGTAAAGTAACTGACACCAATATAAACCTTTATCTTTCATTTTTCTGGCACTGAAAAAAAATAAACGGAAAGGGTAAGAAAAGACTATCTGTTGAGCAGCTAAGCAAACAAATATACATTCAAACACTTACAAAGGAGAATGAGAGAGGACAGAGAGAAAGGAGAAGCAAAATCACAGAGAATGGCTGGGTGTCTAGCACTGGGCAGATATCAAACCATTTTTGCAAAGTTTGTCATCTCTAAATCATCTACTACCACTCCATTCTGCTTCAACATTACCATGCCCCGGCTTGAAATCGAAGCGGATGTCGTCGTTCAGCTCACGTTTTTCGTTCCTAAGGCGCAGAACCAAGTTGATTGACTTTCCCTGAACAAAGTTTTGTTTTTTTTTTTTCTTTAAACATGAATTCAAGGAATTTATCATACATACATATACTGTCATGCACTGAAAAAGCATCACATCATGCTGCTGTCAAGGAGACAATAATAGAAATAATAACAGCAATAACACTTACAACAATTAAAGTGATAAAAAAAAAGGACAAAATGCTTGTAAATTATTTTTTTAAAGAAAACTAGAACAAAGTGAATGCAAGTAGTTCTCTTCCTAAGGAAAATTATGTTCAAGCATTTTCTTCTTGTCAACGTCATGGAAAAAACATTATGCAATACCTTCATAAATTGCCACACACAGAAGCTGGTCACACTTTTTTCAACTAATTAACCCCCTTCATTAGGGAAAACAAATTAGCACCTTGCTTACATCAGGTATTAACAAATGCTTTGTTGTTTAATCCCCCATGGTTTCCCAAAAATGAACACACATGTTCCCTCTGGGTATCATTATCCAAATGAAATGCACAAATTGCATGCATATCACAAAACCAGCCATTCAGATCATAGAAACCAGCAATAATACAGCAACATTTCAATGTCAAACCGCAATAATGGATTAAACAGACTTTAGAACTTAGAATACAGACCAATAATCATGAATGACAGCCAAAGTTTTGTCAATTAGTGAGAAAATGGCAGCTGTGGAATCAGCATGAATTTCATAGAAATTGCAGAAACCTTTAAACATCCGACCACTGACAAATTTAGAGAAGTGTTTCGTCTTGATTTTGGTGCAGAAATAAATGTATTTTTCTAAAACCGAAAAAAAAAAAAAAAAAAAAAAAAAAAAAAAAGTTCAATATCAATCAAGCTAATTGGGTTCAGTTGGAGGAAAGGGTGAATACAAGCCACGAAAAATTGAAAAAGAAAAAAAAAAAAAAAAACTCACTAAAAGCACATGCACAGTTTACAGAAAAAATTCACAAGACCCTAAAAACAAAAAGACAGCCTTAAATTTTCACCTGAGAATCACCAATGGCCTGCGTTGGTTCAGGAGAGGGTGAGTTTGTTGCCTCTGCCACAGGGGGTGGAGCCTGTGAGGATGGGGCCAGGCCAGGCATTGATGTTCCTGCCTCTTCTGGTTTTTCGGCCACACTGGCAGCCGCCGGCGTGTCACGAGGAACAACAGGGGGCAGCTGCATAGCAAAAGTTACATGTCAGGACATGATATGCTGGGAAAGAATTTTGTTCAGTACAGGTATATCAGCGTCACAATGTCAGCCCAAGACTCTGGATACAATCCAACAGTCCACAGATGATCATGTGATAAGCGAAGGAAAATATCCTCACAACCACACCTTTATTTTACAATCATTTCAATGAGCCACTCTGTACCTGGACGGCGACCAATTCAGAAAAACATGAATAAAAAAAAAAAACTACGAAAAAGAAAAGGAATAAACACAATGCCACACAGACGCAAACAAACGTGTAAGACAGAGAAAGGTTCCAAGAGAGAGGAAGCATAGCAACAAAAACTTCACAACAAATCTTATTTGTTCACTGGTTATTTCCAGCACTGAATGGTGAAGAAGAATAAAATGTGCATGTATCAAATATACAGATAATTCTCAATACCAACCAAATTCATTTTGTTAAATTTTCACAACAAAGACAGATATGAACTTGTTCCTTCTGAGGCACGTAATTTAAAAACACAAAATATATTCCTACTATTATCAAAAAGGCCATTTCAATCACATGAGCAACACGATAAATCTTTGACGATAAATCTTTGCTTGATTCTGGCAAAAACATACAAACGATACAAAATAAAACAAGCATTTGGATTTCTAAAGGCTTCTCTTTTCATTTTATGACTTTTCCACGACTGGGACATAATTCCGTAATTTCCATTCTGGAAAACTCCCGTAAATTCTATGACCTCTACAGTCCCTGAGCCATGGAAGTATGCAGATTTTACTCTCATCCAAGGTCACCACTACAGGTGCGTTTTCTGCTGGTTAATGCATTGAGTATGTGCCAGACATATTCAATCAGTTTTCAAACATGATAAACACCAAAAAAAGCCTATACAGCAACTAAATTATTTCTTTTGAGTTTGTTGTTACATTTTCCAAAGTCAAAATAACGGTAAAAAGATAACACCCCTTGAGGGCATGCTTTACTAGATCCCGTCATGACAAAATATGCAGTCAGTCTGCACAACAATGTTAGTTTACAGAGGACAACTTAGCTCTGAAGACCTAGTAACATTTACCGACTGCTATTCTCCAAATGGCTGAAATCCATCATTACCAATAACAAGAGCATTCAATACAGTCTCCACCAAGGCAGAGAGAGAAAGTAACAAGTAACCACCACACAGCACTCACCTCCTGAGGGGCGTTTTTCACCCTGGGCGACTGAAACAGACCAGGGCACAGGAAAAAGGTCACAAGCACCACAACATCATATATAGTAACAACACCACACATTTACACACAAACATACTACCAACTACAATACTGAGGCAGTCTAATATCACAACACAAACATCAACAAACAAATTGCCCATACACACTAAAAGATTTGATGAGATACTAAAAATTCATGAATGATGTTATGTTTTTCATTTTCTTCATACTTACCTGTCCATACAAATGACTTAGGTGGAACATCACCAAACATCACATCACAGGCAAGTATGACATGGAACTACTTTGGTAGAAAAATTTTTCAAACTTTATGCAGACTTTCTTTCTTACAAGCATTCTGTAACTTAAAAAGAAATGGTTCAACACATGATGAATATATATATATATATTTTTTTTTTTTCAAAAAACATTCTTATCTAATCTGTGCTCAAGCACAGCTATTAAATGAAGGCCAAGAAAAACTTTCCCAACTATTCAAACAAGAGCATGTTCTCTTTAATATTAACAATATTTATGAATCAAAATAGCACCAAATTGTTGGGGATTTTGCATTTCATTAATAAACATCAAACTGAAAAAAAAAAATTTTTAATTCTTCTGACATTGACTGAAATTTGTGAGACCTGTAGTTTAAAAGCCTGTGACTTAAAACTTAATTATAGACGTCTAATATAAAATGTAACCATTCGGAAGAAAAAATATGTATATTCTTCTCTGCATAGTAATTACCTTTCTGGCAGAACTTAATTAACCTACATTTATCAAACATTATTAATTGACTATAAGGAGGGAATAGACAAATATAAAAATCAAGTAAAAGGGAGGAACAGAAAATACATTTGAGGGTGGGGGTTGGGAATAACAGAAAGGCGAGGAGAGAGGGCAATGAGGAGGGCAGGGTCAGAGAGGGAAGAGGGGGGAATGCCACCAAAAATGGCTGGCTTTACAGACACCATTTGTGTGCTATAAATTTACTGTGCTTGTTTCAGTGCCTACCAAACTGCATTTTGTACTAACAAGACAAAAAACAAAACAAAACACTTCTTTCTTTCTTTTTTTTTTTTCTTCTCCATCAGTAACTCCTGAGACCTTTTTTCAATCAGGAGACTCAAAAAAAAAAAATAAAAAGATGAAAAACCAAAACCCATGTAGGGAAGGTTTGACAGCTACATCAAACAGTAAACTAGCGTGTCATTATGACAGTTTGCATTAAAGTCTTGCTGTGCAATCACTCAGGAATTTTAAAAAGAACAAAAAATTGTTCACCAATACAAATAAATGTGTTTCGAAAGTCCATCTTCAGAGCTGCAAACTTCAGACATGGGTACATGCAATAAACGTCAGCTAAAGCACAAACTGAACCAACTCAAGACACCGCTCGCTCATCCTGGCGTTCAAACCAGCACAATCCGTACCGACCCTCACACATGATCACACATGCCCTCATTCAGCGACAGCATGATGTGTACTAAACCTTAACACACAATACACTGATCTCCTCACTCATCAACAGCACTACCTGTACTGACCTTCAGCACACCGCACCACACTCATCTCTTCATTCTACAACAGCACGACCATATTGACTTTACACACAACACACTTGCCCCTCACTCAAAAAACTCTACCATAATGGCATGAAACATTCATCCCTTCGCTCAACAACAGCAATATCTGTAATGACCCAAACATACGTAACACTTACTCCACCACTCGGCTACAGTGCTATCTGCACTTATCTTTACAGTAAACTATTGACCTTAACACACAAACGCATCCCCACTCGCTGCACAGCATGACTTACATACACTGACCTTAACACACAACACTCTAAACTCTTTGACAACAACATGACCTGCCCTATCCTAAGCACACAACATACTCATCCTCTCACACAACAACAGCACTACCTGATCCAACTCATCCCCACTGTACTTACACTTATCCTGAAACTGCCTGTACTGACCTGAACACATTACCTGAACTGATGCTGAAATATATCTGAACTTAACACTGTCTGTACTGTCTCTGGCATCAGTTGCACTGACCCTGACACTAACTGTTCTAACCCCTGGCAAACAAAATCTGAACTGATGTTGACACTGTCTGTACTGACTCTGATAATATCTGTGCCAACACTGACATCAATTGGACTGACCTTGACACTACCAACCTGACCCCAACACTTCCTGTACGGACTCTCACACTGACTGACCCAACCCTAACACACTACCTGTTCTGATCCCAACACACTACCTGTACTGATCCTAATACGACTTGGAACTGATCCTACCATTATCAGCACTGACCCCGACACCGATTGTACTGGCCTTGATACTAGCACCCTGTCCCTGACCCATTACATACTCGTCCTCTCTCACTCACTCTCTCCATGGACACCGCAGCCTGTCCCTCAACGGAGTTCTCATCCATTTCGTCGTCAGACCATTCCCAGCCCCCATCCTGAGTCTTGTGCAGTCGACCACTGGATCCAGGCACACGCTTGACCTGAACAAAAGGCACTCCACAAGTGAAGACAGCATGCGCTTAAAACAAGTTCCCTGACTCATAACTAAACTTTGAATAAGATCCAGTTCAGAAAGCTTGTTTGTATATATATGTGTGTGTATATTATTCTGTGTGTGCGAGTGTGGGTGGGTGGGTGCATGGGTGGGTGTGATTTGTGATATGTTGTTTTTATGGCCACTCGTAATTTCTCTTTGGAGATAATAAAGTGTTCTTGACTTGGCCTGACTTGCTGCTGTCATGACAAAAATCAAAACCATTAGCCATAAGAATGCCTTAGCTGCATCAACTTGTTGAAAATCTTCCTTCATCAAACAACCTGCATCTGGATGTGCGAAAAGGTATGGTGTCAAACTCTTGTTTCAAGGTCAGGGATTTAATCGCTCAAGACACTGAGGCTGGAAGAGTTTCCTTTCCGAGTTAACAGGTGTGGAGACTTCAGTCCCCTCCTAGTCTTTCAGACATGACTTTAAACCAAGGTGCCATGTATGAGCACATGCATAAAAAGGATCTTGTACCCATGTTAAGTCTCACTCCACCTTTCACAGAGGAGAAGGCTACTGTGTGTCAGTGGAATGAATAACATATGACACATGCGCACTGGAGGGGTGTTGTCTAGAAACCAAAATGGACACAAAAAAAAAAAAAAAAAAAAAAAAAAGAACAAACAGGTTTCAACATAAACTATTACTTCCATTATATGTATCAGTTTGGACTTTTATAATAGTTTGGTCTTCAGATTTAGGTAACCCACATGCACAGGACTGAAGATATTCCTCTGTCCATGGCACTTCATCAGGTGACCATTGCTGAAGTGTGTACAGTGTGACCCACATCCTATACTTACCTTCTGAGTTTTGACAGTCTGACCCTCTGACAGCAAGGTCTTCTTCAGATATTCCCGATCCTGTACAAAACATATCACAACTGACTGTCATTACACTGTCCTTCTCTGGATACCAACTTGTATCATCACGCTACAGAAACGCTTGATCTTGAATCACTGTAAGGATCATTCACCTTTGATTCATCATCTCATGCATCCACTAAGCTTTCTTGTATAGAATCTTTGTCACAAGATTATTCCTAAACAGATGAACACTACAAACATGACCTTAACTGTCTCATACATATACAATGGTATATACATTTTTTAAACATTTTCTAAAAAAAAAAAAAAAAGCAACAGAAACATTTCTAAAAACAAACAGTATAGTACATACAAATGGTCTGAATTAATAAAATACTGCATTCACTTGATTTTCACCAGTCTGGGAAACAAGACTCTACACTGGAAAAATCAAAATACATTCAAACTCAAATCCCTTCCAACCTAACAGAGAAAAAACAAAATACACACACACACACGACACAGAGGACTAAGTATTTTGTACTCACTTTAGCTTTCCTGAAGAATTCATGCTTTAACAACTGTTTAGCCGTAGGTCTGAAAAAAAAGCCCACAAAACCTGAGTGTAAGTACTGATGTGTATACACAAGTATTAAAGAACAAAATGCAAGAGTATCCTTTAGTTTGTTGTTGCTTCTGAACTGCCAATGTTTTTACTGACGAAGAGTTCAGTGTAAATGACTGAACTGTAAACAAACCTCTGGAAAACGGTTCTGGCAGACATGTGTCAACATGAATCCTTTAAGTCTCCTCAGCACATATTCCATCTGTAGATGTACAGTCAGTAGCGACATCAGATGCTGAATTTTGTTGGAGACATACTACTCCACTTAGCATTAATTTCATAGAAAGGCAGTTTTATCTAAAAATATAAATACCATAGATGTCATTGAAATGCCTAATCACAACGTCAACTTTTTTCTTCCACTGAACAGAATGGACCATCTTTTCATCTGCACTGACAGAAAGTCACTCTACCAATTCAAGACATTTTTGTAACTTTGCGACCTAAGTTTCGGTCATCACAACAATATTTTCAACATTTTACAATCAAAATCAACATGGTAATGGTTACATTCACCAGCAATCTTCTTTCTACAACATTCATTTTGTATTTAAACATATATCACAAAAGAAAGTATATACAAAATAAATTTTATGCAAGAAAATTAACCAAAAATAATCTATGCCTGGACAGCATCCCGACAAAGTCTTGTTGAACTGGAAAGTACACAAGAACAGTCCAACTGATCCGGAGACTATATATTCAAGATTCTTTTGATCCAGATTACTGGTTTAATCCAGAAGACTTGCACCCTATACTTCAGAAAACATGGTCAGATGTTTGCACCCTATACTTCAGAAAACATGGTCAGATGCAGATTAATTTCAAATTATGAAAAAGAAAAGATTAATGGGTTTGATTTGTACCTTCCTTTAGAAAAGTTTTAATTTTCTTAAACATTTTTCATTTTCTGATATAAACATGGACCTATAAGAGTGAGCCGAGTTAAAATAAATTCATGGAAAGTCAGTCAATTCCAGTAACTGGATCTTTTTATCTGTAGCGTTTTGTTTCACATTTATCCACAAAAAAATGTCTTTAAAAATGGCACCCATGTACTCAGTGATCACTGCAAGTAGATTTAAAACATCATTTTCAATGTTACAAACAATAAAATCTATTTCCAAAAAAAAGTTTTAAAATTTCTTGTTTATGTTCAAATATCACCATTTACTTTTTTTTTCAATTTTTTTCCCCATTCACATTCCGTTTCCTAGAAAAGCCAGGCTGTACTCAAAGTTATGCACAAAAGAACAATGGGACTCAAATCCAACTTACCACACAAAAAAAAGAAGAAGACCCTGAGAAGTGAAACCCAATGACAATGCTGAAGAGGTATGAATTTCCACAGACTTTCTGGACTGTTGGGAGGAGGGTGTTATAACAGGGTTCATACAGATTTCCATACAAAAAAATTAAGGACTTTTTAAGGACTTTTGAAGCACCTTTTTTTCAATTTAAGGACTTACTGCACGATAATTTTAAGAAAAATAATAATGAAATGCAGAAACAAATTAAATCACTTGCTTTTACTCTTCAATACTCACATCATGGATCCTCTGCGAGCATAGATTTTAGGAATCTCAGCTGTTATTGTTAATATCAGTATTATACAATGTTTGTTTGTTACACTACAGCAGAGCAAAGTAAGATTCTCACTTCTTGTGATCAACTGACAAAAATGTTTGAAAATGTTCAGTGTACACAACAGATTCTCCAATCTTGCAGTTCACAAAAATGTTTGTTTGCCTGACTTCCATAAGAATTTCAGTTCTTGTCATACATGTTTGTTTGAAGCCACTGAGGGTAAAATGCTTCTGTAAATAAAACTCTACATGTCACAACACTGGGGGGCATAACATCAAAACACTGAGAGGATGCAAGTTTTTCTTTCTTCAAGTTCACACTGAAACTGTTTGGCGACTGCACAGTCCGAGAACTTTCGCTGGAACAGATTTGACCAGATTTCACCAGCGGCCGTGGCGAAGTGGTTAGCGTCGCGGACTCCCGGCTGGGAGGTCGTGGGTTCGAATCCCATCAGAAGTCATGTGGGTTTTTCTGCCCCGACCGGCTCCTACCCGCGGGCTCAGTTGGGAAGACTGGGACCACACAGTCGAGTTTCATCCACTTAATGGATGTGTTTTCTGAGAGTGTTGCTCAAATTTCCTGACCAACACTGCAGGTGTCTGTATTTCTCGGGCCTGGTTGACGCCGGGATATATTATGAAAGGAAGCGTAGAGTACAGCCCTGTCATGTAGTCTCAGACCGAAATGGAAATCCGTAGCATCATCTTAATCATCCTCATTCTCATCGATCAGCATTAAAAAAAAAAAAAGTCTCCAATTCTGTGGCCCTTCATGCCCTGCTCTCACGGTGACCTCAGTTTCGATGTCCTCTCCACGTCTGTGGCCTTGGTTTGGTTCCGTCCGGGGTCACCGGTATTGGCGAGTCCATGGGGGCTGTCGTTGGACGGACGTGGTGCGCCCTCCGAGGGAGAGCTCACTCACGCCGGCTCCGCGACTAAGCAATTATTGTCGTCAGTAGGGGGCTAGTAGGTGGTGTCCTGCGTATGTTAGATCAAGAACAGGCGCCACTGAACACCACTTAAGTGACTCGGCAGCATTGCAGTGTCTCCTCTGGTGGGTTGCCTCTTCACGACTTGATATTGACTGCTCCCTGTGTATTGCCGGTGCCGGGGCTGCGGCGGGGCCGGCTGGGCTGTGGCTGTGGATGGGGTGTCGGAATGAGCGGCGTGGGGTGCACTGTCTCTGAGGTGGCGCAGAGGTTGGGACAGCAAAAAAAAAAAAAAAAAAAAAAAAAGATTTGACCAGATTTCAACTGCTTTCACACGAACCAAAGCTTTAATGACTTGTCACTACTTTTAAAGTCCTCAGTATTTCAGATTTCACTGCCATGTTTTTTATACGGCTCAGGCTGTTCACTGACATCCGAGTTGGAGAAGTTCTGTTGGTTGATGAACTGCACGATGGTCAACTGCTACAAGTAATGGGCTGGTCGCTCGTTGTAGAACTAAGAAAAATAAAAAAAAACTCGAAACACGAACTGCAGGATATGAAGTCTTCATCTGGTCACAGCGATTTTTTCCTTTTCTATGGCTATTTACAGCCAATTCTCCCATTGTACTAATGTCTATGATCTTCTCGCAAATGCAGCAAAAGGCCTTGCTTCTGTCTCCACTTGGGTCTGCCTGCAGCCATTCTTCTTCGTACTCATCTTTTTCCAGCCAAACCATGGTAAACAAACACTTCCACGGCATGCTGACTTCTCAATTTCAAAATGGTGGAACATTCATTCACATAAGTGCATGCGCTATGAAGGCCAGTAACTCTGGTGTTGTGGTCTATAGCAGACGACGAATCTGTGAGATCGTTGATCTTAACACCGACTTCCTTTTATTTCTTTTTAAAAATTCAATTTCAAGCCTTTTTTTTTTTTTAAACAAACTTGAGATTTTACATAGACTTTATTCAAAATCATAGGCAGTGACAAAATCTAAGGACTTTTTAAAGACCTTTCAGCAAAAGCCCTGAATTTTAAGGACTTTTAAGGCCTTAAAAAGTATGCCCTCAAAATAAAGGACTTTTAAGGACTTTTAAGGACTGTATGAACCCTGTATAAAAGTGGGTGATGCTGACAATCCAAGCAAGTTTATCCTGATGTCAACTAGGCCTGAGAGAGACAGGCATGACATCTGAAGAACACAATGCATCAACTGTGTGGTTGTAGTCCCCCTATATGAATCTACAGCATTCTCATCAACTATGGACAGGAACAACCAGGTTTTGCATTCCTGACTTGAATATTTGCTGAATATTTCTTTTAACCCAAACCGTTTAGGTTTAACCCACAAAAAGCAGCTAACACACCTAAGCATAGGTGACCAAACAGCCCGCATCATCAACCACTCAAGAAAGGTGACTTGCAGCAACTCTGTCACCCCACAAGAACTCTTAGATCTGGGCCAAGATCCTCAGCAGAGTCTGACAATGCAAGATACCTTTTTTCAGGGTCTTTCTTCAGACACTCGGTAATCATCTTGCGGAAGATCTTGCTGTAAGCTTTGTACTGGTCCTTGTCCTCAGCACTGGTGTCCAGGGTGGGTGGCTCATTCTGCAGTGTCAGCATCAGCACCTGTAGCCAACCCCAGGTGATGTTACATGTGTCACACTTGTGGAAGGAACCTTCTATCCTCATGAAATGAAGCAATATAGGTAAATCTGATACGACAAAAAAAAAAAACAGTTATAAGTGGATGCAATCAGGCAATATAGGTAAATCTCATATGAATAAAAAAAACAAGAGACACGTTTGGTTGGAAATAGGGTGGAAGAGAGGGCAGGGGGGGGGGGGGGGGGGGGGGGGGGGGTGGAGTGCATTTCAATTTTCATGCAATATGCACTTTTGCAGGTGGCTGCATTTCTTTCCTGGAATGAAAGTGTATGCAAAACAACAACAACAAAAACTTTCTCTGTAAACATGAAGCCTTTTATACACATTTGTTCACATACCACACAAAAATACAAACACAAGTGTATAGCTGCTGATGTATGTATGGGAAAAAAACAACATAAATTGATCAATCTATCTGGTGGCCAGTTTGGGCAGAAAAAAAATCTGCATTTGCCCTACGATCCTGGTAATATTTGTTATCAACAGCCCCAGCCCCCCCCCCCCCCCCCTCCCCCAAGTCCTTTTTTGCGGATAAAATACCACAGATTCCATGTTTTACAACACAAGGTACTGCAATAATTTTTCTTCAAAATGCTGAAGCACCAGAACTTAATAAAATTTGAATTATAAAGGATATAAAAAAAGTATGAGAATGTTAATTAAGGAGCTACAGATTACATATTGCTCAATCATTATAATTTCTAAACCAATAAAGATAGGCATTACACAGATTATTATGCAATTGTGTAGAAACAAACTAAAAAATGCGTACATAAAACAGAAGAGCTCAGTTTTTTCCTTTCAGGTAAACATTTTCATGTACATGCTCTCACACAAGGTACAGACATTAATCACAGCCCTGTATTGAGCACAGCATTCACCTTCATGGGTGGGTACTTGTGGTATGGCGCCGTTCCAGTGGCCAATTCAATGGCTGTGATGCCAAAACTCCAGATGTCTGCTTTGAAATCGTAACCCGTCACCTGTTCAGAGTGCTTGTAAAATGTACACTGTCAGCCAGCATCCCCTTCATCCTGGGCATCGTCTCTACAAAACTTCCCATGCATCCAATCATGAAATCTGCTGTAAAACCCCCTGGAATCCGCTGCATTTCACTTTCCACATCTACATGCCCCCCCCCCCCCCCCCCCAGATTTCTTTAAAAAAGATATATTCTGAATGTCTCCACACCTTTGCAAAAGTGAGCCTGCAGTTAACAATTTTTTTTTGTGTGTATAAGAGCATGTCTTGATATTAGCAAGCTAAATACTGGCAATTCTAAATTCAAAGAAAAGTTCAGCATCTGAAATCTACCCATTCTGTTACTAGTGGCCACATCAGGCCACTATTAACAGAGAAATACATACTGTTCTAGAATAATAATGTGGAAAGAAAAAAACAATGTTCCTTCTTGCCATCTCAAAACATATTATGTTCCTCTCAAGCCACATCTAAAATATCTCAATTTTTCTACCCTGACCCACTCCTATCCAGAGTTGACTTTGCTACAGGCTCAGTTGGGAAGACTGGGACAACACAGTTGAGTTTCATTCACTTAAATGGATGCGTCTCTGACAGTGTTGCTCTCAATTTTCCTGACCAACATTGCAGGTGTCTTATCTCTTGGGCCTGGCTGATGCCAGGACAGTCTATGAAAGGAAGCATAGAGTACAGCCCTGTCATGCAGTCTCAGACTGAATGGAAATCCATAGCATCATCTTCATCATCCCCATTCTCATAGATCAATATAAAAACAAGTCTTAAATTCTGTGGGCCTCCATGCCTGCTCTCATGGTGACCTCAGTTTCGATGTCCTCTCCACGTCTGTGGCTTGGTTTGATTCCGTCAAGGTCACTGGTATCAGCCAATCCATGGGGGCTGTTATTGGACAGACGCGGTGGCATCCTCCCTCCAGAGGGACAGCTCAATCATGCTGACTCCATGACTAAACAATTTTGTTGTCAGTAGGAGCTTAGTTGGTGGCGTCCTGCGCATGTTGGATCAGAACAGGCGCCACTGAACACCACTGGATGACTCGGCAGCAGTGCAGTGTCTCCTCTCTGGTGGGTGACATCGACTGCTCCCTGTGGATTGCCGGTGCAGGGGCAGCGGCAGGAAAGACAGGGCTGTGGCTGTGGCAGGTGTGTCGGAATGAGCGGCGTGGATGCACTGCCTCTGAGATGGCACAGAAGATAGGACAGCCAAAAACAAAAACAAAACAAGAAACAAGATACAAAGCATATAAACGTACTTCCAGTTTATCTTGAATACGTGTGTACATGTCAAGAAACGTCACAATCAAACATGAGTCATAAAGAAACTTACAATCAAACATGCATCATAATGTATTTCGTCACCGCGATAAACTCTCTAAGTACTTTCTGAGATATTCCATAAAG
Source organism: Conus betulinus (assembly GCA_016801955.1). NCBI lineage: Eukaryota > Metazoa > Mollusca > Gastropoda > Neogastropoda > Conidae > Conus > Conus betulinus. Next base: position 559,230 of record JADBJO010000713.1, on the reverse strand, counting down.
AACAAAAACCATTTGGGGCCATCACAGCCATTAGTAACGGCTATTCTGGTAAAATAAAACATATTGGGCATCATCCATGACCCAAAATGAACATACCTACAAATTTTCAGAAACATCGGCCAGAAGTTTTGTCTGGAGCGAGTGGAACACCTTTTGACCATGGACAGACACACAAACAGACAGATAGCATTTCTTCGTTCCCATGTAAAGTGCTCCCTGTTCTATAAGAACTGGGAGCACAAAAAAGGAATACGACAGACACAAACCACCCACAGACTTGCCTAAGACTCAGAATACTCCTCTTTAGTAATGTCTCCATTTTCAGTGGTATAATGGATGCTTCCAGAATGGCATCTCCACAAACATCCTCAGTAGTTCTCTGTTCCAATCAAGACAGGATGTATTGTTAACTGACATACTCCTACCATATTGGTACTACAGTTTGGTAATCTTCTTTCTATTCTGTGAACAGCAAAAATGTGTGTAGTTTATATGACTGTTAACATAACTGTGAAGTTCACTGAATTGCCATGCCAAATCAACAGCACATCACACATGGACTAAACAGTTATATGCTTACATTATCTGGGCTTGTTTTTTGCAATAAGCAACAATCCTCCTCGAGTTCTGAATCACTGGACAATATGGCGCTGAATCACGATTCATCACAAAAGAGCTGGAAACTTTCAATTTTTGTCCCCATATGGCATATTTGAAAAGCTGATTCTTGTCTCGTATTTAGCAATATCGTTTTTCCATATAACGTATTTTTCCTTGCTAGATATGAAAGAAAGAAAAAGATCATATGAGTAAACAGGTCTGAACCTACAAAGCATTTGATGGATTGGTAGTCAGCAAGTATATATTCTGTGGGGGTGTCATTGTTTTGGAATCTGTCTTAAATGGTATCAATGTTTAAGAATCTGTCTTAAATTTTTAAGTTTCTATGTCAACAATTGTCTGTCAATCCACCCACTCCCATCCCTCCCCTCCTCACAAATACCTGTCACAAACAGCTCAGTGTACTGCTCTTCAGCACAATGTGTTGTTTTTTTCATGTACTTCAACAGATATTATTGGCAAGTAAATCCCGAGAGTGTGTGCGCTTGTGTGTGTGTGTATGCACTTGTGTTTCCAGACAGCAAAAGCCAATGAGCTTTCCTATTGGCTTTTTTTTTTTTTTTTTCCGCTTCTGATTACAAAACATTTTTGGATGCCTTTCTAATGCCATTTTACAACAATGACGCCACTTCCACCATCAGCATCACAAGTTCTGCCAGCCCAAGAAATGGGCAAAAACACCTCAGGCAAACTGACACAATGTGAAAAAAAAAAATCCAAGATTCCTGGCATGGTTGAAATGTAGAAACTATGAACAAATCATGAGACTATGTAGGTCTGCACCAATCCCTTTCCACCTGTAACCCCAAAAAGCTCATGCTCACCTGTTCCATGACTTCTGGGGCCATCCAACATGGTGTTCCCACAAATGTGTGTCTGACAGAGTCCCGCGTCATGTCCTTCCCCGTAGCCAGCCAGGCACTCACACCAAAGTCTGGTCACACAGATACAATCCAACTGATCTCTCTTTGCAAGGGAAACAACTACCTGGAAATACCAGATCTACCTTCACATAAAATCTAGTGAATGAATACAGTGAAATGGAGATTTCAACAGATAAGCAGAATTACCTGAACAATCATGTAAGTAAAAACTGCAAAAGATTAATCGCAATTAGAGTAAAAATCAGTTCCACACATACACTATGATTTAAGAAGTAACCTTTATGTTAATCATGAATAATAGATATCAGCTTTAAATTTGACAAGTATTTGCATGGCTGTAAGACTTTCTCCATTTTTTTTTTCTTTTGGCCGCCTAATCTTCTGTACCTTCTCCAAGACATTACCCACCATCCATCCTAACCCCAACATACACAGCCAAACAAGGCTCGTTTAGTAATCATGTCAGTGCAGAAAGATGTGACAGCAGATGCATACATCTGTGTTACACAAGGCCACGTGCAACAAACTGGAGTTTCAAGCTGAAGCTTACAGGTTTGACTCTGGCAACATCTGACAGGTATCAATAGAAACACGATCTTCAAAAAACATTCAGATCACTAATGTATATGTCTGTAGTGGCTGAACTCCCTTGATGTGTGTATGAGCACAAACAAGCAATAAAGTTCATAAGTTATGAAGATCCTGTAATCCAAGTCAGTGTTAAGAATGTTTCAAAGTATAAAATTATCCACCCAGCATCAGGATACTTGGAGATGAGAGAGACACCACACACGCATTTCCCAAAGCATTCCACTGCGATAAACGTTCAGACAGCAAAACACACTCTGTTGTTTATATGCTAGTCGTATTACACCTACAGCCTTCTGGCCAAGGAATGAAAAAATAAACCAATGACACATGAGCAAAGGTGAGTGCATCGATGTAGACATACCTGCCACGTACACTGCTCCATCCTCTCCCATCAAAATATTACCAGCTTTTATGTCTCTGAAACACCAATATCACAAACCTTTAATGTCTTTGCAACATCAAATACCGCTAACTTCAGCACATGAGCACAGTTTCTTTGAAATGGATAGGAATAACAAAATATATTACTGTGGAAACCTTTTACCTTGCAAGTTTCAGAAAAATAATATTTAGTTTGGAAAAGCTTAAGCCATAATTACCTTAAACGCACAGAACAAGACTTGCCAAATCTTTAGGCACCAATCCTCCCATTTTCCATTTTCAATGAACTACCAATCAGCCCATCAAGAGTGCCTACAGTACATTTCATTTTGTAAATGATGAATTACTCGTATTTTACAAGGACATACTAAGAAGTTTTTATACTTAAGCATAATTTCAAAAAAGAAATTCAAATTGTAGCATGCAACATCTACCTCTCCGCAGATCTATAAATGGATCTGAAAAGCTTCAACGAATCCTGGTTAAGATCTTTGCTTGAATAGGCAGTAGGATAGAATGTGGATGTCTTAAACACTTGCTGGATGAGGACCTGTTTAGACTAACTGACAATATTTAACTTTTGATCAAATTCATGTTCATATATACTCCATACCCCATTCTAAAAATGGGTCTGTGATGTTTTAGTCTCCGTCTGAGCAGACCAATTTCCTTGGCAGCATACCTGTGAATTTGGCCATTGTTATGAAAGTATTCCAGTCCTTTGAGCACCTCCTTCAGCACTGTAGCAATGGTGGCTTCTTCATCCATCACACCATTCTTGTAATTTCCTGTGCGCATTCTTGCTTTGATGATATCAAGCATAGATCCTGCCACAAAACAGCGAAGAGATTTATCATATTTCACAAATCAAACATGTTCATACAAGCAGTGACATTATTTCGCAAATCAAACATGTCCATACAAGCAGGGATATTGAAATGCAAAAATCCTGTAATGTTGAATTATGAACATCACACTTCATCCAGTTCATGGCGCATGAAGTCACACTCGAATTGGCTTACACAGTCAAAGGAAAACTTACCATCCAAGTCATACAACAATTTTCCCCTTGAATTTGTCAGTCATCCCCTTTTCACAATACTCCCTCCTGAAAATACTTATGACAACCCCAACTGTTTTATCCTCCCCCCAATGTTTGACACAGGACATAGCTTTACACAATTCATCTCTTCCCCTTAGGACAAATGGAATCACAATTTGCAAAACTTTATATATAGACAATGTTCAGAAAAGTTTAGATATGGGGAAAAATTGAATTTTGATTGCAGCACTCAGTCTCATACCCATATGCTCATGCATTCATAGGCAATCTATTACTGTCAATGACAGCAGTAAGACACACACATACACACACACACACACACACACACACACACACACACACACACATAGAAGCTTTCCCATGGCTTTTCATGACTATTTTCTTTTGAGGAACTTTAAAACTAATGCAAACACAAAAAAAACCCTACACACAAAACTGAAATATATCACTAGCAAATGAATTATCATTAAGTGATCACCATTATATGGACATCCACTTTAGGTTGGGAGGTAGTGGTTTTGCTCCCGCTGGGGCTAGACACTTTTTCTTGCAATGTTTTTGAAAAGTGGAAGGCATCCATCAACAACTAACAGAAAGTGCAGGAACTTTTCTACAGCCAAAGCATATTAAGAAACTGAAGCAGACTGACTGCAAATGACCTGCTCGCGCACCTCAAAGAATGAAAATTTTTTTTTTCCATTTTTAACTTTTTAAATGTTAGCTTCCTAAAAGCTTGGTGATAGGGTGAAATGAATTCTATTTTTCGCGGACTTTTTATGGCCTTGAAATGTGAATCTGAAACCTAATAACTGTCAATGATTTTCAACACCACCAATTCCATATAATACGAACAAGCAAATTAATTTGACCCCCTCACCAAACTTTTCAGGTATAATTTCATTTCCTGCGAGTGCCAGCCTAACCCTTCACCCATAGCTTACTGCAAGGGACTGACCTCCACTGCACAGCTTCATCACCACCCACAGCTCTTCTTTCACCACGAATGACGTGTAATATCCCACAACGTTCTCGTGCTTACACTGGCTCATGGCCTGGATCTCTTTCTGCAAAACCATACACAGAGAGAGGAGTCAGTGAGGGGGGAGGGGGGATGGGGCGGGAGCAATGCAATCACCATTAAGAGTTGAATATACAAAATCACAACAGATATACTCTGGTAATAATATTACACATATACCTTATTTATATCTACTGTCATTGAAAACACAGAGAAAACCTGCAACAATCCATTACGAAAATGACTTGCTATGTATTCTATCTCCATGAACAAAATTTTGTGACTGGGATGCATGTATTTTTCTCACTGTCCAAATGACTTTTTGTCCTTGAAGAAAAAAAAAAAAAAAGGGGGGGGGGGGGAGAGGGAAGGGGAAAGGGGTACAAAAATAATGTCGCAAATAATGTTGCATTTGCCAATTTCAGATTGACCACAAACTACGTCTTATTCTCTTACCATTTATTAACAGTTAGAACAGTTATTACTGCGCTAGACACACAAAACAGTGCCGAGAAGTCCATCTGCAAATTACAAGCAACATTACTTAATCAGAGGCAACACTTTCTCAAACACTCACATATTCTCAGGAAACAATACATAGCTTACCAGCAGTTCTTCCACTGTGGTATTGCATTTCTCCAGGTAAATACGTTTGATGGCACAGCGCTCACTGCGTGGCTTGCACAAAGCTGCTTGAACTACTGCTGTCGCCCCCGCTCCTGAGCACAACAAAAACCAATCCACTGAAAACTGCCAGAATCATCACATGATCTTTCATCATTTAAATCTTGGCTTTGGATTTTCAGTTGTTGCTTTCATTACTTCATGGAAGTCAAATAAAACATTACAATTTCTTGTATTTGTCTCCTTTAGCAGAGATCCCACCTCTTGCAAGCATCAAACTGGATACTGAACAAGCTGATTAAAACACACACACACACTGTAAAATCAAAATCACAGCAGATCTGAACCTATTCCCCAACCTGTAGCTGTTCGCTCCAAAGTTCAAACTGAAATTCAGCTTGAAACAACTGCAGCATGCCAGTCATTTATAATGTTATCCCAGTTAGCATAAATTCAAAAGAAATGTCATTAGATTCCTGACACAGCCAAACACACAAAGCCCTGTATACATGGAAGACAAGCTGAAAAATATGATGAACGAGCTAATCATCATAATAAATATAGCAGACTTTAAAGACAAAACAGTAAATGCTGCATATGTGGTTGTTAAGTAAATTTAACATTTCAGATACCCATTCATAACCATTAAGGAGGTCATACGACTAAAAAAAAATCGCCATCGGAAGCCCTGCACACACGCACACACATATCAAGCTAAAAATATCTTTGTTTAGTATCTTAGTGGTATATCGTTTCAATTGCAAATGATCAGATTTCACTGCTACATCACCACTTAAAAACAAGACAGACAGTTTATCTACTAATCTAGCCAACTCACATTCTGCATTTGTCATAATCTTATCACTATAGTTAAGCAGAATGACTGAGCATGAGTGTATAGAAGCTCAAGCCAGCATTGTGCAGTCTTTCGTTCAATGCTGTAACTCACTCACTCAGAGCCCATAAAAGTTGTTTCTTTCCATTTAGCAATGGGTATGATAAGGTCATAACACAAGCATTGTTACAGGATGAATTAAAGAAAGTGATGCGAGGTGAGATGCATGGATGGGGAGTGGAGGGAAAGCTGCATTCAAATAAGCCGCAGTTGAAAAGCAAGCTCTGTATGCTAATTGCTATCCTCATTTACCACATCCTACATGATTGTCTTTTGTTTCCTTGACTGCCTGACACAGTGAGTTTGGGTGTATGCTCTTAACTATGCCTTAACCTGCTCTAGCACACGTGTCTGTGATTTGCATTGAAAGCAGATCTTGCCTATAACACAGTTTCAAGCAGTGTGTATTCTGCGGTTCCCAAGATCAGTGTCACTGCTTCAATTTCAACCTTTTTAAGGCTGCTGTTCTGGGACGTCTTTGCGAGACCTAATCCATAATCAAAATAATTCAATGCTGTAAGCGCCAATCTGTAATCAATCACACTGAGAACAAATGCCTGGTACTGCCGATCAATGGTGTAGTTCAGCTGCCATTGCTTTTATGACAGCTATGCTCCCTAAAGGTTAGTATTTTATCAAACCCATACCCTTTAAACGAAGGTTGTCATCGCCCCCCTCCCCCCTCTTTCCTAATTTCTGTTTTATTTGAGAAAATTGGTGAGAAGAATTTGTCTGCTGTGTCTGAGTGCAGACCAATGTCTGTTCTTTGATTGGGCTGATGAAAGATCCAGTTTCTTTATACTACTATGTGATGTCATTTGAGCATCCTTTGATGTTTTGTAAACCAACTACCAACTGCTGGTGTCAGTACTTGAGTAATTCTTTTTTTATTGAGATCTTCAAGCCCTTTCATGTACATACTATACACCACACAGGGGAGTGTGGAAAACCCTCAGGTAATCCACTGACACGTTTATGGACTTCAGACATCCTGTCTCTAAATCGTAGGAAGGCAGATCCCCACTCGGCGCTGTTGTGATTCATCTTGTCAATGTCATGCTGATTCCATAGTTAAGATAAATAGTTCCATGAGAAGCAAAAACTAAAACTGGACTTGTGTTGTATATATCTTCCAGGTCTACAGCTATTGTTTCTCCTTTCTTTGGAATATCAAATTAAACTCCACAGGCAAACATGGCTGCTTTTGATATATCCCTTTCATTTTCATCTTATCTCTACCCTCCTTAAGAAAGAACTTGCCCATTTGTATCTTGCACACTTTCTTATTACAATGTATTCCATGAGTTTAACAACTCTGTTTTGCTTAGTATACAATGCAAATATCACTATGCTGATGATGATTTTGGTTTGGTGGGGGTTTTCAAGAAAATGTCCAGATGTCTATGACATAACCTTTACAAAAGTGTCCGAGTAGAAACTGCAGATTTTGCGTTTGCCTCCTTCGGAGAGCTCTCTGTGTATCTGTATTTGGACTTTGTGCAATATGTTTAGTGCATTTGCTATTGCTTCATTATTTCAAATGATGTGTCCATCACTGAGAGCAGTTTGAGCTAGATTTTGCTTTAACTTGGTAAGAATGTTTTATCTTTTCATCTAAATTCTTTGTTCACTATGGTTTGTTGAGATGTTCCAGAAGAGTTGGTTTTTCCGTAAGACTCCCGTGGTCTTGAGCTTGGTAGTCCCATCAGCATGAATTGAAAGATATTTGGAGTAACATTTAAACTGATATTCCCCTCTGTGCAATGGTAAAACTACCAAAACTGTGCGAGTCTTATAACATGAACAGCCTCATAGAAATTGTTTGGATTTGTGGTGGGGGTTTTTTTTTTCCCTCAACTATTCTAAACAGTTCACTTTTATACCCAACATTTTTATTTCAATAAAAGAATCATGAAAAAGATTTCTTTCATTTACTTTGCAAAGTCTTCACTGCTTTGCACTTCTATTTCCAGGTTGCTTCTGTATCTCTGCTGCACCAAAGATGTTGAACAATTGGTTAAGCACTGACATTGTTTCCTACATTAGTTTATATCTGCTACAACTTATCTTTCCTGAAGATCAACTTGACTGTTATACTGATACTGAAGGATCCTCATTTCATCTGTTTTCCTCTTCAGAACTGTCAAGGCCTCAGAAGCACAAAGCACAGCATTTTGACATCTCAATTTTAGTGTAGCATTTCCAAATTTTTAAGTTCTATGCATTACAAGAAATGAGATTTAAAAAGAAAAAAAAAAAAGTACTTTCAGTCAGACTTCACTCCACAGAAGATATGATCGCAAGCAGCAATACGGAAATGTTGCTTCTTATCGCATGGTTTTGACTTGACCTAAAAATTTGAAAAACTTTTTACACGGCCAACAACAAAACTGATAAGGCACTGAAGTAGCCGTTTTCTTCAGCAGTTTTCCTTCTGTTTTTTCTTCCTCTCTCTCTTTTTTTGTTTTTTTTACTGAAGACATAAGTCAACAATTCAAAGATCTATATTACCTCTGTTCCGTTTAAGTCTCTGAAGCTTTTTGTGTAGCAGTGTAGCATTGTCAATGAAAATGTAGCATACTATGCCAAAAGTGTAACAATTAGCAGGTCTGCCTTTTATTTTATTTTTTTTTTTTTTTTTCAAAACTGAGTATGACACAGCTATGATCACTGCCACCATGTCAAGTGTTTCTGCACTCATGCCTTTGGTGAATTTGGTGGTGCTACAAGTGCAAGGCTGATGACACTGTCATTGTCACCCTACTGTATTCCCACTGGTATAGGAGATGAGACTGTCTGTATGCTAATAGAATTTCACCTAAGATTTCTTCTTCAGCAACAACTTGAGGGTTGGTGCCCTGCTGATCCCATATACTTGACCCAGCTTTTGTCTCCACACAGTACCACTGGCCCTCTTCATTCATCATCTATCTGCCCTCAAAGTTAAGATTTTTTTTTCTTACAAGCCTTTGACTATTGCTTCAAAATTTCAACAAGCCAGAACAAAACTTCTAGTGATAGCCCAAAAATTTCAAAATCAAACAATACAAAATACTATCCAATCAGAAGGGATGTTTCATTTCTTTAAACCTTGCAACTGCACAGCACAGCCTATATGAAAAAAGACTACAGAAAAATCAGACAGACCTGCCCTCCTTCCCTCCCCAACCCTTCCCCAATTTCATTAACAAAGAAAGTGAAAAAAAAATTTAGACTTTGTGGAATAAATGTACATTTAGAAGGTATAAGTCCAACAAACATATATGTTTAAAATGCATACTGTGAAGATACATGACCTGATACAAAAAACCACAAGACAATCTTGTACTGATGAGTAACAAGTTTTGTGACTGTTTTCATGTGCTCGCCTTTAGAAGGTGACGTTTCCATTTACTTTACCTTTTTTTTTTTTTTCCTTCTCTTTCTTTTTTTTTTCAAAACTCGCCATGTATCAAGTGAAAGAAATACTTCCCACTTCAAGTACTATGAAGATGTGTATACATTATGTACTGATTCACTAACTACACAAATATTTTGCACTGACCATAAATGTTTTCATTCTTTGGCAACAGTTCAAAATACAGGAACTGGACTTCCAGATTTCATAAATAACAAAACAACAATATTTCTTGCTATTTGCTGTTTATCTCTTCATTAAATACACATCATCAATGATTGTCCACTTCTTAAAGTACACTGTACTTCTGCGTAGCTGAACTGAATTTTCCACTGGACAAGCATAGACCCTAAGTAATTTTCAAGAGTGCTTGATCAAAGTACCACAAAAATGCAAGATAAAATTTACATTTCCACTCATGCTGGCACCACTTTTAAAAATGAAATACTTTCAACGGTTATAAAATGCCTGTCTGAGTGAATGACTATAGATGAATAAATGGATTTCTTTCTGTTAGTCTGGGTTTTTCTTCTTTTCTTTCCCACCCCCACGACCCCTTGTGTCCCCCCAACCCATTCACCCACCCTATGGAAACCCCTGCAATTGGGTTTTGGAAGGATCAACTGTATGTCTGGCCTCCAGTTGCCAGTTTAAACAAGCTGGTCCTGTGTTTACCAAAAGGATTAACCTATCACAAGGTCTTGACATAAGAAAAATTAGAATAGTTACACAGTACATTTGGAGGTCTAACAGTATCCTTTTTTCTAACATCTGACTGCACCCTTCTGAGCATTTGTTCCCATGCTTCTGGTTCTCTGGACAAGGTCTTTTCAAGTTTGGTAATGTTTCCCATTACAATGACAGTTCATTTGGCAAAGGACAAGCACATTAGATTTAGTGCAAGTTTGTTTTCAACGGTTGGCAAAACTTCCACCAATTCATCTTCACAGGCAATGGCACTGGGGAAGTGGTGCTCCCTGTCCAAAGGGTTCGGAGCTTGTGAAGGTGTACAGGGGAATATCCTCCATCCATCCCATAAAGACTTGAGCAGTTCCCTGTACATTCACCCGTACTCCTTTAACAACTACCTTCTGTGCCATTTCCCTCACAAATCCCAAAATCCAATTATATGTTTCCCTGTGTTCCAGTTCGCTTGCTTGTTAAGAAAATCTCCTGCAATGTATGTCTCTTCTGATGATTAGGACCCTTGGGATCGAGTCTGTCAATCTTGTATGTCAAGGATTCCTGAGCTTGTCCCTAGATTCCTGACAGAGCCATAGCCATTTCCTTATTGTCACCTCTTCTCTCCTCCTCACTACACATACTTCAGACAGAGATGTACTTCACTCAGAGGAGCTGCTCCAGACACCTCGAGACAGCAGTGTTACAGTTTCATTTAACTTGTAATTATCATCAGTTGAGTTACATCTACATGTTTTGGGTTTCCTTTTACACACGTTAAATATGAAGTGAAATTTGTTTACCAACTGAAACCCACACAAAACTAATGATTCCAACTGACTCTTTAAAGTACAAGAATCAGGCAGAGAGTGCTGGAAGCTTCTATAAATTTTCTTGAATGTGCTGAGCATTTAGTTTCCATGCATTCTGACTGGCTTTGCTATGTAATAACTCAGAACATTCTAGAATATTCCATGATAAGTGTGACTGTTCATTTAGCCCATTTTTTCTTAAACTTTCATTTCATAATCTATACATAACTGAGAGAATGAGAGAGTATGTAGAGAGAGAATTGTTTTTGATAAGGACATGTTCTTGTTTTCAGACTATTAAGTGTTATGATGATCACTGAGTACTCATTTATGAATCTACTATTGTAACTAAAGACTTTGTCCTTGTTACCGGAGTCAATCTTTTCTCTGTCCAGACTGATTTCACAAGAGATCAGAACCAGAACTTCACTAAGCCTCAAGCTCACTGAAGTTTCAGAATTTGATTCTTCTCAGTCGTAACAGGCAGTACCGAATGAAGACCACCACTGAGTGAAGGACACTGATTAACACACTCAACTATGTAAAGAAAAATGCGATTATGTGCCAGCATGGTATGCATGAGGGGCATTCGTGTATGTTCATATTCGGAATTCCCATTCTGTTCCCTCCTTTCTCCTATCATTTGCAAATTCTGATCTTGTTAATCTGTCTGTTATTCCTTCTCTCCTGGTTTTCCTCCTTTTCCCTTCCACTGTTCTTTCTCATTTACCAGAACTTTAGATGATTTTAACTTTAACCAGCATGGTTATTGAATAAACTATAAAGGGAATTAGGGAGGCTGGGTGGGATGATCAAGAGTTTTAAGTATGTCACTGTTATCATTGTTATTTGTTGTGTGTAAAAATGGCTTCTGGTTCAGACCCCTGTGGTTGGCTGGGCTATAATAACAACAGGAACTGAATGTAAATGAACAAAGCCTTCATGAAAGCTTTATAAAAAAAAAAAAATAAATAATCTATTCAAATGAATGTATGAGGATCACGGTACTGCTTTTGGAAGTATCAGTTATTAGGGACAGGTTGAAGTACAGGCCAACAGCTAACTAGTATTTATAAGATACATCCTTAGCTTTTATTGGTTGTTCTTTTCAGAACTGGTGAGAATATATTCTGAAAATATACTCAGTCATGATGTCACACAGTTCTAATCATATCTGCACAAATTTGTTAACTCTTTGTCTATAAAAAGTTTCATGCCAAGCCCCTATCCATTTTAAAATTCTTGAAATTGGCACCACAAACCTACAAGTGTGTGGTAACTTAATTGTGAATGATCCATTATTTAAACAGAATGACGAGTATAGAACTAGAAAAGACCATAATGCTGACAATAATTGCTTTTGACACAGTCAAGAATGCTTGAATTCATTCTTGTGGGATTATCACATGTTTTAAATAATTTCAATTCAAAAATCAGAAATGCCCCATCAATATACATTTAACCTTTCCATATATTGCATGCAATGTTATTATGTCACACTGCCTGTTTCGAACTTGTCATATTTTTTTTTAGTTTCTGTTCTACCTGTCAAGGAAAAAAAGACATTGTTGAATTTGATATGTTTTATATTTCTTCCGTTACATTTGTGGTAAAAAGGAATCTGTGTTATTCGCCAACAAAACACAAACAAACAAAAAAATCATAAGCTCTTTTGCAGTAGAAGTTCCTTTTGGTTCAGACATTTTCTTTTTTTTTTTTGCCATGTGTAATTCAAATTAATTTTTTCTTCACATTCACTTCACGCAGACACTTTTTGACTGACCCGAATCAGTAGCTGACAAGACACCATTGAAACCACCCACAGCAGTTTTATGGCTGCCACAGTAAACACTTACAACAATAGTACATATTAAACCTAGTGGTAGGGCAAATACTCTGGATTTGGATTTAAATAGTGACAAAACTGTTGGTCAAATTAATCAATGAAAATCCAAAGGCAAGCCTTACAACTACTACTCAGTACCAGATGAATAGCTGTTTAACACAATGACACCCACATTATTTAGCACTGGTATGACCTGGCTGTGCAGCATGGGAAGCTACAGAGGAAGCATGCCTTTCACTCCCAATAATCCCATGCAAGTTTGCCGTTGATTATTTGGTTTCGTTTTGGCTCTTAGTGTTGATTTGATGGGTCTTATTCATGACTGGCTTTTTTTTCCCCCCAATGAGAATCCTGGAAATTGCCTTCTGATGATCTCGATCCCCAAAACGGCGTTGGTTTTTGGCATTTATGAAGGAAGACTAATAAAGTAACAATTAGTTAAAATGAACATGTCAGACCATGCAGCTGGATGATATAACTGGCAATCTTGTTTAATGCGTCTGTGTGTTAGACTCTAAGGATAGATGGCGGTCCTGAACTACAGTGGTGTTTAAAAAAAAAAAAAGTAACAAGTTCGGAGACTGCTCAGAATGACTCGTTGAGACCCTGTTCCATACAACTAATTTTTTACTTCCCTCGACTCAATTATTTTACTCAATCAAGTTGAAATTTAATAGTAGAAACTGTGCAAACGATATTTCGGGTATGCACTATTTCGACTTCTGTGAACTCTAATGAATAAACTGACCTACTCAACATGTTTCAATTCATTCCGCCCTGTGTTGCGGTTACGACCCTACCGGGCCAATGCAGCCCGAATAATCTGGAACTCGTGAGGCGTAATCTAGATGCCCACAACCTTAACCAATAACTCAATCAAATGCATAAATTTCAAAAAAAAAAACTGCAGCAAATTTCACTCTTACCGATGAAATCTTGAAGTTCGTATCATCTTTCTTGTTAGGCCAAAACGTTCTCACTTGCTGCAGCCGCAGCCATCTCGTTTGTGTGTCAGGAAAATGGCGGAACAAGTGAGCAAGAATTAACTGAGCGTTGCTCCCCTTGTTTGTTTCCTCCCCGGATGTTGCCAATTTCAGTCTGGTGGTATTTTTTTTTTACTTTTTGAAAATGTGAATCGCCAAACTAGAAAAAGAAAATGTAAGCGGGAATAATCTTTTTAAATATTTCAATGTAGATATAATAAGGAATTTGTTATGAACAAATGAGCTAGGAATAAGACATAAATGTTTTCTTGTTACTTTTTCTTTCACTTTTAAAGGTGAAGGTCACAATGGAACGACAGGAGACTTTTTTTTTTTTTTTTTCAGATCAAGACTAAACCAGAGCTAACAGGAATAAAAGCGAGCCAGCTAGAAACCATATAACACCATTGATCTCAGCTTTATCATGTATCAGCTTTTTCCAGGTTTAAGTTTTATGTGTGTAAAAGTGTAAATCGTCTTTCTTTTTCTTCCTCCTGTGGGCCAAATTGGCGTTGAAGGCTCTGCTGTTTTAATTGAGTGCCAGCTGGTTGGATGGCTTTTTGGGTAGAATGCTTTGTGCGTCATGAATATTCAAGTTCATGTCCAACTTTTAAGTCTACATTTTGATTTTGATGAACCCATTTGCCCTGTATTCCAGTTGTTCGATCCGTTTGCTTAATGACATTTCCCCCAGTTCTTTCTCTCTTTGTCTGGCCAAGTTCAACGTGAAAAGCAAACATCAGCCGAGGCAACCTATCGAAAACTAGCGACTTCTCTGTGGTAATAACATCCTCAGATCACAGGTGTTGGGCTTATCCATCATTCACTTCGGATACTACAGCTGGATCCATGCTGTCTGCAAATCTCAGCGAAACATCCAGACTGCCGCGATTGAATACATAAGATGGTTTTACCGTGTTCCATGTAAAGAATTCTTCCAGACAAAAAATGACTATTCCACCCTGTGAATCTTGGCAGTCTTCTTTCAGTTATCCGCAAAACTAACACAGTTTTCGATGGCCTACCTACCTATGCACAAGCGAGCACTTGTGAAAACAACAATAACTAAATCTATGTTTCACTTTTTTGTTTATGACATTAACCTGTATGAGGCTGTTTATTTGTTGTTGCAGAAACTCTTCTGTACGTACGTAGGGCTGTTTGAAAGACAATGTAGTGTGTTATTCAGATAACATAATAAAAAATGTATACTTGCTATGACTCAACCCTTTTGTATGTCTGTTTGTCTCTTTGACTGTCTGTGTGCCTGCATGTCTGTCTCTCTCTCTCTCCTCCTACTATATATGTGTTTGTTACTGATCTGTCTCCATAGATAATGTGCAGTTCTTCAATATTAAATACAAGCCATTGTGCACGTTGGTCTGTACTACACTGACAATACTGTCATGCACCATATTGTGCAATATAACTACTTTTGTGTAAATGCTCAATGTTATGCTGAGATTGGTCGTACATTCTTTTCTCTTTGTTTTTGTTTTGTTTTGTTTCACACGTGTTTCCTACCTTTGTTCACACTCCGTTTGTGAACTGAACAAAAAGCAAATAAAAATGTTTAAACAAGCGAGCAAACAAACATGGAAATTTCCTGTGAACAAATCACTTTTGGTTGATGCCACTTCCACCTCAGGTGATATTGCTGAAGGGGCTCAGGAAATAACTGGCTTGAGGGGTCGGAAGGATGGGGGGGGGGGGGGGGGGGGGGGGGGGGGGGGGGGGGGGGGGGGGGGGGGGTAGAGGAAAAGGGGCATGCCTTACTGTACTTGTGCCACTAGAGAATGGCCATATATTCAGAGGAGTAGAGAAATATTGTGATTTTGAGGTCGAGTGTTGGCATGAGTCATACTCTCAAGATCTGAACTCGCTTTAAAACCATTTGATTTCATCACATCAATGGCTGCATGCTTACAGAACGCCAGAATCGCCGCTTGGTTCCTCGAGCATTCTGTAATTATTTTTTGATTGTGTGTGTATTTTCAAGTTTCCTTTCAAGTTTGACATGGTGTATACACGATGGCTATTGGTTATGTGGTTCATCGGCCACACATCTTGTAAAACTTGTACCCCACACTAGCTCTCCTGCGCTGTTGGTTTTCAACTGCAAACAGCTTGGGGGTAGTAACCAATGACAGGATTAATTCAAAATTTTAAACTGAATAATTAAAAGGAGGAAAGGAGGAGTTTGCCCACTGGCATACCCCAAGCCGAGAGATGTAAACACCAACACTGGCAAAGCAGTTGTAGAAACCGAACACGTGTGAGTGTGTGTGTGTGTGTGTGTGTGTGTGTGTGTGTGTGTGTGTGTGTGCGCGCGCGCGCGCGCGCGCGTGCGTATGTGCGTGCGTGCGAGCGTGTGTGCGTGCGTGCGTGCGTGCGGGCGAGCGTGCATGTGTGTGTGCGTGCGCACTCACGCCAGGTGAGTGTAGGCCTATATCTGCATGTGTGTGTACGCTTCCGTTGTCAGTGTAAATTCTACATGTATGCAGGACTCAGACTTTGACTCTCTACTTGTCTCAAGAATCTTCAAGAGTCTATAGGCATAACACGGGAAATTACGGTGTGTGTGTGTGTGTGTGTGTGTGTGTGTGTGTGTGTGTGTGTGTGTGTGTGTGTGTGTGTGTGTGTGTGTGTGGGGGGGGGGGGGGGGGGGGGGGGGGGGGGGGGGGGGGGGGGGGGGGGGGGCGGGGGGGGGGGGGGCCCTTAATGGGAGACGTCTTGTTCAAACGCTCGCAATAAAAGTCAAAGAGCGTTCTTTCTCAAACGTTACTGAAAAGTGATTATTCTATTTGTAGTCAATGGTATCGAAACTTCTAGAATGAAGGCTCAGCCCAGCCAGTCAAAATGCATGTAATATTCTTCGAAGCTGGAGAACCACGACGCTACATATTCAACTGAAATGAATGGAACAATTTTTCTCAATGGAACCTTCTGGAAGCTTCTTGACCTCTCCGGAAGGTCCCTGGCGCATTAGTTACTTCCGGAATTATTACAAAATGTTTAGAATGTCGCCCACACTAAGCTCTGTAATAAATAAATGTCATGAGGGACAATTCTTAAAAACATTAAGGCCCAAAGCCAAACTGTACAGATATGAAGCAACCAACGATTTCAGACAAACTCTATCTGTTGATCACAGACAGTCGACATACTGCAGGTTTCCAAATTTTTTTTTTCTGCCCACTATCAGAGACCCGAACAGTCTCAGTAAAGAATCTGTTCAAGCTCCATCTGTCAGGGCTTTCCCTGGGTGGGTTCTGGCAGAGCCTTAGCCAACGAACTAACCCCCCCCCCCCCCCCCCCTCTCTCTCTCTCTCTCTCTCTCTCTCTCTGGGTGGGTCTCTGGCAGAGCCTTAGCGCAACGAAATAACCATACGTGCCCCCGAGCGTGCTCTGTGTCTCTGCTCTCTCTCTGTCTCTCTGTCTCTATGTCTGTGTGTGCACACAAAGAAAGACAGAGACATACAGTAAGCGCATATGCGTGTGTGTGTGCGCGCGTGTTGTGTGTGTGTGTGTGTGTGTGTGTGTGTGTGTGTGTGTGTGTGTGTGTGTGTGTGTGACAGAGAAAGACAGAGACTACAGACACTGACACACAGACAGAGAGCCTATGAATCAGAAGAGTGGGAACTTACAAAAGCGTGCCTGAAAAACAGACATATAAAAAAATCTCATTTCTTGCCTTTAACCATGCATCTAGTACCCATCCCAAACTTACACTCATCATAGACAAAAATGGCATTTAAGACGTTCTTATGTTGCATTAGTTGTAACAATAAAGCGAAACTTAAAGAACACACAAATCATTACATTTAGGGGGGGGGGGGGGGGGGGGGGGGGGTGGGGGGGGGGGGGGGGGGGGGGGGGGGGGGGGGGGGGGGGGGGGGGGGGGGGGGGGGGGGGGGGGGGAATTTGCAAATTTCCTGTTCAGCACCAAAATGTACAGAGCAAGCCCGCACACTTTAAGGAATGTCGACATTATTCAGTATAACTTCTGTGTCTCTGGTTAGTTTCTGACCAAGACGGGAAGGACTACAGGGCTTGCTGTACTTACTGTAGGACAGGGAAAGACATACGGAATCATTTTTCCCTGGAATTTTCCAGAATGGAGGAAAGTGATGATGAACTTCAGAGTTTGTGAAACCTTTCAGGCCAACAGTCGGTAAGCCTAAGTGTTTTCTAATCAAATGCACTGGCCTAAGTATTGTATAGAAAGTGTTGGTCAGCGTCGTTTAGCTCTTGTCACCGTGACAAGTTGTTCCCTTTTCATTGAAACGTGTCTCTTTAGCCTAATCCCTATCCGCAAGTGATTTCCGCGTGAGATCTCTCTCCATCCGCATGTTATCTCCGCATGAGATTTTTCAGTCACAAGATCTCTCTGCATGAGATCTCTCTCCATGCGCATGAGATCTCCATCCGCATGTTATCTCAGCTTGAGATCTCTCCCCATCCGCGTGTTCTCTCCTCATAAGATCTCCATTTGCAAGTTCTTTCTGCATAACATCTCTCTCCACCCGCATGTTGTCTCCGCATGAGATCTCTCGCCATCTGCAAGTTTTCTCTGCATGAGATCTCCATCCGCATGTTATCCCCACATGAGATCTCCCTCCCACCCGCATATTATCTCCGCATTAGATCTCCATCTGCAAGTTCTCTCCGCATGAGATCTCCACCTGCATGTTATCTCCACATGTGATTTCTCCATCTGCATGTTATCTCTGCATGAGATCTCTCTCCATCCGCGTATGCTATATTCACGTGAGATCTCCATCCGCAAGTTTTCTCCGCATGAGATCTCCACCTGCATATTATCTCTGCAAAAGATCTCTCTCCATCAGCAAATTCTCTCCGCATGAGATCTCCATCCGCAAGTTCTCTCCGCATGAGATCTCATGAGATCTCCACCTGCATCCGCAAGTTCTCTCCGCGTGAGATCTTCTCCATCCGCAAGTTCTCTCCGCATGTGAAATCTCTCTCACATGATTTTCCGCGTATCCGCAAGTTCTCGCCGTATGAGATCTCCACCTGCATGTTACATCCGCATGAAATCTCTCTCCATCCACTGTTATCTCCACATGATATCTCCACCGCAAGTTCTCTCCGTATGAGATCTCCACCTGCATGTCCGCATCTCTCTCCATCCACTTTCTCCACATGATATCCGTATGAGTATGAGATCTCCACCTGCATGTTACATCCGCATGAAATCTCTCTCCATCCACTTGTTATCTCCGCATGATATCTCCATCCGCAAGTTCTCTCCGTATGAGGTCCCCACCTGCATGTGATCTCCACATGAGATCTCTGTCAATCCGCATGTTATCTCCGCATGAGATCTCTTTCCATCCACATGTTATCTCCGCATGAGATCTCTCTCTCCATCCGCATGTCTTCTCGAAGGTTGTCCATTTTAGACGGAGGG
>JADBJO010000713.1:520000-535000 GCA_016801955.1 Conus betulinus | reverse complement strand
GAGATACAGACAGACAGACAGACAGACACAGACACAGACGGAAAGACGCACTCACGCACAGGCAAAGGGAGGAGACGAAGGCGGGCGCGGAGAGAGAGAGAGAGAGAGAGAGAGAGAGAGAGAGAGAGAGAGAGAGAGAGAGAGAGAGAGAGAAAAGAAGAAGAAGAAAAAAGAAAGCAGCAGAAACAGAAGCAGGACCAGAAGAAGAGAAAGAGAGAGGAGAAGGAGAAGAAGAAGAGAAAAAAAGAAAGCAGCAGAAACAGAAGCAGGACCAGAAGAAGAGAAAGAACACTAGGGCTATCTGCAGAGAAGAGAAAGAACGCTGAAGAAAAAACACCAAAAGCACAGCCAAGACAATGCACGCATAATCAGACCAGTCAGAGGAAAGGCACTTTTCAGGACGTCGTATTTATTCACGTATAACATCCCATGGATTTTTTAAAATAATGTTAGCAAGGCGCGTGTATTCGCTAGTGTGTACCGAAGACCATAACGGCGTCGCAGCCAGCCACAGGTTCGGCCACAGACACACGACTGCCCGTGGGGTTCTTGGTCACGCTCCCACTGTTCTCCGCCTCCACGTCCCCGTCCCCTACCCCGTGTCGTCATCGTCGTGCATGTCCCTGCCCTCGTCGTCGTCTTCGTCAGCTTCATTCTCGCTGTTGGGGCGGTCGTCGTCCTTGCGGCGGTCGTCGCTGCCGTCGCCTGGAGGTGCGAGACGACGACTTGGCCAGCTTGCGGTTTTGCGCTTTGCTGGACACCCTGCGCGCCGCTTTGGCACTGGTCCGGCTGCTGCTGGTGATGCTGCTGCTGCTGTTGGTGTTGCTGCTGCCCAAGCGGTGGGAAGGCAACGAGAATCGTTCTTCCCGAATCTCCCGCAGCAGGCCCGATTGACGGCCCGGTCCAAAGCGTTGCGGATCAGACTGGTATTGGTGTTGTAGCCGCTGCGGATCAGCTTGCCTCGGATGGAGTCCATAGTGGAGCCTCGTTTGTTGTCCAGCTGGCCAATGATGTGCGCCACACGTACCGCCGTCAGGTTGATCTTCTTCTTGCCCGTTGCTGGCGACAACGCTTGAGTTGCCGGCTTCTTTCTCTTCCCCCCTCCCTCTTTAGAAGGTGTCTTGGTAGGTCGGCCGTGGCTGCTGCCGCTGTTGCTTCCACTGGCTCCCGCCCCCCCCCGCGTCGTTACCCCAACCTCCCGTTTCTGTTTCATGTTTTCGCGAGTCGGTTTTGGTCCGTCTGTCGATAGTCCGCGCTAAACGCGTAACGTCTCTGAGAACAGAGACGTGGCTTCAGGAGATGGGCTGAAGTGGTTTCCGTCAGCTAAATGGACAGCACCGCGGTAACCAGGGATATTTATCAACTCCCATTGTCACTGTGTTAGCACTGTTGCCGTGCCCACTTAGCGCCAATGTTTTGGAGACGCTGGGGAAATGGTGTGTACATACATCCAAGTTTCAATCTTGATTTGTTGTTCATCTGCTCATCCATAGCAATAACTTGGAAACACATAAACTCATCACCATGGTGAAGGATTCAAGATGCGAAACTTCTTCACATTTGTTTTACCGCAGAAAAAAATAACACGTTTGTTTTCAGGTTTATTCACTGGGGTTCCAATGTTCGGTAATACTAGGCATGAACACTTGAAAACGAAAACAGCCTTTCTCACATATTTTTCTACGTACACCTTCTTTCCTGCGCATGCTTGTTCCAAAAAGTTTAGAGGGGGGGGGGGGGGGGGGGGGGGGGACGTAAAGCTGTGATGATGTCACTTGTAGAGACGAGTGACGTAAATGTCAAGGATAAAAAGGTCTAATAGTCCAGAATCAGAGTGTACATACTGAAATCAAAAAGGAAATGGTACAAAAACAGAATTAATCTGAAAGCAGATTTATACACAAACAAAATATCTAAAAGCTTAAAAGAAAAAAAAAAAAGCAGATCGATTGAAATTATTCAAATGCTAGGTGGAAACAGAAGTTTTCAAAATAATGATGTCTCGACGCCGGCCTCTGGTCGTTCTTTAAATCATCGTAGGCAAGGAATTCTACGTCATGCCCTAAAATGACGTAATGGCAGAAAGCCTTCAATTAAAAATTGCCTCTAAAGTGAAAAACAGAACACCAACAGGTTTGTTATTTGTGTGAAAGGCGAATATAACACATGATTTATAACAACAGCCACAGTTGTAGGTTTATTGTGAAGTATCGCATATTCATTGATTTGACCTTTTCAAGTGAACTAAAAGCGGCACGTTTCCTATTCATCATCACGGTCTTCATCAAAACGGCATGAATTCGCTAGGCCTATAGGCAGGAATACCTCAGCATTAGCACTGGCAGTTTTTACGTATTCAGTAAAGGAGGAGGACCCACCAAAGGAGACTGCGCTGCTGCCGAATCGCAAGGAATATGTTTAATACTGTGCCAATGTACGAGTGGTGCTTGTTCTGATCTAGCATACCGCACGACACTGTCTGCTGAGTCATTTGTACATGCCAGTAATAAACGAGTCGGTATCCCCTTTGCCCACCTCTGCTCAGCGCCATCTGATTTTCATCAGACCGCCCTACCCCCTCCCTCGAACCAGTACCATACACACATGATTAACAACGATGAAAATGGCAAACATGAGAATCTAAGTCAGATCTACAAGGTACTCTTGGTTCTATAGTAATATCCTGGTGCAAACCAGTGAGAAAAGATAAGGGCACCAAGAGTGTTGGTCAGGATAATTATGTTAATAGTACTCGAAGATGCTAGTATTACGTGTATCAACTCGACTATCTGGTTCCAGTCTTTCCATTTCAACCTATAGCATATCCAGCAAACTTAGGATAAAAGCCAAGCGCAGGAAACAAAACAACAACGATTAATTCAATTGTCCTAATAGTATTCGAACCAGCAAATCCATTGCCGCTGTCTGTGACATTGCCACTACGACACGAGGAATGGTAGAGGTGGTCTTATACCCAATACAGAATCATCCGGCTTCATAAAGATCAGCACGCATTTCAACCATGCATGCATTATACGATGCATGATTACATAATTTGAAAAAATTTTTAAAAGTTATGGATTATAATAATCAGTAGAGTTTTTGTTCAGAATTAGTTTGTCTTCTTTTTTTCAGATGCAATTTAACTGTTATGAAACTTGAACTACATACGACATGGAGCTACTTTTTTTTTTTTTTTTTTTTTTTTTTTTTTTTTTTTAATAAATATGATAAGCGTACAGCAAACGGATTTTTCTGTAGATCAAAGCCATTTTGGGAAATTTTATATTTTTTTCTTGATCATGGTAATGAATCTTGATGATACCATCGCAGGGATAAATGAGTCAGATGGTAGTTATTTGTTATATATATATATATATATATATATATAGAGAGAGAGAGAGAGAGAGAGAGAGAGAGAGAGGTACGTGGTATGGCTGACATATGTTAATGAGACCTGTACAAGGATTACTGACGTTTATCTTAATGAGCCCAGTATTAGGACAGCTGAAGCACATACGTGGCATGCTGATGAATTTGAATGGGACCTGCGTTAGAAAAGGATAACTAAGGTAGATATGTGGCATGTTCGATATATCTTAATGAAACGCTTGCTTGGATAACTAAGATTATGCGCGGTATTAAACATACATACAATAATCTTAGTAAAAGTCTTCCTCAGATGTATTAAAAATATTAGGATTATTAAGATTGGTGCATGGCATGTTTGACCTATCTTAACGAGATCTTCACCGGGACAAGAATCATATCTGACACATTTTGAAGAGACCATCACTAGGATAACTCTGGTAGATGAATGGTGTATTGGACATTTTTAATGAGACCGTCACTACGATAGCTGAGGTAGATAAGCTTACATGATATGTTTGAAATGTCTGAATGAGGCCTATACTGGGATAAGTGAGATGGTCGCATGGCATGTTTGACATACCTTCTTGAGACCCTCACTAGTATAACTGAGGTCAATGTGTAATATGTATGACATGACTTGATGACCTTCTCACTAAGGTAAAAGCAGATAGATGATATATATGACATTTTAACGAGACACTCGTAAGGACTACTGAAGTAGATACGTGGTATGCCTGATATACCTGGATGAGATCCATTCACTAGGATTAATTAGGTAGGCGTGTGCTATCTTAGACATACCTTACTAAGATCCATACTAGGATAACCGTGGTAGATGTATGGTACATTTTACATATCTTGACGATTCGCTCACTGGAAACAGTGAGATAGGTGCGCGGATATCTTTGACATAGCTTAATGAGACTTTCTCTAGGGTAACTAACGTACACACGTACAAAAACGGTCTGTTTACCTGGCTCGACCATCCCCTTCCCATACTGATTATTACTGAGGGATTCAAGAGGTGACTTGACACATCCGCTGACACAGGCAATGATCTTCGTGCCTGTCTCAACACCTCCGCCCCCACCCCACCACCCAACATTATCACCACTCATCACTCATAACCACTTCCTAGAACGCTCCTCTTGCTCTTTGCCAACCCCAAGGTCGACCCTGCATACGTTTCGGGGTCACAGCCGTTGTCTGCTGGTGCTTACCAGCTAAGAGACAGTGGGTTCCATTGTTCTCTGATGTCCACTGACGACAACACCTTATCTGTTTTCTTGTCGCTTCCGATAATTGCGAGGATTTATCCTCGGAAATGAGGGAGGACGGAAGAACTGACCTTTTCCCCCCCCCTCACAGGGATAGGCAGTGTGTCATAGGTGGCCTCACAGCTCCTGAAAGCTAGAGCGTTTAGAAGAATAAATTTGAATGAACATCTTGATATTTTTTTTTTAAGTCTCTGCGTGCACTAAGCTCTTGTTTTTGTACGCCGATGGCTTCGAAGTTTGATACTGTCGGTTATGCCCCAGGCACACATGAAGATACCATTTCAACGACAATGCCAACCTAACAGATATCTCGGTCGTGATATTCGTAGCCTTATCTACCATTACTACAAGGATTACAATCTTGTTGCGGGCAAATATAAGTTTAGGTTTCGACCGAATTAAGCTGGAATGAGACTGTTCTTTCCCCGACTGAATCCATTATACTACCCTCTTCACGAGCGATGTAAGAGTTCCCACCGACACAGGCGATCTTCAAGACGATTCCACGACACTCGTACAATGCTCTGTACTGACCGCATCATCTTTCTCACGAGTAGTTTACGAGTGTTCCGACTTCTTGCCTACAACTTTCCGCTCTTTGCCCTGGTGTGACAGAAGCTTTAGAGGGTTTTGTGAAGTCTTTAGAAACAATCCCCCAATCACCACCATCACCCCCTCCTCCAGACCATGAGTTCTGTTCTTATCATAGTTCATACAGACAAATTAGTTCATTTGCAAACATATAGTTCTTGTACCTTCTCTTACATTTTAACTTTTCTTTTCTACATTGGTCTGTTTAATAATCGTGGAAGTGTACAATTGGTTTTACTGATTTAAAAGTAAAGTGTAACCCCCCCTCCCCCCCCCCCTCACACACACACACACACACACACACACACACACACACACACACACACACACACACACACACACACACACACACACACACACACACACTAAACCCTCTTTCTGTGTGTTTGACAAAAAAAAAAGAAACAAACTTCACGAAAAAGGTTCCTGTGTGTGTGTGCGTGTGTGTGTGTGTGTGTGTGTGTGTGTGTGTGTGTGTGTGTGTGTGTGTGTGTGTGTGTGTGTGCACGCGCGCGTGTGTGTGCATGTATGCATGCGTGATTGTGAAAAAAAAGACTTTTCATAACTTACTTATCAGATTCGCCCATGAATAAATAGAACATCTCTTCGCCTTGTCTATTCGTGCACACATGTATACGTTCTTAGCTGAGTAACTTGCCCTTAAAATAAAAACAGATTGCACCTACTCTTTGTATTTCATCTAGCAGCCTCTGGTTCCCCCTCTCGGTGAGTAAACCGACACAGTTAGGGACTCCAACACCACCAAAATTCTTCCAAACTACTGAGAAGATTTTAAAGAAGAGCAGCTAGATATGTCTTAGATAGACATAGAAACACCCCCAGCATAAGAAACATACTTGGACAGATGTAGTAGTCAACTTTCAAAAAATGCAGACGACCCATCAGATTCCGTATGTTCTGCATAATCCGCGCTGGACCAGCATGTGTGAGACGTGTTGACCCGAAGCCTCTCTCTCCTCAGTAGAAGGAAAGGTCAGCGCAATATGAGTAGTACCAGTGCATCCCATGTCGTCGTACCGACTACCACATCACTCCTTCCTTCGATCCGTTCGTGACTGGAACGCCCTGCTCTCAAAGAGTGTTATGTCCCCTTCCCTCGGCACTTTCAGCTTGAATGTGCTAAGTAGAGTGCTGTAGCAAATCATATCTCTCATCTTTTTTTTTTTACTCCCACACACTGCATAAACTTCATTCTGAACCCCTCACCCCCCCCCCTTGCATGTCAGTCATTGTCAAGTATGACAGCTGTACATTAGAAGAAGAAGGAGAAGGAGGAGGACACGAAGATGAACAAGAAGAAGTGTGTGTGTGCGCGAGCGCGCGCCTGCGAACACGCGTGTGTGTGTGTGCGTGCGTGTATGTGTGTTTGTGTGTGTGCGCACACACACACACACACACACACACACACACACACACACACACACACACACACACACACACACACTGCTCTATCACACACACACACACATACATACACACACACACACACACACACACACACACACACACACACACACACACACACACCAACACACACACACACACACATACACACCCACCGATGAGATTTGAACCACGGACTCGTGAGTTATTTCCCTCCATCAGGCCCACCATTCCACCTTGCTGTCAGGTTTACAAACACTGATGGCAAACGTAGGCATATAACAACTGTACTTTTTTGCTTGCTTTCTTTCTTTGTAAAATGTCCTAATTTGTTTCCCCCAACTATTCCGTGTTCAGTCTAGTGCTCGGTAAGTTGTGACACACTCAACACCTGACATTAGCATGAAGATGGACAATATATGTCCATCAGTCACTCCCACCACAGTTTGTTTATCTCTTTTCATTAATTATAACAATGTGACATTCATTACGAAACTAATCACGAAGAAACTGTAAACTGCCTTAATTAATTAACAGCTTGATTTAAACGACAAACTGGCCTCATTTATAACATTAACGACGTCATTAATGACGTTCTTGACAGTGTTCACGAGCTAATCAACAGAACTGTACTTCAACACGAAAGAGGTCACAATCTCCGCATAATATGTAGCAGGCCTTTGCTTGTTCTCTCCGGTAGAATTTATTGGATATATCGTCACCCCATTTCATGTAGAATTTATTGGACATACCCCTACCCTCCCCCCTACCCCCCCCCCCCCCCCCTCCCTTTCCCATTTGTCACCCCATCCCTCATTTTCCACCCTTCACCTTCCCCCCACCTCCCTGTTCTCATTCTTCTGTCCGTTCAACTTCTCTTGTCCACCCCACAACCTTTTCCTCTCCCTTCCACCCACCCACCCCCCCACCCCTTCACTCCCTCACTCCTGGCTCTCTCGATGATAAATAGTGTCTATACCTTCTGAAAAGCCTTCTTTGAAGAATTTCCGCTGTCCTGTCGTTATCAGTGTTTCTGTTTCTTTCTTTTTGTACTCCCTGTTCTTATAGAACAGGGAGTACTTTACAATAGGAACGAAGAAATGCTGTCTGTGTGTCTGTCTGTGTGTCTGTCCGTGGTCAAAATGTATTCCACTCGCTCCAGACAAAACTTCTGCTGCGCGATCTTTCCTGAAAATTTGTGCGTATTTTCATTATGGGTCACGGATGATGCCCGATGTTTTATTTTACCAGGAAAGCCGTTACTAACGGCTATAACGGCCCCAAAACGGGTTTTCTTCTTCATGGAATATCTCAAAAAGTACTTGTATTCAAGGTAAACTGGGAATACGTTTATATGCTTTGCATCTTGTTTTCTTTCTTTTTTGTTTATTTGTCGCCTCTTCATACATACATGCATACATACATACACATCTATAAAGAAAAAGAGGGAAAGAAAGAAAGGAGTAGAAACACGTACAACGATAGAACAGATAAGTGAACGTTATCCCTCTCCCTCCTCTCCATCCAGACTTGGTTTTCAATCCTTGAAGTTCTTTCTGAACTGCACAACTTTGACAACGAGATATTCAGCGCAGCATTGGATAGGGGGTACACTTTCTGTGGTGCCCCTTGCCGCTAGGCCCACAGCTTTATCCATTTAAATGAAAAAGTTTCTACTTTTTTTTTTTCATTGGTTCTTCACAACTTCATTCAAATCTGCACACACTATAAATCAAGCGCTGACAGCCCCCTGTGGCTCGACGTACATTTATTCATATATGAAGTTTATGGTGTGTCATATAAATAACTCTCTCTCTCTCTCTCTCTCTCTCTCTCTCTCTCTCTCTCTCTCTCTCTCTCTCTCTCTCTCTCTCTCTCGCGCGCGCGCGCGCGCGCGCGCGCGCGCGCGTCAACATCTACAAACGCTCCTTTAAAGCAGTTCTAAAATCATCGAGCCTTACAGAATCGGATTGTATTCAAGTTGGAGTTCTTCCATTAAGGAAAATATATGTTGTTACTCTCAATAAAAGGCATGTTCATTAAAAAAAAAAAAAAAAAAAAAAAATTCTGGATTAGCCCCCGCACGCTATTCAGTCCAACTTTAGCATGAAGTCTAGATTTTTTCATTGATTGATTTTTTTTTTTAACAAAACTCTAGGTTCCCATATCTGGAACTGGCCTATTTAAAACAAGTCTTCGCTATTCTGGTCTCTTCTCTGGCCCTCTTCCGCCTAGCCTGAAATGCCATGGAAGCTTAGAATATCACATACGAAAATCATCCACACTCGCACTAGTTGTAAAGATATGCAGTATAAATGATATTGCCGATACCTACCCGCATGTATGTTATTCCTGTATCATCAACAACATACATTTTTACTTACTTTTCTAAAGTGACTGTTACTGTTTACAAGTGTTATGTTTTTCAAAATAAACTAAAACTGTTATTGACATGCTACATAAGCACATGCAAATGTCAATTTGTGAAAGGTCTATGATGTACTTAAATGCAGTGTATAAGTTTGAGCCAGAGTACTGCTTATATAATCATGTGTGTGTGTGTGCGTGCGTGCGTGCGCGCGCGCGCGCGCGCGCGTGTGTGTGTGTGTGTATGAAGGGATGGATAATGGTGTTATTTTTTAAAAACTTTTTCCTCTCATTTCTTTTATGTTGACTTCTACGTTTGCTGTTGTTGTTGTTGTTGTTGTTGTTTAATATTTCTTCTTTTTCTTGCTTTTTTTTTTCCGCAGGGAATGTGTGTGTGTGCGTGCGTGCTTGCGTGCGTGCGTGCGTGCGTGCGTGCATATGTACATGCGTGTGTGTGTGTGTGTGTGTGTGTGTGTGTGTGTGTGTGTGTACGCGCGCGCTATTATGGTCAATGATGCTTATGTGCTCCTTCCGTGCGTGTGTGTGACATGCAGTTCTAGTGTGTATGCATGGTTTCTTTTATGATAGTATGAATCATCACAATTGTTATAATCAATGTCATGTTGTGTATCAGTAGGGATGTGTTAGTATCCTTAGTCCGCTGAAGGGACAAGGGTCAGATGAAAAAGGCGTATCCTTGCTTATCTGTCTGTCTCTGTCTCTGTCTGTCTGTCTGTCTGTCTCTCTCTCTCTCTCTCTCTCTCTCTCTCTCTCTCTCTCTCTCCTCTCTCTTTGGCGGACGTTAGGGAAAGGCTCAGAGGAAAGACCCACTGACGGCAGGGAAAGTCCTGTTGACCGCAGGAAAGACTGCAACCCGGAATGCTCTTCAGAGGGCACGTAAGATCTCACGCGGCGAAAGTTGAGCCGTGTCTGGAGCTGTTCTGTTTTCACCTGTAAGCGAAAGCAGCGAGTGAGGCTGCGGGACGCACACGGCAGTTGCTTGACGGTGGCGTCTTTCGCCGATGGGCTCTGCATTCATGAAATATGGGCTGGTACACCCATGGGGACGCTCCCGTGGAGGTTCTGTCGTGTCACGTGCAGTAGCCATTACACAATGGCATCTGCCAGGGAGTGATTATGTCCCTTGACATCTTAATGGAATGCCCTGTGCGTGCCTGCACCCTGTGCCAACACAGCGTCGACACACACTTGCAGGGGTGGTGCAGGATTGCTCCCAGCTGTTTGGTATGGCATTTGAGGACAGTACTTCTCTGGATCCCACTCGCACCTTTGGGTGTAAAAAAAAACTTTATAATGAGCAATTACAAAGTCTTCAGTATTATTACAAGAGAAAGATAGGAAACACACACACACACACACACACACACACACACACACACACACACACACACACACACACACACACACACACACACACACACACACACACACACACACACACACAAAAGCTGCTGCAAATGGCTTTTATAATTGAATAAATGAGGCAGTAAAAACAAACTAAAAAAAAAAAAAAAAAAACGACAGAATATGCTGTAGGTGACTGGCTTGAATGCATGAATTGTGTGCTGAGTGTATCTGGTTCAATCCTACGAGGGATTTTTTTTTTTCCCTTTTTCAAGAGGTATTAGGTTTGAATCTCACGGGGGATTTTTCTCTCTTTCTTTTTTTCTCCATGTACGGAAAAACTGAATTTCTTTTCACAAGACAACACACAACGCGTTTCGACCTCTTAGGTCTTCCTCAGGTGAAACAAAAACGAAAACGAGCATGTTTGTTATTTTGTTCGTTTTTGTTTCACCTGAGGAAGACCTAAGAGGTCGAAACGCGTTGTGCGTTGTCTTGTGACTCGTTTGTCCACGTTTCTCTGGGCGGTTCGCTGACATTTATTTAAGATTTGTTTAGATTTCCGCCTGCAGTCGTTTCACTTTGCAACTAGATGAATTTCTTTTGACGAAAATGAAGACTGGACGGAAACGATTCCCACCTCCACCTCACCCCACCTTCCTAGACTCTTTTTGCCATCACCAGGTAATTTTCAAGTTGGTTCACAGTCTATTTGAAAGATAGAAAATGAAATCTGTTATTAAAAGGGAGAAAATTTGGAACAGCGTGTATCCTGCCGGGCTTGCCGCAAGGCTTTGCTGCGTGACGCCCAACGCAGGAATTCGTACGCTGGACCTCAGAACAATGAGAACTTGGGTGTGCCCCTGTGTGCAGTTCTCCTGTATGATAGTAATATATCCTGTCAACATTTTTTTTCCTTCCTTCTTCTGTCGTTGTGGAGGACGTTCTTGTCTGCAACTTCACGGATTTTACAAGATGTCTTATTCTCTCTCTCTTCCCCACCTCTGTCTGTCTGTTTCTCTCTCTCTCTCTCTCTCTCTCTCTCTCTCTCTCTCTCTCTCTCTCTCTCTCATCTCTCTCTCTATCTCTCTCTCTCTCTGTCTCTGTTTGTCTTTGTCTCTGCCCTCTCCCCACCCCCACCCCTCTTTGTCTCTGCCCCCACCCCACCCCCCCACCCCTCCACCTCCACCCCCGTCTCTCTCTCTCTCTCTCTCTCACACACACACACACACACACACACACACACACACACACACACACACACAGGCTCGCACATTTTTTTTTTTTTTTTAAGAAAAAAATCTGGGTCACTCCGAAAGTTGGAGCCATTGTGTTACATAAGGTAAAAAAAAAAAAAAGGCATGTGAAGAAATCTGTTTCTGGGAGCATGCTGAAAGGTAGACATCTATTGCATCGTGCCATAGTGTAGTTTTTTTTTATGAAATGAAATATGGTAGTGATATGTATGACATGAAAGGGGTGCCTGTCTTCCAGTGTCACGTGTAACATGGACGCCCCTTAAACAAATAATCTGAAAGTACATATCATATTCATTTAGAACAAATCTTTTCTTGTTAAAGATCTTCTTGCACATAACAATTACACCCAAATAAAAACACAGATTTGGTTTAAAAGTCTATGAACAGGGATTCTGTGATGCAGTCTTTTTGTTTCATGAGATACGACAAATATTTCACTTCCATATGAAGCAGTGTTTAAGCATGAAATGCACTGATTTGCAAGAGAACAAGTCTGGTGTTATTAGACAAATGAAACAATTTTGTATTGTCTTAGTTGTTGATAGAAGAGCAAATACATTAAAAGGCGTCATGTTCATTTCCGTAGTGGAAGGAGTCTTATGAAGCAGGCACACTAATTTTGCCAAGAAACATTTTTTTTTTTTCACACATAACAAAATAGTTTTAAATGGTTTGGAGTAGGCTTGGGCAGGTTAGACTTCTTTCCCATTCCATAAAAGGGTGAACAGAAATTTGCCAAGCTTTCTGAATAACAATGTGATAGGCCTACGTCAGGGACACAAAATCTGAAAATGAAGAAGCAGAAAAGTAACAACAGTTGTGTGCGTGTCTGTGTGGTGTCTACGCGAGAGCGAGCGAGCGAGCGAGCGAGCAAGCGAGCGAGAGAGAGAGAGAGAGAGAGAGAGAGAGAGAGAGAGAATATGTGTGTGTGTGTGTGGTGTCTACGCGAGAGAGTGACAGAGACAGACAGACCGAATCGTCTGGCACGGACGTACTGAATTTTATGATGTTGTAAGATACGTTTCGTATGAATGAGTTATCAGTTTATGTATAGAGTGCAATGAGTCAGAGAGAGAGAGAGAGAGAGAGAGAGAGAGAGAGAGAGAGAGAGAGAGAGAGAGAGAGCTTTTTTTTTTTTTTTTTTTTTTGCATCGAGGACTGAACTTCTTCATGTATTTTTTTCCACTCATGTATTTTCCAGTCATGTCCATACATTTTCAGTCTATGCGATTAGTAGTAGTAGTAGCAGCAGTAGCAACAGTAGCAGTAGAAGTGAATAGTAGTAGTAGTAGTAGTAGCAGCAGCAGCAGCAGCAGCAGTAGTAATAGTAGTAGTAGTACTAATAGTAATAGTAGTAAAAAAAAAAAAAAAAAAAAAGTAGTAGTAGTAGTAGCAGTAGTACTTGTGGTAGTTGCAGCTGCAGCAGCAGCAATATTTATTTTTATTGTTGTTGTTTGTTGTTGCTGTAGAAACAGCAGTGCAGTAGCAGCAGACTTAGTGGCAAACACACAACTGTGGTGATGTGTAACATTTCAATGAAGAGAAATGACATTCCAATGCTGCAATTTACTCACTTTTTAAGTGTAACGTTTCAATTGAAAGAAATGATGAAATTCTAACGCTGCAATTTACTCACTTTTTAAGTGTAACGTTTCAATTGAAAGAAATGAAATTCTAACGCTGCAATTACTCACTTTTTAAGTGTAACATTTCAATGGAAAGAAATGAAATTCTAACGCTGCAAATTACTCACTTTTTAAGTGTAACATTTCAATTGAAAGAGATTAATTCTAACGCTGCAGATTACTCACTTTATAACTTTTTTTCAAAACACGAGCAAGCAGGCTGAATTATTTGGTATTCTCAATGCCAATGTTCAGTTCAAATGTTACTCAAATGTCAAGGCAACAAGACATGAAATAGGATATAAAACTAAGGTAATAGTCTGGCACTGCTTGTAAATCCTACTTCAGAGTCACAGACACGCGCGCGCGCACACACACACAGACACACACATACGCGTGCGCGCGCACGCACGCACGCACAGAGAGAGAGAGAGAGAGAGAGAGAGAGAGAGAGAGAGAGAGAGAAAATTTGACTCTTAGACTGCACGGAGTGCTCATACATGTCTCGGTATAGCCGAATCCTGAAACTAAATTACCATTCGCTGACATTACCGTAGCTTAATGTGATTTCAAACATTTCCTTTTCTACTGAATCGGCAATGTGCTAAAAGAATCACCCTCTCATCCCTCCACATTCCTAATCCGTCATCTCCTCTTTACCCTCCCCCCCCCCCCCCCCCCCCCCACCGCCTCTTCCCTTTCCCTTTCTCCTATACGAAATGGTCTTTCGGACTACTCCTTTACATCGCTCATCTCCGTGTCGCACGTAACCTTATGACACAAGAGTTCTCGAAATTCCGGTTTTGCATGTGGATTGCTGGACCTTCAGTCATTCTTCACTGGACCTGCCAACCTTGACAATAATGAGCCAGCGAAGGAAAGAAGAAAAGAGAAAAGAAATTAAAAATACAAACGAAAGAAAAAACAAAACAAAACAAAACAAAAAAAACCCAGATGACAAAGAGGAAGGAGCAGTATGAAGACAAGGAGAACAGAAACTCGGAGCCACACTTCTCTCTCTCTCTCTCTCTCTCTCTCTCTCTCTCTCTCTCTCTCTCTCTCTCTCTCTCTCTCTCTCTCTCTAATAAACAGTAACAAACTAAAATTGGCTATACAAAGTGTGTTCGAAAACGCATGCTAATTGCGCGCGCGCGCGCGCGCGCGTGTGTGTGTGTGTGTGTGTGTGTGTGTGTGTGTGTGTGTGTGTGTGCGTGCGTGCATACGTGCGCGTGCATGCGTGTGTGTGTGTGTGTGTGTGCGCGCGTGTTGTGTGTGCGTGTGTGTGTGTGTGTGTGTGTGTGTGTGTGTGTGTGTGTGTGTTGAGAATAGGCTTGTTCCGGATTAATTTGAAAACTGATTTATAAGGCTCCACCGAAAAAACGTAGACAAACGAACCACAAGACAAAACACGACGCTTTTCAACCTCTTAGGTCTTCTTCAGGCAAGATACACAAGATACACAACACTCAGAACAACAACAATGAAGGAGCAATCACTTAGCTTCATCCAGTTTGGCGCAAGATGGGCGTTGAATGCTTCCGGACGTTGAACTGTTAAAGCTGACTGGTGGTGCAAGAAAACCTGTTGCGAAAGAATCAGGGGAAGATAACCCATGTCTCTCCAGAGCAGAAAGAGTTACCTTGTGTCAGTCCATGGGCCAAGCAAATAAACCTAGAGTGTTAAATATCTGATTTGAAGCGCACGACAGAATAACGATCGGGATGTCGATTGTCTGCATCA
>JADBJO010000713.1:507500-512500 GCA_016801955.1 Conus betulinus | reverse complement strand
ATCTTGTGGCAAGTATCATGAAAGTGTGCGTGGAATTAAGATGTAAATATTGCTTTTCATTTTAGATGGTATGCAGACCCTAGTGTTTGTATTAGCACGTGCTCGTGTACTCGTGTTCGCGCGCATATGGGCTTACACAACTACCTTCCAGATATCAGTAACTACTGAAAACCAGCGTTTCCTTCTGAATGTTAATACACACAGAAATGCGCGCGCGCGCGCGCGCGCACACACACACACACACACACACACACACACACACACACACACACACACACACACACACAAAGAACTAAACCTGAACACTGACGTTTTGATCAGAATTGGCTACAGAGCGAAAGGACTGGTTGAGCAAGAGTGATACATTTGTCACATGCTTAGGGTACTCGCAAACTGTTTGAGTAATGGTGAATATCATTCTTACATAATGGAGGTTTAAGTTAAAAACTTCAGATTCAGGCATTAGGTCATGTCTGTAATGTGCTCCAACGTAACGCATAAAATATGTTCAGAAGTATGTTTTATGTATGCAAGATAAGTATGCTCAGTATAGTTACAGCGTGGTTTAAAAACAATGTTGAAATGTTTGTATGCCGGATCACATACTGAAGGTTTTTTCTTTTTGCGCATGAAAGCAATCTGGGGAGAATTTAAAAAGAAAAAAGTCCTAATTCAGATCTTTAGTTCAATTCAGCTGCCAACAGTAAAGGAAATAAAAGTATACAAAAAATTATGCTCACTATAATCCCTGCCTCCCACCCCCTACCCCTCACTCGTCACCCACCTGCTGGTCCTTATTACTACAATGACATCAGTAACTGTAGTTAATGTGCATGGTTTTCTTGTAGGCAAATCATTTGCCTTCCTCGTAATCAAGCAGGCTGGTCTTTATATCCACTTGACAGAAGCAACTGTCGGAGATTGGGGGCAAGAGGCGGGGAGGGAGGGGGGGGGGGGGGGGGGGGAGAGGGAGGTTGAGCACTATTTACGTATTTACGCTCTGGATCAGTGCGTGCGTGCACATTTGATTGAACGTACCAGTATCGTGTGTGTGTGTGGGGGGGGGGGGGGGGGGGGGGGACGTTTAGGGTTTTGATTTTTCTTTTTTTTTTTTTTTTTTTTTTTTTTTTTTTTTTGGGGGGGGGGGGTGGTGGTGGTGGTGATGGTAGTGGTATGTCTTGAAGTTACATATTTCTGTTTTCTTACAGTGTTGACATTTTTTTTTAATGTAAAAAGCAGATGTTGCCCTTTTTCATTGTTTGCAGGTATAAACAAAACATCGAAGCTGTTTAGCAAATTTGAAACATTTATCGTGCTTTAACTAACTGGTATGTAAGGGTTTCTTACATTGTTTTATGTGTTACTGTGCATAATGTATCTATTTTTGTCGCCTTCGTGCTGATGCTTTCTGCTTTAGGGTAGGATTATTCAATAGTGGGCTGTTTTTGGTTGACAACACAGGTTGCAACGCGTGTTGTGTGTTCTTGCACTCTTTGCTCGTCAAGCCTTCTCCCTCCCCCCCCCCCCCCCTCTCTCTCTCTCTCTCTCTCTCTCTCTCTCTCTCCCCCCTGTCCTATATATGAATGTGTGTGTGTGTGTGTGTGTGTGTGTGTGTGTGTGTGTGTGTGTGCGCGCGCGCGTGTATGTCTGTGTGCGTGTGTGTGTCCATGCTCGTGTGTTTGTTTATATACGTCTTCGTCTACCTGTAAGAGCGCATTTGTCTGTATCCTCGGAGGTTCAGAGATACATGAACTGCATTTGACATTCTGTAATACATTCTGTTATTCCATTAAACATAAATCCAATGAGTGTAAATGCCTGAAATCAACCACTGACTTGTCTGCTGTGATTGCAGACAGTTCCAGTCACGATGATTGTATTGCTCCTGTCTGTTCTGGCTCTGTTGTCCTCCGTGACAGGTAAGACAGAAGCAAACACTAAAACCCGTCGTAATAGTGTATGTGTGTATGTTTTCATTCATTTGTTTATTTCTCAATGATTTCAGGGTCTTGTTCTGCAGGAGGGTGTGCTGAGATCAGGTGTATCTCGTGGTAAAAAGCGAAAAGTAGTAGCTTCCTGATTAAAACCCACAAGAAACAGGAATTTTTGAGAACTTAACTGTCGCTGCCAGACAGCTCTTCCTTTCTCTTCACCAAATTCTTCTTTCCCAGCGCCCTTTAATCAACCGGCGGAGTAGTAAGCTTCTTGAGTGGGTGACGATGGGTGGAACTACTGACGTTTAGCCCAGTTTCTTTGGAAGACATCGGAGGCTGAAACACGTACAAAAGTCCTCGTATCGTATGAAGACTCGCACTTCTGTTGACATTTGCCGTGTGGGTATTGCGTGACACGCTCTTCTCTCCCTCCTCCTCCTCTCCCCACACCTGATTTTTTCACCTTTGGGAACATAAATGTCAGAGACTGACTAACTGTCTATTTCAGTGTCCTATATCGTCTTTTGAGTCCGTGCGGCTTATGATTTGAGACTATTTTCCAAGCTTAACTCCTTGGAAATTTTCTTTAGTACTGTTATAATCCTTCGTGGATTATAATAATGATGTACATCACTACTAAGACATAGAACACTTTCAATATATGTAAAATGCGTGCCTGCCATACCACCAATCCATTCATGTTAGCCCAGTCAGCGTCTGTCTGTCTGTCTGTCTGTCTGTCTCTGTCTGTCTGTCTCTGTCTCTGTCTCTGTCTCTGTCTCTCTCTGTCTCTCTGTCTGTCTCTCTCTCCTCTCTCTCTCTCTCTCTCTCTCTCTCTCTCTCTCTCTCTCAATTACTTTCGCATGCTCTCTCTACGTGCACTTTTTGTGTACAACAGTTTTAAGAGACGGTTAATTTATAAAATGGACAAAGTAAGACATTAGTTAAATGTAGGACATGAATTCATTGTCTGAAGACTTATTTATGGACCATTCGCATGTGACATATATGACTCACACATTTTATGTTGGCGTGTAGCCTGTGGGCAAACAGTACACTATAGGCCTAGTCACTTCTCTCTCTCTCTCTCTCTCTCTCTCTCTCTCTCTCTCTCTCTCTCTCGCTCGCTCGCTCGCTCGCTCGCTCGCTCCGGCTTCCCATGGAACATAGGAAAAGGAAATTTATTTTATTGTTTCTGTGTGTACAACTAAACGACGTCACAGGCAAAATCTTAGCTCCTGAATATTTCTTACATGTGTCGTCAATTATTGTGAAAATTATGCCAAATCGGTGTTAGCAAATGCAAACCAAACAGAAACACACTTGTTCTGTAACTTCTATTTATTGAAACAAAACAAAACAAGTAAGAAAAAATTACAAGGGTGTCTTGTGACTCAGTGTGCTAGCTTTGCTCTATGCATCAGAGTCTTGTCTGAGCCATGCGTTGGTTTATCTGTCTTTAAGTCTACAAGATAACTTGGAAACGGTT
This sequence comes from Conus betulinus, assembly GCA_016801955.1. NCBI lineage: Eukaryota > Metazoa > Mollusca > Gastropoda > Neogastropoda > Conidae > Conus > Conus betulinus. Next base: position 509,077 of record JADBJO010000713.1, on the reverse strand, counting down.
TGACAGAAATCTTACAGGTGTGGGTTTCGACCATAACTTTATTTTGTCTGTTTGCAAGATACATCAGAAATGGAGTCGGATGGATCATCAACAAATTTTGCAGGGTAGTTTGTAAGTCCATAACCAAGAGTGTGTAAGTCTTGAAGTTAATCTTGACTAAATTCTGATGGCCAGGACAGCCGACAGTCCGTGAAAAGAATCGCGCGATGCCTTCACTGTGCCCAGAAGGAAGTTTGTAGTGAGCGCAAGGTTTGCGTCCCATTTTCGAAAATTATATGTTAATTGTCGGGGAATTATGCAGCCTACGTTCTTGACATAGAGCCCAGTTGTGAAAGTGTTGACAATCTCTCTCTCTCTCTCTCTCTCTCTCTCTCTCTCTCTCTCTCTCTCTCACACACACACACACACACACACACACACACACACACACACACACACACACACACACACATATCTAGCTAGCTATCTGTCTGTCTGCATTGTCGCACGATCACTGTGATTCACCTTTACGCATAGGCACCCACCCCTTCTTCCTCACACACCACCAGCATCATCACCACCACCCTCACTTCAGCCTTGTTCTGACCGTGTTCTTATTGTCCTCCAGGTCTGTGCTACAGTCCTGTGCTGCATGGCTTCGCTCCTGACGTCATCCTGCCCTCCATGCTGAGCTCGGACATCCACTGCCCCCCTCCCCACGTCTTTGACCACTTCCACTGCATGTGTGTGGGTAAGTGACACCATGCACATCATCGACATTCTCCTCCTCGGACATCGCCTCAGTCAGTCATTTTCGACACTGACCATTATGATCTAGCTCTTTATTACGTCGATGATTTAGTTCAGTAAACCAGTGAGAGAGAGAGAGAGAGAGAGAGAGAGAGAGAGAGAGAGAGAGAGAGAGAGAGAGAGAGAGAGATCAATCACTCTTACTTAAAATGCGAACTGGTACATGAATGGGTTGGGTTTTAATGATTTAGACAGATCAGTATTAGCAAAGTTGAGCGTTATGCGAACTGACCGGTGTGCGAATTTCAGTCATGTGAACTGAACGTAATGCAATCTGACCATAAAGCGAGTCAACGTAATTTGAAAATGACAACGATGCGAAATGATCGGTGGTTTTGATTGTGGTGGTGGTTGTGGTGGTCGTGTTTTGTTTTTATTTTGTCGGTTGTTTTTTTCGAGCTGATGCGAAGAAATGCGACAGAAGGGTACCCGTCTGTCTTGATGTCCGGCAGTGTGTTGATGCACCCCAGCTGACATATACTTGAATCGTTAACAATAAGAACAGAGTTCAAAATGGCTACAACAGCAGAGCTGCCATTTACCGCGGTTTGAGAACTGGCTAATGTAAGCGCAGACACTACATGCACACAGTGTTCGGATTGAAGACGTACCCCGCGCCACAGTCACAGTCACGGTTGAACATGTCCTGTGAACCAGTCCATACTTCCAGATAGAAAAAACAACCTGGCCCACAAACACACCGCTCTGGAGGATTTTCAGACCGCGGAAAAGTCAGCAGCGGACGGCAAACTTCTTTTGAGAAAGGGTCTCCAACATCCTCCAATCGA
>JADBJO010000713.1:487500-502500 GCA_016801955.1 Conus betulinus | reverse complement strand
TGACGACTTGCTTATGTTTGAATTATGACAGGCGCTGAATATTGTATAGCTTCTGTCTGTGAATGTATTTGTTTTGTGGACGAGCTTGCGTTCGTGACGAGTGTGTGTTACGTGTTTCTGAAAACACTGGTACATGTTACTAATAAACACGGTAGCCGAGCTCAGCACCCAAGAGAAAGAAGTGAAAGTGCATTCTCAGTTCTCAAGGCATTATCAGATACAGTGGAGACAAGAACATGAGAAGACGGTATATGTTCCTTTCTTTGTTCACTTCTTTGTTGTTGTTGTTGTTGTTGTTGTTGTTTTTGCTTCTTTTTTGAATGGAACAATTTCAGACTGTTCATGCACTTGAAAATTGAACACATTCTTTACAGTTCTGCCACGGCGGTCGTTTCAATACAAAATTTATAGACGAATCCAGCTGCAACATAAACTATGATTTACTTATCAATGGAATAGATGAAAAAGAATTTTTGGTATATCTCTCTACGTAACGAAATTGTCTGAATCAACACACCGAAATAATTCACTCTCTGGCTAACTTGCTGCTTTTTTTCTACTTGCGTTCTTACTTTCTTTTGTTCCTTCGGTGGGACACATAAATATCACCACCACAGATCCGCACAGTTGTATGTCGTTAGCTTGTATCTTTTAAAAGTTAACAGTCCACTGGTTTTTCATTCCATTTTTATCCACTTTTTTTTTAACTGTATCTCCCGAGTCTTCCTTGAGTTCATTGTAAACTACTCGGTACCACATTTCCCTGGATCTTCCTTCAGTTCTTTGTCCACAGTTCTGTACCACGTCCACCCGGATCTTCCTTCAGTTCTTTGTCCACAGTTCTGTACCACGTCCACCCGGATCTTCCTTCAGTTCTTTGTCCACAGTTCTGTACCACGTCCACCCGGATCTTCCTTCAGTTCTTTGTCCACAGTTCTGTACCACGTCCACCCGGATCTTCCTTCAGTTCTTTGTCCACGGTTTTGTACCACGTCCCCCGGATCCTTCAGTTCTTTGTCCACAGTTCTGTACCACGTCACCCGGATCTTTGTTCAGTTCTTTGTCCACGGTTCTGTACCACTCGCTCCACCCGGATCTTCCTTCAGTTCTTTGTCCACGGTTTTGTACCACGTCCATCTGGATTTTCCTTCAGCCCTTTGTTCATTGGTTCATCTGAACTGCATCTCGCTGGGTCTTCCTTCAGTTCTATGTACGTTTTTTGCACACATGTCATCCTTGGTTTTTCCTCATTTCTTCGTCTGCTGTTCTCTACCACGTCTCCGCGGATCTTCCTTCAGTTGTTTGTATTCGCAGCACATCTCCCTTTCTTCTTCTTCAGGTCTTTGGCCAGAGACCTGCAAATGTTTTCAATCTTCAGTTATGTGTTCACAGTTCTGCGCCACAGCTCTCTTTTTGTTTGTTTGTTTCTTGTTTTCTTCAGCTCTTTTTCAAGTGTTATCTTCCACGTCTTCCTGGGTCTTAGTTCAGTTTTTTGTCCTCTGTTCTGTATCGTGTCTTCCTGGTCCTACTTTCAGTGCTTTGTCCTCTGTTCTGTATTGTGTCTCCCTGGTCCTTCCTTCACTTCTTTGTCTCTGTTCTGTATTGTGTCTCCCTGGTCCTTCCTTCTGTTCTGTCTCTGTTCTGTATTGTGTCTCCCTGGTCCTTCCTTCTGTTCTCTGTCTCTGTTGTGTGTTGTGTCTCCCTGGTCCTTCTTTCTGTTCTCTGTCTCTGTTCTGTGTTGTGTCTCTATGGTCCTTCCTTCAGTTCACTGTCTCTGGTCTGTGTTGTGTCTCTCTGGTCCTTCCTTCAGTTCTCTGTTCTGTATTGTGTCTCCCTGGTCGTTCCTTCTGTTCTCTGTCTCTGTTCTGTATTATATCTCCCTGGTCCTTCCTTCACTTCTCTGTCTCTGTTCTGTATTGTGTCTCCCTGGTCCTTCCTTCTGTTCTGTCTCTGTTCTGTATTGTGTCTCCCTGGTCCTTCCTTCTGTTCTCTGTCTCTGTTGTGTGTTGTGTCTCCCTGGTCCTTCCTTCTGTTCTCTGTCTCTGTTCTGTGTTGTGTCTCTCTGGTCCTTCCTTCAGTTCTCTGTTCTGTATTGTGTCCCCCTGGTCCTTCCTTCTGTTCTCTGTCTCTGTTCTGTATTATATCTCCCTGGTCCTTCCTTCACTTCTCTGTCTCTGTTCTGTATTGTGTCTCTCTGGTCCTTCCTTCACTTCTCTGTCTGCGTTCTATATTGTGTCTCCCTCGTCCTTTCTTCACTTCCCTGTCTCTGTTCTGTGTTGTGTCTCCCTGGTCCTTCCTTCTGTTTTCTGTCTCTGTTCTATATTGTGTCTCCTTGGTCCTTCCTTCAGTAATCTAACTCTGTTCTATATTGTGTCTCCCTGGTCCTTCCTTCAGTTCTCTGTCTCTGTTGTGTGTGTGTGTGTCTCTCTGGTCCTTCCTTCTGTTCTCTGTCTCTGTTCTGTATTGTATCTCTCTGGTCTTTCCTTCAGTTCTCTGTCTCTGTTATGTATTGTGTCTCTCTGGTCCTTCCTTCAGTTATCTGTCTCTGTTCTGTATTGTGTCTTCCTGGTCCTTCCTTCACTTCTTTGTCTCTATTCTATATTGTGTCTTCCTGGTCCTTCGTTCAGTTCTCTGTCTCTGTTCTATGTTGTGTCTCCCTGGTCCTTCCTTCACTTCTCTATGTTCTATATTGTGTCTTCCTGGTCCTTCCTTCAGTTCTTTGTTTCTGTCTATATTGTGTCTCTCTAGTCCTTCCTTCGGTTCTCTGTCTCTGTTCTGTATCGTGTCTCTCTGGTGCTTCCTTCAGTTCTCTGTCTCTGGTCTGTATTGTGTCTCTCTGGTCCTTCCTTCGGTTCTCTGTCTCTGTTCTGCATTGTGTGTCATTGGTCATTCCTTCAGTTCTCTGTCTCTAGTCTGTGTTGTGTCTCTGGTACTTCCGTCAGTCCTCTGTCTCTGTTCTATATTGTGTTTCCCTGTTCATTCCTTCAGTTCTCTGTGTCTCTGTTCTGTATTGTGTCTCCCTGGTACTTCCTTCAGTTCTCTGTCTCTGTTCTATATTGTATCTGTCTGGTCCTTCCTTCAGTTCTCTGTTCTGCATTATGTCTCTCTGGTACTTCCTTCAGTTCTCTGTCTCTGGTCTGTGTTGTGTCTCTCTGGTCCTTCCTTCAGTTTTCTGTCTCTGTTCTGTATTGTGTCTCTCTGGTCCCTCCTTCTGTTTTCTGTCTCTGTTTTGTATTGTGTCTCCTTGGTCCTTCCTTCAGTAATCTAACTCTGTTCTATATTTTTCCCCCTGGTCCTTCCTTCAGTTCTCTGTCTCTGTTATGTGTTGTGGCTCTCTGGTCCTTCCTTCTGTTCTCTGTCTCTGTTCTGTATTGTATCTCTCTGGTCTTTCCTTCAGTTCTCTGTCTCTGTTAAGTATTGTGTCTCTCTGGTCCTTCCTTCAGTTCTCTGTCTCTGTTCTGTATTGTGTCTTCCTGGTCCTTCCTTCACTTCTTTGTCTCTATTCTATATTGTGTCTTCCTGGTCCTTCGTTCAGTTCTCTGTCTTTGTTCTATGTTGTGTCTCCCTGGTCCTTCCTTCACTTCTCTATGTTCTATATTGTGTCTCCCTGGTCCTTCCTTCAGTTCTTTGTCTCTGTTCTATATTGTGTCTCTCTAGTCCTTCCTTCGGTTCTCTGTCTCTGTTCTGTATCGTGTCTCTCTGGTGCTTCCTTCAGTTCTCTGTTTTCTGGTCTGTTGTGTGTCTCTCTGGTCCTTCCTTCGGTTCTCTGTCTCTGTTCTGTATTGTGTGTCATTGGTCATTCCTTCAGTTCTCTGTCTCTGGTCTGTGTTGTGTCTCTGGTACTTCCGTCAGTCCTCTGTCTCTGTTCTATAATTGTGTTTCCCTGTTCATTCCTTCAGTTCTCTGTCTCTGTTCTGTATTGTGTCTCCCTGGTACTTCCTTCAGTTCTCTGTCTCTGTTCTATATTGTATCTCTCTGGTCCTTCCTTCAGTTCTCTGTTCTGTATTGTGTCTCTCTGGTACTTCCTTCAGTTCTCTGTCTCTGGTCTGTGTTGTGTCTCTCTGGTCCTTCCTTCAGTTTTCTGTTTCTGTTCTGTATTGTGTCTCACTGGTCCTTCCTTCAGTTCTCTGTTCTGTATTGTGTCTCTCTGGTCCTTCTTTCGGTTCTCTGTCTCTGTTGTGTATTGGGTGTCCATGGTCCTTCCTTCAGTTCTCTGTCACTGGTCTGTATTGTGTCTCTCTGGTCCTTCCTTCAGTTCTCTGTCTCTGTTCTGTGTTGTGTCTCTCTGGTCGTTCCCTTCAGTTCTCTGTTCTGTATTGTGTCTCTCTGGTCCTTCCTTCAGTTCTCTGTTCTGTATTGTGTCTCTCTGGTCCTTCCTTCAGTTCTCTGTCTCTGTTCTGTGTTGTGTCTCTCTGGTCGTTTCTTCAGTTCTCTGTCTCTTTTCTGTATCGTGTCTCCCTGGTTCTTTCTTCAGTTCTTTGTCTACTGTTCTGTACCCTATCTCCCTGATCTTTCTTCAGTTCTTTGTCCACTGCTCTGTACCAAATCTCCCTGAATCTGCTTTAGTTCTTTGTCCTTTATTCTGTATTACGTCTCCCTTGATCTTCCTTCAGTTCTTTGTCCAGTGTTGTGTTCCACGTCCTTCTTCTAAGTCTTCCTTCAACTCTTTGTCTGTTGTTCAGTGCACGTCTCCCTGGATCTTCCTTCACTTCTTAGTCCTCTTCTGTATCACGCCTGGCTGGTTCTTCCTCCAGTTCTTTGCCCAATATCCCGTTCCGATTTTCCTTCTTCTTCCTTCACTCTTTCGTTCAGTGCACTACCTCTTCATAATGATGTCTTTCATTCAGTTATTTGTTACTTCTTTCGCACTGTGTTTGCCCTTGTTTAATCCTCGCGCTCTTTCACTACAGGCCTACACTCGGAATCGGAAGTTTGTCTGCTAATGGTCAGAATAGCCCTTGTCTAGCCTCATTTTCTATGCTCTCTCTCTCTCTCTCTCTCTCTCTCTCTCTCTCTCTCTCTCTCTCTCTCTCTCTCTCTCTCTCTCTCTCCGTGTAAATTGTGCAGGTGTGAAAATCACGACTGTTATGTTGTCTGTTGCTGGTTCATGCCAGTCTCTGGGGAGCAAAGGAAAACGCGCGCGCGCGCGCGCGTGTGTGTGTATGTGTGTGTTTTTCTTCATTCGTCCGCTTGTTTTTTTTATAGCTTGTTCACTTATGTTCTGTTTCTTCAAAGACTTATTTCATTAGATTTAGTATCATTTTTTTTCGTGTTGTTGTTTGTTTGTTGTTTTTTTTTTTTTTTACATAAATGTAAACGATGCATTACTCTTGACATGAAGACCTGAAACATAAAGACATTAAAGTGTCTGATGTCTTCCCCCCCTTTTTCCCATCTTCTCTCTCTCCCCCACTCTCTCTCTCTCTCTCTCTCTCTCTCTCTCTCTCTCTAATCAGTTCATTTATTTCTTGTTTGTTGTCTCACTCTCTCACTCTGTGTCTGTGTGTGGTGTGTGTGTGTGCGTGTGCGTGTGAATCATCTTTGCGTCATTACTGACGGAGAAACACTCATCTTCATTCCTATGTATTTTCTACAGATGAGAATGTTTGTTACTAGTTGTGTCTTAGTTGCTGGTCATGCTCGCTTAGTCGCCAGTCACGCTTAGTCCCTTACCAGGGCAGGGGGCCGGACGAAAAAAAACATGCATTTGCTTATCTTTAATCCTCGGAAATAAAGATTCTCTCTCTCTCTCTCTCTCTCTCTCTCTCTCTCTGTCTCTGTCTGTCTCTCCTCTCTCTCTCTCTCTCTCTCTCTCTCTGTGTGTGTGTGTGTGTGTGTGTGTGTGTGTGTGTGTGTGTGTGTGTGTGTGTGTGTGTGTGTGTGTGAGCGCGCGCGCGCGCGCGCGCTTCTCTCTAAATCTTGATTCCATAAAACATTATTTTATGACTGACAAGACCGTGTGTATCCACACGAATCCATATTTCTTTTTTGTTATAAATATTCATTCAGATCTCAGGCTTATAGCTGATGGCGAGTGTTAAGGCTGACGTGAGCTTACTCCAGTGCTTTTTAACCTATTTTGAAGTTGCTTAGCCTTCTTCTTTTAACACACCAACAGACTTGCTGACCGTGTTTTATCGTAAGCGCACAGTTTGTTTTTCTTTTTTCTTACTTTATGTTTAAAAGCTTTAAATGAACAATTGAGTAAATAAGTAACGGAACTGATGAAAGGAATTTATTAGTTAGTCGACTAAGCCATTCATTCATTCATTCATGCCCATGATAATGGTAACTTTTCTGTCTCGGTTGTTTCAGAACATCGTAACGTAACTATCATTTGGAATACATCACCTGTTCTTTGTTTGCCTGTAGGGGCGCTTGCGGAACGTTTTATGCAGAAAAATTTGAGCCACTCAGGGAAACTGCCGCTTTGTTCGATTAACACGGTTCACATTTGTTTCACTCATACACGGGGTATGCGCATGGTAATTCATGACGACAAACGCTTGACATCTTATATGGATGGCAACGCAATAAAAGAGTCAGAGCTGCTGCTAACTCGGTGTGATGGGCTGTGTAAATGGGAAGCCTGAGTATATTTTCGTTGGCAAAAGAAGGATCATCTCCTAGGATTTTGAATCCTGCATGCGTCCGCCGCCAGGTTCCCCAGAGATGTCGTCACCCAACGTTGATTTAGAGCACGTGGTGAAAACATCACAGTAAGTCACTTCTGCGTGTGTGACATATCCGCAATGTTCCGCGTGGGCTATGACCACAGTCTGCTTTGTCGTGCATGTTCAGAGGAAACGAGTGAAGTGCGAAAATGGTCCTCGACAATGGGGCCAGTGTTCTGTGAACTAACTCTCCTCAGCGTCGCGTGACTCGTAGCAAGAAACCATTAAAGCAGATCTGTTGCACATAGCACGCGTACAGCTCGGGATTCATCCTAACTGGCGACATTTTGAGCCGGGGATATATAGCATCTGAGACACTTTGAGCGTAGGATTCATCGGATCTGGACAGTCTGGATCTTGGGTTCGTCGGATCTTGGATACAGCCGGCGACATTTTCAGTCAAGGAATCATGGATCTTAGACATTTTGATTCTGGTGGTCATCATACTCAGGGCGCTTCGAGTCCACCTTAATCGGAGCCAGAACACTCAGAGCCTAGGGTACATCGTATCCGGGACACTTTGGGCCAGACATACATTTACACTGGGACACATACCACCTGGACTGAGTCGGACTTGATTTTGAGAATACATGGCCTGGGACGCACAAGATACGGGACACAGGAACTGGGACACGTCGAACTTGGGACACATAGCAACCAGGACAGAGAGACAGTCTTCCTGCATAACAAATTATTTGGCAAAATATCTCGTTGGCTGAAATTTGTGGAATTGATTCCCGCTCTCTTTTTCTGTGTGTCTGTCTGTCTTCCCCCCTCCCCTCCCTTCCTCTCTCTCTCTCTCTCTCTCTCTCTCTCTCTCTCTCTCTCTCTCTCTCTCTCCGTCTCTCTGTCCCCCCTCTCTCTGTCTGTCTGTCTGTCTGTCTGTCTCTCTCCTCTCTCTCTCTCTCTCTCTCTCTCTCTCTCTCTGATTGTATATCTGTGCGCATGTGTAAATGTTAGCGTTTGTGCATGTGCGGTATGTGTATGTGCGTGCGTGCGAGGATGTGTGTGTGTGTGTGTGTGTGTGTGTGTGTGTGTGTGTGTGTGTGTGTGTGTACCATCTTGCCTGCTCACAGTTCATTTCGTTTGTTTCAAACCAGTCGTCGAGTTCTCATAAATTAGCATGCAGGAAACTTCTTCCACCACAATGGAGCAATTGTTGTCTGTAGGGGAGGACAGGTGAGGTCATGGTGGATGGGGGGAAAAGGGGGGAGTTTTGCTTGAGTCTCTCACGCTGCTGTCGTCTTGTCCCATGTAGCATACATATGACCTACGGGATGTGTGAGGGCGAGGGGAGGAGGCCAGACAAGGTGAAGATGGATACTGCTTGTCGTTTACCCCTTTTCTTCTTCCTCCTCGTGAACCCTGTTTGTTGTTTGTTTCTTTGTTTGTTTTTCAATGTTACGTGCGCCTTAAAATGTTATGCCTTCACCCGCATCTCTTGATTTGTTGGATGCTGGATTGTCTGGATGTCAACAAAAAAAAAAAAACTGGGTGAGAAAATAGAATATGGCCAACGAACAAGTTTGTAAAATTTCCATGGAACCAGAAGAGAATACATCCAGCAATATTGCGTAAGGACTACCGAACCGATTTTAGCGAAACTTGATTTAAAGATGGAATGTGGCCCAACCCCCCCCCCCCCCCCCCCCCCCCCCCCCCCCCCCCCCCGTTTTTTTCTCTTTTTTTTCCTTCTTTTTCAAAGGATTTGCATGAAAAGGCGGATCCAGGAATCGTTCAACTGTGGCAGAGATCTGCGTTCACTTAAGTTCCCTTTTTTTTCGTTGTTGTTGTTGTTGTTTTTGTTTTGAATAAATCGCAAAAAAAATGTTACAAAGACGTCAAACTAGTGTGTATATGGTGCGCTTGAAAGAGAGAGAGAGAGAGAGAGAGAGAGAGAGAGAGAGAGAGAGAGAGAGTCTGTTTGTATGTCTGTGTTTGTGTTTGCGTGAATAGAGTATCTGCGAAAAAAAAAACAACAAAAATTCTTTTGAAGAGTGAGAGAAAAACGAAGCTGCATGTCGTCTGGAATTTTATGCACTTGTTTTTGTTCGTTTTAAACAAGTTCAGGTGTGTGCTTCAGTCGATGTTGCGGTTTCCCGTTCTCCCATAGAATTTAGAGAAAGGAAAATAAAATAGTTTTCTTGTAACATAAGTGTACCATTGACTTTGACACTAACCATTTTCCGCATTTGGGGGCATAGATTGTGACTGGATTTCAGTGAGACCCATCACTTTTTTTTTACGTTTTCTTTTTTATTTTAGACTCCATTAACGTTTCTACAGTGCGACCTCAAAGAAAAGTCAATGTCAATACCGGAATTGGTCCTTTTAAAAAAAAAAAATTAATGATTTTTATTCTCTTTATTTGGGTGTTACATACATTACGTGTATTGAAAACCCAAAATTTTGCACGGTGATATCATTTGTTCTGTTGATATACTGAGCGAGAAAACTCCAGGCCCATATTTAAATGCAGCTCCTCCCCCCGCATTGACTTTTCCTCGGCCCCATTTCCACCAGAGCTCGAGTAGTGATCAGAGTTGTCTTTCGGATGTCGCTAAACCGAGGTGCCGTATGCGGGATGAAGTATGCGGACGTAAAAGAACCCACGGCAACGACGAGGGGACTGTTCTTGTCAAAATTCTGTTGAAAGAAGAAAATCAACGTTGACCGGTAGACATGATGAAAGGCCAGCATATGGACGGAAGCAGAAGGGTGGCTTCGTTTAACACGCCGGGAATCACTGTACGCAGCAAGCTCTACTGTTGTCACTTATCTCTAAATATGATTTGTCTCTTGTGCGTTTACTTTTCTTCAAGGATCAAGGAATTTCAATAGAAAACACTATAATGTTATATTGAAATGGCAGATAAACACGCCGACGGGATCCGTTTATTGTTTAAACGAAAAACCGATCCCGATATTTGATGTAAAGTAGCCGTCTTTCCAAGGGAAGTTATCTTGTGGGATTTTGAATAGTGTCCTATTGAAAATCGTACTAAATAACTTCCCTTGGAATTTTAGCGCTGTAGCGTTTATAGCGTCTCACACGGAGGAGAGGTCTGGTAATGTTGCTTATAGCCCAGCCGACCGCAAAGGGCCATATCAGGGCTATCACTGCGTTGAAGTCATAAAAATTTGAACACACACACACACACACACACACACACACACACACACACACACACACACACAGAGGTGAGCAGCCCGAGTTAAACCCGAGAAACCATGCGAGTTGTGACGACGACAGTATACAACTCAGTAAGCCTACTATAATTATGATGAAATGCAACACAGTGGATGAGTGCAGTGAATTGTTTGAATTTATACACCCGCACTTCAATAAAACCTGCGGTTATTCAGCCTTTGTATGCACCTACACATTTACCAAAAGTATTTTACCTAGCGACGAATCATGGAAGAGATGACCTTTGGAAGCCTTGTTAGCTGTTCTTTGTGACGTAAGCAGTGGCTAAGCATATTTTGAAATCCACATACATAAGAAGCCTGATTTGATTGACCCCATTGTAGGTCCATGAAGGGGTCATGTCAACGGGTGTTACGCACGCACACGTGGGAATACCTGTCAAGTATATTTCTAAACTATATCTATCCATTTGTCCACACACACACACACACACACACACACATATATATATATATATATATATATATAGAGAGAGAGAGAGAGAGAGAGAGAGAGAGACAGAGAGAGAGAGAGACAGACAGACAGACTTTTTGACAGGAGACATGGTTTTTGTGTGTGGTGTGTGTGTGTGTGTGTGTGTGTGTGTGTGTGTGTGTGTGTGTACCTGAATATGCCAACAATGGCGCTTTACTCCACACACCTGCTCCTTTCCAGACGCCAGCGTGGTGAAAGTCCGCGTACCGACGGAAGGACGGACCAGTCTGGAGCTGAGTCTTCTCAACAGGAAACGGCCCACCTCCAACCCCCCCGTTCCGCCTGGCCTCCCCAATGGCGGGCCTCCCCGACATGCACGTGCCAGGGTCGTCGTCCCACAGGTGGCCTGCCGTCACCCCCTTTCCAGCTGAACCCCTCGGGCCGCCGCAGCCTGGGCCGACCGCGAGTGGTGCCTGTGCTGAACCCGTACGGCTCATTCAACCTGCCGGCCAAGTCCAAGCTGGTCAAGGAGACGGGCAGGGTGCAGGGCGTGGAGGCCACGGTGTCCAGCAACAAGCAACAGGAGCTGCTGGAGAAGGCTCGTTGGCAGGAGCGGCTGCAGAGAGAGGCCGCCGCCGTGGCTGCCGCGGAACTGGCCGCTGCTAGCGCTGCTGCGGCTGCTGCCTCCGCCGTGCCTGAGACGGTCCGGCACTCGACTTTGGACTTGTTCATGAGGGAAACGCTGAGACGCATTTTATATGGATACTAGTGTAATCATGCTTTTTCTTTCTTTTTTTTTTTTTTTTGTATACATATATCATTTTGTTTTTTGTGTGGGTGTGCTTGTATGAAAGTGTAATTTGTTTACAGATTTTACAGTGACATGCATTACCTGCTTGGTTTTACCTGCTTTTTTTTTTTGGTTGTTTTTGTTTTTTTGCATGTTGTTCTTTGCATTCATTTCTGTTGTTGTTTGCTGTTTTTTTTTTAACATGACGGAAGGTAAGTTACAAGGATTAAGTCAAGGTCGGTCGAAGTTTGCAACAGAATACCCTCGTGACATTATAAGACAATGTACATTTCTCATGCATGTCAACAGAGAAATGAGTAAATATGGTTATAACCTCATTTGCAACAGTGGTGTTTTATGTTCATTGAGGTGACAAGCAAATTTGCCTGTCACTGAAATGTACAGATTTTGATTTCAGTAAAGAAATGCTTTCTCCATTTTCAGTACAAATTGTTGGGTTTTCCCGGAATATAGAGAAAACATTAATATTCTATTCGAAAGATGTAGCGCATAGCCACAGAAAGGCACATCTTATTTCCAAGATTAAAGAAAAAGATTATTTAGTATTCTGACAAAAACTGAAACGCAGTCGTGTATTTGATCTATAAGCACTGTACACATTAAAAATAAAGTAAAAATAAAAACACATTGACTTTACAGTGTTTCGTTTTAGACGTGCCTCTAGGAACTCGCAAAAGCTCATGCAAATTGATAGAACGATTTTGATGTGTTTCAGTGATCAACAACTGAATGTATAGTTAACCATAGATATCAGGATAGCTGTCGTCATTTGCGTTCGAAAACGATTTTACTCCTTCAAGTACAGCTGATACCGGACAGCAGTGAAAGGAGTTCCGCTCTCTATCACTTCTTCCAAATTCACGACATCACTCGAAGACGTGTTGTGCGGGGGTGGTGGTGGTGGGAAAAAAAAAAAAAAAAGACGTGTTGTATGGATTCATGATGATTAATGTTTCTTGTTTTAAATTCACACAAGCATGGCAGCGTTGGGAGAGAAAAAAAAATCTTTTACGAAAGTTAGCGCGTGTTTCATTAATTTTGTAATTTTGTTGTATCATACGGGACAGCGTTAATCCAAGGCCACTATCCCGAGGAAAGTGCTGCACAAATCGACCAAAATTTCCTATCCTCTTATCAGTTCTTGTGCAACAATATCAAATGTTTGGGAGAGGGTAGGGATGGGAGGGAAGGTTGGCAAAATTTTGTCAGGTAAAGCCTTTTTCTTTTTAACGTAGTTGTTGATCTTTATACGTGAAATAGATGCGTTACTTGCGCGGATTCTCGGGTCATCATCACATTGAAAGTCGAGTGCTTAAGTCACAGCTGAAAGTCCGATAGACGGTGACAAAATTGTGCCACACAGCATCTCTCACCTCTTAGTGTGTTGAATGTTTTGCGCCGCCAGTGTTTGGCTTGTGTGTATGCATGTGTGTGTGTTTGGTTGTAGTGTGTACGTGTGGAATTTACAAATTTTCTCAACCTCCATACAGTTACTTCGAGGTTACATGAAAGGGTAGACCTATTTTTTCTCTCTGGAATGTTAGGGCATTCATACAGAAAATGAATAACCTGTATTTCTTTCAAAACAAGAGCTCCTTGCTTCTACACTATCTTTTAATAAAAGATTTGTGGATTGTTTATCAGATCTTCCTGTGCATTGTTTGCTGATTGATTTCAAGCTCTACGGGGAGCTTCCGTACGAATTATATTCCTATCTTCTGTAACTTCAATGGTAAAAATTACCTCTTTTCGGTAACTCTTTGACTTCAGTCTTCCTTTACTGTCGTTTGTTCCTCTGCCTTTCATGACCGATTCATCTGTATTTATGCTAGAAAGTTCATACCCTTTCTGACTCTGATGTGTAACAAAGGGAACGTATGCAATCACTGTGTTTCAGTTTTTCCACATGTCTAGCTCTGTGTGTGTGTGTGTGTGTGTGTGTGTGTGTGTGTGTGTGTGTGTGTTGAAAAACTGGCTTATCCTCGACAGTTTTAAGTGCTAGCAAAACCAAACTTGGCATAATTAACGATATTGACAATGCCTTTTCAGTCACTCCATACATTAAGATATAACCGAACGTTAAAGACCATACATCTTTTTATTATCTGTTTCAGCTGTCTGTTCAATATAACACAACTGACACCTTCTCAGACACAAACGGGAAAGATCATAAATCTTTTCTAATCCTCTCCAGCAATTTGTTCGATATAACAAAACTGACACTTTTCCCAGACACTGATTTTTTACAATGATAGTTTATTGGCAGCGCTAATAATCATTCATGTTTGTGCTGACCTCGCCAAGGTCATGTTTTCATGTTATGTTATTTAAAACAAGAGGGAGGGTAGATCTAGAACTGATATGCCACATGTAAATCAATTTGCCCAGATAACCAACAGCCAATGAGACTTGGCGTGTTTATCACGTATGCCGAATTAAGCAAACGAAGCTGCGTGAAATCAGCAAATTAAACAGCCCTACTGTTAACACTTTGCAAACTTGCTAACGTTGTTAAAATAAAACAAACTGAGTTGTAAACATCAGGAGACCAGAAACGGATACGAGGTCGAAATCAAATAACGTGTGTCGTATTATGTGATGACGTGTAAATAAAAAAAAAAAAAAAACTAACTAAATGAATAAAACCTGTTATGTTGACGACAAAATAAGTGTGGTGAACATTTGAAAACTCAAGTTTGGCACTTAATAGCTCCCTTTTGCGTCAGTCTACGTCAGTTGATTGGACATGCGATGACCAAGAGCGCGTCATCGCTCAGACAAAAAAAAAAAAAAAAAAAAAAAAAAAGAGTTGCCTCCCCTACCCCGAGTGGCGATTACAGGAACGGCTGACAATGAATGATATAGCATCCAACTGTGTCCAATTACATTCTCTTATTGAGACAACAAATGTTCATGACATCACGATAATAACATTCAACAACATCTTTCTGATCCACAGTAGATAGATTATCTAAATTTTCAAATGATTTTGCCCCATCCACCATGCATTTGCCTCTCGTTCCCCCCCTCCCAAATGTTCATGACATCACGATAATAACATTCAACAACACCTTTCTGATCCACAGTAGATAGATTATCTAAATTTTCAAATGATTTTGCCCCATCCACCATTTGCCTCTCGTCCCCCCTTCCCAATTCCTGTACTGTTCATATAAACATGAGTCGAAAGAGGCAAATTTCCTGTCACGTCTTGTTTTTGCTGTTATGATTTATAACATGCAGGTTTTGCTGTTGTAATCTGGAGGAGACTAGGAAATAATTTGTTTTTACACAGGGAATGGATACTGTATATTTTGTAGCATCACCAGCCAATACATATATATTTGTTTTTTTATTGACAAGTGTTTTGGGCTGATTTTGCGCATTTTTTTTTCTTTCCAAAATTGTGATCAGTCAAGCAGATGTTGGAAGCACTCGCTATTCACTCTCATCCGCCATTTTCATGACAGAACTCTGTGACATTCCAGCGCGCTGCTAAATAATGCCCATGGTGGAAGGCTGAGCCATAAACGACAATGCCGAAAACTGTATGGCTTTCCACACATTTCTCTTCCACTGCTTTCGACAGTTTAGTGAATGATTGACAGAAATCGTGGACGACAGTAGTTTCTTCTTAACTGCACATACATAAATCAAACCGTGAAATGAGATACTAAGTCGGAAAACCTGTGACGTGACAGCCGGACGAGTGGGTAGGTATGCCGAACTCGATCTGATCTGCAAGCACACAGCAAAGTGGAGTATGGCCGCTGACACTACTTTTCTGCATGTAGTATTTTTGCACAGTTTGCATAATTCCAAACTCAGTGGCCTGGAGTGTTGGTTATGCTCTTTCAAATCGTGTCATTCCCCTTTTCCCCGGTAGTCAC
>JADBJO010000713.1:470000-472500 GCA_016801955.1 Conus betulinus | reverse complement strand
AGATGCAGGCAAAAGGATTGTATTGAAATTGTTCAGAGGGGTCCTGGGATGCATTTGAATTGAAACAAGCATGTCCAGTTATGCATCACGTATCATATCTGCTGGGTCATCATCTGGTTCCTTATATTAGTCTCAAGTAAAGAGGCAGCGTGAGCGATCTGCTGTACATACATGTATACAGCTGTGCCCAGCAAGGTTATGGCTAGAATATCAACAGTGCTAGCTTAATAATAGCCATAACTGAGGTTTGTGGTTTTAACCTTGAGCACTAGCTCTTAGTTCTATGTGCTTTCCAGTGCACAGGTGGCAAATCAGTGGTCCAAACAAAGCTTCATATGAGCCAGCAGGGTGAAAAAAGCTTGGAGATTAAACATAGTCAGACCAGAACTGTTCACTTGTTATGAAATGTCTGGAAGGCAGGGTAAGAGAAGGCAGGATGTTTTACACCATGTGCTTTGACACAAACTTTAAGGGAAGTTGAAAAATCAAATTAAAAGATTGTGTTCATCACCACTTTGGACAAATTTAGAAAATCTTGATTCCGACTGGCATCAGATTTCAATGATCATAGATGCTGAGGCTTATTAAGATTTTTACCTGGGATTTTCCCAAAAACCAAACCAAAACAAAACAAAACAAAAAAAAAAAAAAAAAAAAAAAAAAAGGAAAAGAAAAAATGAAAGAAACAAAGAAATTTTGGCAATGACAGAAGTTAGACCTTCCCCGGATAACATAAAAAAATTGACACACCATGCGTAAAGTAGTTGTCTAGTTCCAATATTTTTTGATAGTAAATAGAAGCTGGATTGCCTTGCCATACAGCTCCCTGGCAAAAATTACTGGAACACCAGTATGTTGACCTCCTGAAAGTATTGGCTTACTTGTTCTCTTTGTCCTCAAGCAGCAGTTGAATGACAAGTCTGTTGTCCAGTTAATACTGCCCACCTATTTCATCTTCTGCTTGCATTTCTTTTGTGTGCCTGTCACACTGCTATGCAGGATGTTCTTTTTCCTAGGCTCTATGCTGGCACCATTTCATCAAGTTCTCATTTTGATCATGATGCACAGTCATATATAATAATAATAATAATAATAATAATGAATACTTATATAGCGCCTATTCTCGGCTAGAGACCTAGCTCTAAGCGCTTTACAATCCACACACCGTTTACACAACGGGCTGCCTACCTGGGTAGTGCCGACTGAAGAGCTGCCAGCTGGTGCTTCATTCAGTGTTTCCTGTGTCATCTAGTCAGTATCGTTCAATATCGATCACTCATTTTCCTTACTTCCTTCATTCTTTCCATTTCTCACTCAGGGTGCATGCTATGTGTAACGTGTCATCCATACCAACGGCCAAACTGGCCTACTCTTCCGAATGTTGGTGATGGGATTTTACATGTGTGCAAGATGTGTTATGCGTGCGTTCACACACAGAACCTCGGGTTATAGTCTTATATTCTTATATGGGCAAGACTCAAATGATTTGTCTGGTTCAGACTTGGTTTTTGGACTTTTCATAAATGTATGGATTTTGGATGAGCTGTATATGAATATGTTCAAGATCATGCGGTCAGTTATCTCCTGGGTTTTGATTTGTACCTGGAGCTTGTGAACGTCATTTTCACTGCATACAGATAGTGATAGGACCAATGAACAAGTGATGCCATGAAACTGGTGAAGGAACTTTCTTGTCATGCTGTGTTCTTCAGTTTTGTCAATGTTGTTTGCTGTTTTGTTATTCTGGCTTGAACCTTTCATTTTATTTTTAATCCTCATATGTGACAATGGCACCCAAGTGATTGCTGAACTTGAAAGACCCTGCATTTGAGTTGATGGTCTACTCTTTTAACAACAATGATAACGTTGAAGAGCGCACAAGACAGCACTTGCATTAAGAAAAGATCTGTGTGAGAAAAAGAAAGAGTTAAGCAAATATGTTTTGCACTGTTGACATTATTTAATTCTGCAACAGTTCTTACTTGTTGCTTCATGGACAGATAATGAAGTAGGTGAACTGAGACTGTCAGAACTGCATTACAAGACATGAATGTTATTTTTCAAAAATTATTTGAACTGGTAATAGCAATGGCCTTCATCAAAGTTCCCTGTAAAACTGAATAATTAAGATCAAAAGTTTTTCAGCCTATTACAGTCCATTCCTTGCAAGTCTTGTTAGTGTACCTGTTATAAAATTTAAATTTTAGGAGTAGTGCATTGAAATTATTGACCTTGATCAGCGTCTGCAGCAGAAATTTCTGTGCTAATAGATCTATTTAAAATGGTAAGTTAGAATCATGGATAGTGTTATACCATTTCTTGCATTGCAAGTTGAATGAAAATGGCTGCTAGACAGCAATAATTATGTTTAATTTGTGCAAAATTAAGATCATCATGGAATCTGAATTCCTGAATTGAGGAAGGGGCCTATGCCTTTGGGGGTGATCTTTTTATTCATAAATTTACATTTTCTCATCCTGATTGTACTCAAAGTCAAAGT
>JADBJO010000713.1:355000-465000 GCA_016801955.1 Conus betulinus | reverse complement strand
GGAGTGCTTGTTGCTTAGTTGTTTTTACACATTTTTATTGTTTTTAATGTTTTGACAGATGTATGAAAATAATCAAACAACAAAAATGATATAAAAAACATATAATTGCTATGTTTTCACAATAAGTAAAAATAATCAAGCAACAAAAACCGATAGTAAAGCATGTAATAGCTATGGATTTTTATATAGCATGGTATACATAGTTAACCAGACATAAAGAGGGCAAACTGGGAAGAAATGAAAGAGAAGATTGTCAGATCTTGTTCATTATATTTTATCATATATTTCTTCAGTATTATTGAATACAGTGATATGGCTTCAGAATATCAAGGATAAGATAGACTACACAAGCCAAAGAAAAAAAGAAAGTCAGTTGATTTGATTATAAAGATATCTTTAGGTGGTGAGCACGTCGGCGTGTTCTCAGTGGTCGTATGAGATTTAAGTATCCTTGAAAGTCTTATAGATTTAAAGCCACCATTTCAAGGCCATGAAAATCCTTGAGAATCACACTTTTGTGCAGAGGGACTTGAAAAGTGCTTGAGCTTTTCATGATCACTGTCAGTTTTGTTTTGCCTTCATAAGAATTTTGGGAAAGTGGGAAGATCTATAGAAAGCAAAGAAATACAGGAGAGGACGCTTGGATATCATTCATATCTAAATGTTGGCAGTTAAAACTACACTGGTTGTGGTATTTTTTCTTTCCTTTTTTTTTTTTTTTCTTTCTTTTTTTTTTAAGCTGTATGCCATAATAAAACTAGCTTGTGGTATATTTTCAAGCTGCATTATGTTATATTTAGTGTTTCTGGCCCAGTGGTTAATTTTACTTTTTTTAATCCTTGAAAATCAGCTTGTCTTGAAGAGGCTTTAAAAAGATTTGTGAATGTTTGATTAATAGATCTGCATGAACCCTAGCACTGTGTAAAACAGAATGCCAATAGAAAATGAAAACGGCACGTAAAAAAGAAAATATTTTTAATGAGTGATTTAATTGGGTGAGAAAATGTCTGTATGGTATCCATTGGAAGATGTCTGCAGGATTTACCTTTAAACAGGCAGGCATTGTTTTCTTTACTTTAGTGTTTGGATTGTAATTTTTTGTTTTAGAAAGGTAGATTACTGTAATTTTAGTAAAGCTTTGTATATATACATCTTGTGCATTCTGAAATTATGAACAATGGAGTTGTGCTTATGAATTCCCACACACACATATACTCTAAAGCATACACAGCCATGAATAGTCTTGTTATACAAGCTAGTCTTGCACATTTAAATGTGTTCAGTGTAATCGCTGACCAGTAGCCTCATGTATAGTGGCGAGTGAATGCATTGCATTTCACATTCGTGGCATCACTGTCTGTCTCTGTCCCCCCCCCCCCCCTGTCTCCCTCCCTCCCTCCCTCCCTCCCTCCCTCTCTCTCTCTCTCTCTCTCTCTCTCTCTCTCTCTCTCTCCTTTTTCCTTTCTCTGTCTGTCTGCCACTCTTTTTAATTGTAAATTCTGCAGATTGGTTCTCAGTAGTATAGATCTAGGCTCAGTCCTGAAAATTGTATATGCACAGGTCACTTAAGAAAATAAATTACCTATATATTTGATTTTGGAGGGAGTTTGTGGATGATGATATGAGTACATTCGTCTTCTGGGTTCTTTGTGGTCAGGTTTCTTACTTTGAAATCTACATGGACAAGATCAGGGATCTGCTTGATGGTGAGTGTGCAGCTGCAGTTCAGTTTCGGTCTTAGTTGTTTTGTAATCATCCTGTAAATGAGGGTGAAAAAATATCAACGACATTCTGGTATAAAAAAGACACCCAAGGACTTGAATGCAGTTTGAATTTGTGTGCAATTAATCCTGGCTCACTGTCATCATTATATCATCCCATGCTCAAGGAGCCCAAGGTTTTCTGTGACAGACACATGGACAGCTGTATTATGGAGCAGGATCTCATCTCCTCGATCAGTGTTGTGTGCAGGCATGCTAGTGTTTTAAACAAGCAGAAAACCAGACATGTAATTCCCGTCAGCACTCACTGGGTTATGGAAAATGCAGAAATACCCAGTGCACACACAAAAAAAACTTACAAACGATGGACTATGCCAAGCATTTCCTGTTAGAGACTGAAGTGTTATGGTTACGTAAAAAAGAACAAAAGTTGAACAAGAGAATTTAACAGTAGTGCTGTTAAGTATGACTAATTGAAATATTTGTAACCATCTTGGTGGAAAAAGTGGATGGAATATCTGTATATAAAGGAAATTGGGAAATGGTGATTTGCTCTTATTGGTATCATTTCACCGAGCTTTTTACTTTCTTTGTAATGAAAATAATAAAGACTACTGAACAGCTTTTTAAGGAAAAAAAAAAAACGACAGAAAAGGTTATTAATTAGGTGAGAACACAAAGAAAACTCAGTAATCTGGGTTATACTCCCTTTGAAGCATTTGAAGTGTCCAGGTCCGTGTATATCAGTTTTTACCTTCTTTCCTTTTAAAAAAACTTTTTTTTTTTTTTGTAAATAGTAGCTTTTTACCCCTGTCTTATTGTGTTTCAAGTGGTGAAATGGATGGTATCATGACACAGATTGAAGTAGGAGTGACCAACACTGTGAACTTATGTCCATTGACTGTGTTAATCCTTTTTGTTTTCAGTGACCAAGACCAATTTGTCAGTGCATGAAGACAAGAACCGAGTACCATACGTCAAAGTAAGATGCAATGATTGAGTGAACATGTTACCTTTTTGTAAGAGTGTAGGCGGTGTGTATGTGTTGAGATGGTGGTGATGATGATTTGTTTTTGTTGTAGTTTATCACTCGTAGAACAAGACCAGATGAGCAGCATAAACCAAAACAAGTATCAGATTGTGTGGCATTCTTGTCTTTGTATCTGCATTTTTTTTTTTAATTCATTTTGCTGGGTTTTTTTTTTTTTTCAGCATTTTGGTCACTGAGAGATCTGCTGGACACCTTGCTATGCACATGCTGTCCCCGCTATGGGCACAGATTGGCAACTAGAGACATCTAGATTCAGTAGGCATGTGGAACTCTTTAGAGTGTAACACCGCAATAAGTGGAACTTCTGTCATATATACAAAGTATTCATCGTAACTCTGTAAAGGAAGTTCCTTTGTTAGGGAGCAGTTTTTCAAAGATTTCTCACTGAGTGATGGCGAGTATGTCAGGCTTTGATGCGCTTTCTTGTTGTAGGTCATGATATACAGGGCACGTAATTGCAAGTTCAGTCAAAAGCTGTTAGAAAATGATCTTGCTGCTGGCAGTGACAGTGGAGAAGAGTTCATGCCACCTGGGAGTGATATTAAGGGCAAAAAATATACAGTGACTTTATCCTATGAACCATTTGTTGAAATTGGTTATTTAGATGATTATGGACTTTATCCTATGAACCATTTGTTTAAGGTGGTTATTTAGATGATTAGTGACAAGGTCAAGATCGATAACAGGAAGACTGCATCAATACATGAATGAGAATACAAAAAATGTATTTGGAATAGATGAAAGCAGTAGGTTTACTCGTTACGAAATAATCAACAGTGCACTTTCTGCTCCAATGAATGGCTGCATTGCAAGTCTGAATTACCTATTTTGCATTTGCTTGGAGAAGTAATGACAAAAGACTAAGAATGGAGATCAGTGCTTAGGAGACTTCAGTTCTCCAGCCAGTTGGTATCTTATGTCATTGTTGTCCCAAGATTGCCCCTTCCTGACCATGTTTTAACATCTGGCAGAAGTGTAGCTCTGGATACTTGGATCTGATATCTCTATTCCAAAATCTATCACTTTATATTGTAACATTTCAACAGCAGCTTGTTAAATTCAGTGGATCATGGACATGAAAAGTCTTGGGAGAGAGTATATGTCAGTCGCTTTATTGTTAAAAAAAAGAGACAAAGTGTAGAGATCCCAAAGTCCAGTACTGCTGTCAAGATTGTTTATTGTTAGGATTGGCTATATGAGTTTATATTTAGAGAAAAATATTTCATCTTTTTCTCTTGCCTTCACATGCCCTTAAAATTATAATGTTTAAAGAGGCGACAGAAGGGAGTGTATGCAAACAGTAATGTCAATTTTGTGTTATGTCAGGGGTGCACAGAGCGCTTTGTGTGTCAAGTCCTGAGGAAGTGATGGAGGTCATCGACGAGGGCAAGGCCAACAGGCATGTGGCTGTCACAAGTAAGCCTTTACTTCTGGATCTGCTCATAATGGCTCATCTCCCGTGTTACCCTTAATACAGAATGTTTCCAGTGCTACTTTTTCAGGAAAGTCAAAACATTTTCTGTGGTCTGATTCTGTAGATTTCTTTACCAATTCAAAATTAAATAACATTCATCCACATTTTCTGTGGTCTGATTCTGTAGATTTCTTTACCAATTCAAAATTAAATAACATTCATCCACATTTTGATTGATACTATGAAATATTTTTTAATTGTGTAACCGGTAAACTGTCAAAAACTAGTTTTTTCCTTAATTAGAAAAAAAAAAAAAAAATTGCCAAAACATCAAACTAGGAAGAGGTAAAGCACAGTAGTCAAGAGGCTGACTTGAGTTAGTCTTGGTCTGCTCATACTTTTGTTGTAACTGCCAGTCCAGAAGCTCTGCCTGTATTAGGATGGTTTGAGGGTATTGAAACAATGAAAATGTTATGTACAAGTTTTAGGGTTACATGTTCGTGAATACTTCCTGGAATCGTGTTTATTAGACATCTTTGAAACCTAGCTAACATCAGCCAGATTGTTTATTATTTCAATTTCTCTCTTTCTCCTAGACATGAATGAGCACAGTTCCCGCAGTCACAGTGTATTCCTGATTCATGTGAAGCAAGAAAATGTGGACAGTGAGAAGAAACTGCATGGCAAACTGTATCTGGTTGACTTGGCTGGTAGTGAAAAGGTATGTGTCACTTTCTCTTTTCCTATATTACTTTTCTTCTGTTTTTTTTTTTTCCATGACTCGTGCAGTTCACGTTTTTTTTTTAGTGTTGCTTTGTTACTACTTTTCTGATGCATAAGGAATTTTGCATATAAATGTTTCTTTCTTACGCATCTGTATTATTGTTTTAAAACTGCCTCTTTCTATGCGTTCCTTGCCTCTGTTTGAAATCACAGCAACTTTGTTTGAAATCACAGCAACTTTTCTCTCCCTGTGCCCCATTTCCGTAATCTTTGTTTGTATTTATACGTTTTTCATCTTTTCTTCCCCAATCACCCTCCGATTTTTCTAATTGTTCTTCCGTGTAGACTTGTATCATCCCTTTCTTTTTATTGTGGCATTTTGCAATGTAATGTCATGCTGTATTGATGTGCCTAAAGGTGAGCAAAACTGGGGCAGAAGGATCAGTGCTGGATGAAGCCAAGAACATCAACCGCTCTTTGTCTGCTCTTGGCAACGTTATTGCTGCCCTGGCGGAAGGAAATGTAAGTGCATGTTTGTCTGTGTATGTGTTGGAAGTTGGTGGGGTTGATGTGCACACAGGATGTGTGTATCCCCATGTTGATTATGTGTTGGTTAGTATGCTATTTGTGCTTGTGTTTTATTTTTCCTGATTTTGTAGGTATATTGAACAGAAGGGGAGGAGGAGGATGGAATTTCTTTTTTTGTAGTGTTCAGCATATTCTTAAGAAAAATATGTGAGGCAGCCATATTTGTAGAGAGAGCATTAAAAACAATGTAATGGGAATTACAGCAATGAATTTGGACTAAACAACCTCCCACCTTCTGTCTACCTCATTACTTTCCTTCCCCACGCATTATTGCATGCATGTACTCATGCATTGGAAAAAATAAGAGTGCAATTCATGTGAGTCTGTATACATAATAGGAAATCTGAACAACATATTTTGTTTGTGAAACTGTTTGAGTAAGTGTGGCAATGTCAGTCTGAGGCAGGTGGATGTGGTTGCAGAAATCCCATGTGCCGTACAGAGACAGCAAGCTGACACGTATCCTGCAAGAGAGTCTGGGAGGTAATGCTCGCACAACCATGGTCATCTGCTGCTCTCCTGCCTCCTTCAAACGAGTCGGAAACCAAATCCACCTTGATGTTTGGCCAGAGGTCAGTCATTGTCTGAAGACTGTGTTCGCTCTGAAGCATGGATGAGTTTTGTTTGTGTCTGAATTCTGCCAGGAAAAAATTCAGTGTTTGTATACATTTTTGTGACGTATTGAAGTTTCACGAACTTGAAGTTGTTTTTAAGCAAAAGTTGTATTAGAGACTCACTGATGTAAAGATTGTTCAAACTTTTTTTTAAGAAGGATGATTTTCATTTATTCATTAAAAAAAAAAAATCATTATTGTTAATTTTATTTTTGCTGTCTCATCATGCATGTCTACTTGGTGGCATTACTCGCATGCAATACATATATTTTTTTTAACTCGTGCTTCTATGAGATTGTTCCATTACAACCTAAGCATTATGACTCCACAGGAATTAGCCAGTGCAAATTTATTATGAGGAAACTAGTCAGAGGAGATGGTGGTTGCTGCGGAAGTGCTTCACTAATGTTCAGTGGTGCCTGCTGTCATCCAGAACTTGATGTGGGAACATCATCATCAACACAAAAAAAAAACTGGTCTTCCTCATTACCTGTATCATGTTCTCCCACACTCTCACCAAACATACCGTCATTGTGACAGTCAGAGGACATCCAAACCTCCCAGTCAGCATCCACTGAGGCTTGTCTGCTTTTTTTTTTTTTTTTTTTATGTTTTGTTTTGTTTGTTTGTAATCAAGGTCTTTTTTTTTTTGACCAGTTCCCCTTTGGCAGCTATTTGAACGTGTGTAACATTGGGGCGTGCATACTCAAGTGGCTGACCAAGGTTATTTTTCCCCAGCTGCTCCCCTTCAGTTACAAGGCACTGAGGGGTCAAGAGAGCGGAATGGGTAGTGGGAAGACACTGGCTCTCTTCATTGGCCTCGCTACCATGTTGGCGTGGATGTGGCTGGGACTCTAGCCAAAACTGGCAATTCATCATTGAAATTGAGGCGAATATTGAATTTGTGTGAACTGAACGTCATTGTGACGGGTCTCCGACTCTCCCCCTCGTTATTGAAATATGATTATCATATGCAGGGATGCAGGGGGTTATAGACAGAAGTATTTACGCAAACCAATAACATTTCACAGAAAATAATCAACTTTTTATTTAACTTGACTCCGAGCCCCCACCCGTCACTACACACAACACAATTATCTGTATCATACAACAATGTAAACACCATACAGACAATCTCATAAATCGCATCCCCTGTTCTTCAGTGATCCTTACTTAACCAGGAAAGACAATATTTCACTATTACATTTGCACATTTATAAACTTAAGAACAAATGAAACGTCCATAACTTGCCAGCATTCCTTGGTTGACCGTCAGTTTCTCTCATCACACTGTGCGACCACGAGCTGAAGCTGCCACACTGTTGTGTCCTCCCGATTGGCCAAATCCCAGTTGGGGGACACTGGCAACGTAGCTTTAGTCGCACCCTCACACCGAGTCTTCCGGACTCCACCGCACTCCGCCCTCTCCACGGAAAGGGCTCCTGTCAGCCTCTCCCACAGGTCTTCTCTGGCTGCAAACACCCCACCGTTGTCTGGCAGCTCCCTGTCTAGGCTCCAACAGGCTAACACGTCTTGCTGTCGACCGTCCCCACACGGGAGACAATTCTTCTCGTCGTCGGCGCTCCGAGGCTACAGCAACCTCCACTGTCTTACGTGTCCCCACCCAGGAGACAACGAGGCGACAGCAAACCTCTGCTTCACGCTGTATTTTCTTGAGCCCTCAGCAAGACGGGCGAGTTCACTTTCCCTTAAGTGAGTCACACACTTCCTGGTTTTCCAGGCACCTTATATCCATTCTCAAAGAAAGAGAGAACCCGAGTTTAACTGGTTCAACCAATGGAATCACTGGCTCACACATATCACACGATTTGTACCAATAAATCCCTGAGTTATTTTTGTTCCACCAATGGAATCACTAGTCACCTACACATACACACACACACACAGCTGTTAGCACCAACAAGGACTTTGGGTACCAAGTGGTTAATGCATAACCTCCTATTCAACTCATGTTCCATTCCCAAAGCTACCCATTATACTAACAGCCTGGACTTCTCTACCAGCCAGGACTGATGCTTCAAGTGGTGACTACACCCTATAGACACACAAGGTGCAAACCCCTCAATAGGCCGAAGCCTTCCATTCATTCCTCAGAAGAAGAACGACTGAAGGGTCGCTGTACTCTGCCTGCAGGCTGACGGTCGCCTACCCGTGACGGTCACCTGACACGATTGCCTTCCTTTTAGCCCGCTGGACAACCCAGTTAATAGCCAGTCTCATGGTGGACACTCTTCTCTAGCCAGGACCGGCAGGTCGGCAACTACTTGTCACTATCCCTCGGACATGTGAAACACTTCCCAGTAACTCCCTCCTTCAGTAAACTACTCGGGGTATTCCCCCCCTGGTGATGCCTGATTCGCGCACTTGAAGAACCCAAGGAACTTGCTCTCAACAACAGCAAAAACACCCCATATAAACCTAACAAGCAGTTGTTATATATCAACGGAAAGGGTAAAGTGCGAACTTTGTAATGAGCATAGAATTAAAATACATTTTTGGTAAAAATAGCAATGCTTTTGTTACGGAAACAACATAAGTAAAATGTAGGAGAACACAATCTAGTTTACGTTTGTTTGGTTAGTATGACAACAGCAAATGAGGAAGAAAAGGGGCATAAAACTTCGCTCTTACTTTGAACAGATGCAGAGAAAGCCTGAGGTATTCAATATGTGTAATCCAAGTGAATTTTTTTTTTTTTTAAGCATTTAAATCATTGCACACAGTACACACTTTTCACTGTTTTTGTTTCAGATGATACGACTTATAAAACTATTAAATACACAGAGCAAATAAAAAAATGAAGCTCAGATTCTTTTTTCGAAAAACGTGTACACCTTTACCCCCTCATTTTCTGAACTACTTTACTGAACCAGTTCTAAAACCACATGTCATTCTCCTTCTGCCCGATATGTTGGTGAGGCAGGAAATTCCACACGTGCCTTACAGTGCCAGACGGGTCTCTTTGTTCGGACTGCTCTAAGGTCACAAAGGTCATCGCTAGTGCATGTAAACTTACCCTCCCAGTGGCTAGAACCCTGTTCTAAATATTTATGGCAGCTGCATCCCCTAGACGGTAGACGAGAGAGCATGGGAATTTTTTTATAGTTGTGCCGTCACGGAGGCACGGCACGTCCAGGCAGTACTGCAGTGCTGCCGTCACCAGTGCACGGCTCGTCGTGAACGGGTCGACCAGTGAACGAAACAACATGAGCAAACAGATATCAACCAGAAAAATCATAACACATGGCATACACTCAACCATAATGGCAATTAA
Organism: Conus betulinus; assembly: GCA_016801955.1. Taxonomy (NCBI): domain Eukaryota; kingdom Metazoa; phylum Mollusca; class Gastropoda; order Neogastropoda; family Conidae; genus Conus; species Conus betulinus. The sequence continues at coordinate 455,594 of JADBJO010000713.1, read as the reverse complement.
CAAAATCATCATCAACTGATACACATATATCAAAAAATGAAAAATAACACATGAATATAGGCTCAACCACGCCCCACAAGGGGCCATCAAAATCAAGACAAAAGGAAAAGAGTATTTCAGAGTCACCACAGTTGTGTACACCAAAACTAGCCAGCTACCTTATTTATCCCGTAGCTGTCCGTAACGGATGATCGCTCACGCCACAAACAACAGCAGCCCGTAGGCAGTGGTCATACTATTGTCCCACCACTGCTACCACTCACACTTAAAGCGGCAACACCCTGAAGGCATTGCTCCTATTATTGTTCTACTTCTGTTGTTCACACTACAACAGCAACACCCCGTAGGCATTATTCCAACCCTTGACCTACTCCTGCCCCTCTCAATCTTGACCGCCGTTTGCGGCTCGCCAATAGTACCTGGGGCAGAAGTTTGCGCACTCCAGGCTTTAGAAGAGAGTCAGCGCACCTTTCACACATTTTAGTCCTTAAAGGAGCGCGTGAAAATCTGCGCGATCCTCTTCTAGCCTGTTCGGCAAAATCACCTTGGCAATCAGTCCCCCTTGACTTCCATTGCCTCAGGGTCTGTTGTGCGAAGATCACGTGAACTGGGCTGTCGCGTCCATTCACTGCGACGACGATCATCTCCCCTTTTCAAAATGTTAAGAGATGATCCCTCACTCATCTTATCCGAACCGATTTTCTTTTTCTGTGTGAAACTTCCTTGGTTCGAATCCCCACTCAGTGCCTATGCCCATTACTTGATGAGCCTTATTTACTTCTCCTTTTTCCAACACTGGCTTGTCTGCTACTATGAGCTGACTATCTTTGGCATTTCTAACGATAGCTGGTCACCTCGACCTTCTTGCCATGCGTTATTACAGCCACCCCGGTTCCAGCCCAGCTGCCGGTTCCAGTTACTCTGTGGTCCCTCTTGGCCCCGACCCTGAGGTCTGCCACCGTGGCTCCTACATTTCTGACTACCACGGCAACGCCAACAACTTTTTGAACCACCACTACGACCACCATGGCCTACAGCACTGCCACTACGGCCCCCTCCATGGCTTACGACATCGCCACTAAGGCCACCTCCATGGCCCATGGCACCACCACGACGACCTATTTCATGGTCCACTGCACCACCACCACGCACACCATGATCAGCGCTAGCTCTACTGCCAGCGGCGCCTGTGCACTTCACCTGCTTTCTGTTTACTTTCCTGTAGGAGTCCTACTACCTGCACTATCCTTGCTTTCCCTACTTGACTCACAGCCTGGTTAGGCTTTGGGAGGATGTACCTACCCCCTAACAAAGCTGGATAGGGAAGATTCTTTTGTACTGCTGCAGTGAGGGTACTCCTAACAAACTCTGACTCTACTTTGACACGGGCCAAAGGTAGCCGATTAATTCTTCCATCTGCATATCGCACGCAGGTGGTGGTTCCCCTGTGTAGTCTGTGTCTCTCACTAAACCGGGTCTACCATTGCCGCCAGAGTCAATCCTGTATCTAACAAGCAGGTCACAGCTTCCCGTTTACTACTGCCCTAGTAGTTGGTGGTGGCACTCTGCCTTCCTTGTTGATTGTATCAACGGCAACAACTGAATGTATTCGCAGTCCGCTACAGTCCTTGGCGATATGACCCCTCTCGCCCACATTTAAAACATGTGCGTTTCACTCTAACATTCTCTTGAGTCCCACTGTTGCCACGGGACTTCGAATCCACTTCTAACTGTGGTCTCGCCTCCTTTGTGTAGGGAGTCGGCGAATCACTCCCTGCCTGTGTGGTCTGGGCATTACGGGACGACTGGTTCGATCCCTTCACCCCATTACGCTGATCATGGGCAGATTCATACCTGTCTGCAACTTTCACTAACTCCTCTAAACTTCCTAATTCTCTTTCTGCCAAGAATACTGTGAGATCCTTCCGACAAGTGGAGAGAATTTGCTCTCTTAACGATCTCCTCCCCCCTCAAGATTCAAAAGTTTGTTCGATGTTTCCTAACTAATCCATTTGTCAAAGAGAGCCCTAAGCCGATAAAGGAACTGTACGTGTGTCTCACCTGATTTACGAACAGTTTCTCTGAACAATTTCCTATATCTATCGGCGGTTACCTGGTACCTCTGAAACAAAGCATCGCGCACCGACTCATAATCCATCTGTTTTTCCGGTGGTAAGCAGAAAAAAGCATCCCTAGCTTTGGGTGTCAGCAGCGCGGACAAATTTGTAGCCCACCGTTCTTCGGGTAAGCCCTGATCTTTGGCAATCCTTTCAAATTGCGAAATGAAATCCTCTAAATGGTCCGGGATTATCATCAAACTTTGGCATATTGATCAAGGGATTACATGTGGTGCAAAGTTTGCTTGGGGTTTTGCGTCCACGTCCCGTTCTTTTCCCAATTTCAATTTTTCTAACTCAAAACTGCCTTATCTCCCTTCTTTCTCTCCTCTCTTCTCCCGTTCCCTTTCTCTCTCTCTCTCTCTCCCGTTCTCTTTCTCTCTCCTCTCTTTCCCGTTCTCTCTCCTCTTTTTCCCGTTCCCTTTCCTCTTTTTCCCGTTCTCTTTCTCTCTCCTCTTTTTCCCGTTCCCGTTTCTCTCTTTCCTCCTTTCCCGTTCTCTTCTCTCTCTCTTCTCTCTCTCCTCTCTTTCCCTTCTCTCTCTCTCTCTTTTCCCGTTCTCTTTCCTCTTTTTCCCGTTTTCTCTTTCTCTTTTTTTCTCGTTCTCTTTCTCTTTCTCTCTCTCTTCTTCTCTCTCTTTCTCTTTCCTTTTCTCTTTTTTCTCTCTCTCTCTCTTTTTTTTTTTTTTTCCCTTTGTATTTTCTGAGCCTCGATTACACGGGGCCAGTTCTCATCTACATATGCCTTCAGTTCCGGACCCTTTAGTCCTAAAGCTTTTCCTTCTTCTATGAGGTCCATCTTTTTCAGTGGACCCATTGTCTCAGCACCCTCTTCAGTCGACATTTTGAAGCTATCTAACCCGATCAGCAGCTAACACAATTACAGTAACAAGCGAGATATCCGCCCGATCACTTTCCCGGTAAGAAAAAAAAAAATCTAGGTTTCCACAATTATGACAAATTTCAAATCCTTTTGCAATTGAACAAAACCCAGAAATCAAAATCACTTATGACTCATTTATGTTCATCCCGGACGAGCCCCCAATTTGTGACGGGTCTCCGACGCTCCCCCTCGTTATTGAAATATGATTATCATATGCAGGGATGCAGGGGGTTATAGACAGAAGTATTTACGCTTTCACAACCAAAATGCGCTCTCGCATAGGCACATGCACTCTGTCACTCACATCGGGCCCGCACAAAGGTGACGGGAAACCAATAACATTTCACAGAAAATAATCAACTTTTATTTAACTTGACTCCGAGCCCCCACCCGTCACTACACAACACAATTATCTGTATCATACAACAATGTAAACACCATACAGACAATCTCATAAATCGCATCCCCTGTTCTTCAGTGATCTTTACTTAACCAGGAAAGACAATATTTCACTATTACATTTGCACACATTTATAAACTTAAGAACAAATGAAAAAACGTCCATAACTTGCCAGCATTCCTTGGTTGACCGTCAGTTTCTCTCATCACATGTGCGACCACGAGCTGAAGCTGCCACACTGTTGTGTCCTCCCGATTGGCCAAATCCCAGTTGGGGGACACTGGCAACGTAGCTTTTAGTCGCACCCTCACACCGAGTCTTCCGGACTCCACCGCACTCCGCCCTCTCCACGGAAAGGGCTCCTGTCAGCCTCTCCCCCACAGGTCTTCTCTGGCTGCAAACACCCCCCCACCGTTGTCTGGCAGCTCCCTGTCTAGGCTCCAACAGGCTAACACGTCTTGCTGTCGACCGTCCCCACACGGGAGACAATTCTTCTCGTCGTCGGGCTCCGAGGCTACAGCAACCTCCACTGTCTTACGTCCCCACCCAGGAGACAACGAGGCGACAGCAAACCTCTGCTCACGCTGTATTTTCTGAGCCCTCAGCAAGACGGGCGAGTTCACTTTCCCTTAAGTGAGTCACACACTTCCTGGTTTTCCAGGCACCTTATATCCATCTCAAAGAAAGAGAGAACCCGAGTTTAACTGGTTCAACAATGGAATCACTGGCTCACACATCACACGATTTGTACCAATAAATCCCCAAGTTATTTTTGTTCCACCAATGGAATCACTAGTCACCTACACACATACACACACACACACAGCTGTTAGCACCAACAAGGACTTGGGTACCAAGTGGTTAATGCATAACCTCCTATTCAACTCATGTTCCATTCCCCAAAGCTACCCATTATACTAACAGCCTGGACTTCTCTACCAGCCAGGACTGATGCTTCAAGTGGTGACTACACCCTATAGACAACAAGGTGCAAACCCTCAATAGGCCGAAGCCTTCCATTCATTCCTCAGAAAAGAACGACTGAAGGGTCGCTGTACTCTGCCTGCAGGCTGACGGTCGCCTACCCGTGACGGTCACCTGACACGATTGCCTTCCTTTTAGCCCGCTGGACAACCCAGTTAATAGCCAGTCTCATGGTGGACACTCTTCTCTAGCCAGGACCGGCAGGTCGGCAACTACTTGTCACTATCCCTCGGACATGTGAAACACTTCCCAGTAACTCCCTCCTTCAGTAAACTACTCGGGGTATTCCCTCCCTGGTGATGCCCGAATTCGCGCACTTGAAGAACCCAAGGAACCTGCTCTCAACAACTGCAAAACCACCCTTAATTTGCCTAAATGCTTTTGGAAGCCAACTTTGGAGAAGCCAAGGGGAACAACAAAGTGGACAACTATTGTTGTAGCGAAGCCACAGTAGACCGTAATGTTGGGGAATTATAAGCTGAAAATCCCTCCTGAGAAGCCAAAAAATGAAAAGCTTAGCGCTGCAACAGGAAAGCTACCTGAAACCGGGGTTTGTTGGAATTCATGACAAGTGGAAGTGAACTCTGAAAAATTGCCCAGCAGAAAAGGGCATGTTCTTGCACTCAGGAAAAGGAGAAAACTGAGCAGGTTCTAATATGGCGCAGTTTTGTGAACTCACTGAGGATGATCACTTTGGCTGACCTGTCTGGGATTGAGGTGAAGTTGGCTCTTTGCTCTCTCTTTTTTTTTTTTTTTTTTTTTGGGAGGGGGGGGGGGGGGGGGGTCCTGATGATATGGTGGTGTTCCATGCCAAGTTGTGTTCCATGCCAAGTGGTAATGAGACTGAGGGACAGCATAGGGTGGGGAGGGGAGTGGGTTGTGAATTGCTAACTCACTCATTTGGATTACATATATTTCTTCATGATGTGCACTACAGAGCCAAGACCATCAAGAATGTGGTGACAGTGAATGAGGAGCTGACAGCCGAGGAGTGGAAGCGTCGTTATGAAAAGGAGAAGGAGAAGAACAACAGAGAATGAAACTGATCATCCTCAAGCTGGAGGCTGAGCTTCAGACCTGGAGATCAGGTTTGTGGAAGGGGGGGGGGGGGGGGGGGGGGGGGGGGGTGCTGAATGTGTTGTGTAAGCAAATTTGTGTGTCTCATGGTAGCAACTTCTTTTTGTTAACAGAAAGGTTTCTGTTGTTCACTTCTGTTTGACATTAAGTTTTATATGTATTATTCAGTGCAGCTAACTCTTGTTTGCTTTTAAGTCCATGTTTAGTAGTGTTAGATATGCACTGTGTTGTTTATGTATTATTTTCAAGGATGGATGTATGTGCATTGAAGCTAAATGTCATAAAATGAAAGAAAAAGAAAACAAAAAAAAACATAAAAACAAGCAGAAGCTGAAATGACAGACATATGGTTCTCACCCTGTTTCTGTAGAGTAACATCTTCATAACAAAAGTAGTGAAAATATCAGTACAGCTTTGAGGTTTGTCATTATTATTTGACTCATGGTATTGTTGCTCATCAACCAAAGTTGCGAAATCTCTCCAGTCCAGCTTCAGGACTTTGAGCACACCATGGTAACATTTAGCAACTAGGAAAAGTAAATGTGACAGTGGGTAAGCTTATCAGACCCCGTTTATTACTTGAAACTTTCTGATAGTTGTCCCACATGAATATCTTGGCACCAGAGTCCATCACAGAGCTCTTAGATAATGATTTTAGTAGATTTTCAGGTATTCTCTGATGGTGCAGGAGTGAGGGATCCATATAATGCCTGATCCATTTAGAAAAATCTACAAAACTGGCTAGAGTTGACATCTGCTTGCTGCTAAGTGTTTTGTTAGACAGCAGTTGTGAGGAAGCTCTTTTACTATGCCACATTAACCTTCACTGATGCCTTCATGTTTGCCTCATAGTGTATTGTTTGTGACATCTCATGTCCCCCAAAAGTCTGGTAACATTTTGCAGGGATTGAGAGAAGGGAAGTTTGCCTGTGCATAATTGATTTTAGGGAAATAGATGGTTTGCTGGAGATATGATGTGATGCCGATTTTGTTGAAACTTGAAATTTGATGAGTAAGGCATCATTTTAAGGAAACATGGTACAAAACTGAATGAAAGTTGAGAAGGGGGTAGTGTTTTCAGCTTTGTGATTCTTTACCATTAGGAGAGCAGCTGTTTTAACAGCAATTAGGCATATAGAAAAAAAAGTATGCCAAAAAAAAAAAAAAATGACGAAAGATTTATTTACAAAAAGCGTCTGAGTTTTGTTTTCTCTTTTACTTTGATATGTGATATAACCTGAAACAATATGACGTAAAAGACACTTTAAATGCCCAAAGCCCTAACCCAGTCATTCTGAACACACACAGGCCAGTCTGTAGCTGTAGAAGATCAGGTTGACGTGAAGACGGCGGCCACAGAAGAACCGGCCAAAGAAGGCTCACAGACAGGAGCGGGAGCCCTGCACATGGCCACCAGCTTTGTGGGGCTGGCAGGAGGAGGCACCTCGGCCATCTCTGAGGCCGAGCGACAACAGCTGGAGACAGAGAAGATGAGCCTGTATCAGCAGCTGGACGACAAGGTATGATAACTTCACCTTTGTCGTGTCTGTATAGCCTCTAAGATACATGTTTTGTTTAAAGAGAGAGAGTTTTATATACACACCTGAAAGATTGGTGGTGGATTTCACTAATCTTAAAATCATTGTCATAATTACCAAAGCTCTTTTAGTCAGGAACTTGTGAAAAGTCTCGAAAACTGGAAAGGTGACTCCCTGTCAAGCCATTGAGAAAAAGTCATGAGTTGAAAAAAAAAGAAAAAAAAAAAAGAAATACTTGACATATGATGTTTTCAAGCCAATGAGTACACACCAGGCGAGAATTGTCTTTAAATCAAAATGACTGGATGAATTAAAAACGTATGGCTCCAGTGTGGGGAACAAACTTGCTGACTTCTTATGCAAATGATCCTTGTATGCATGAAAGCATATGTTTTGGTCATCAACAATATGAAGCTTCAGAGGGCCACCAGCACAAAACAAAGTGACCAGATCGGCAAGATGAGTGTGTGTGTGTTTGGGGAATGGGGGAGACTCTGCACTGTTTATCTTACTCGCTTGTAAACACTTTCATTTTAGTGAACAATTAAATAGTTAGGAAGCTACACACACACTTGTTATTAGTTTTTTTTTTTCTTTTTTTTTTTTTTTTAATGTATGGGTTTTGAAAACAAATTTTATTTAAATGAGATAGAGTTATGTGAATACACTAAATTGCCTAAAAAGGTTTCAGGATTGTTTGTTGTTTTATACTATTTTTAGGTATAACAAAGACAGCCACAGTACAGTTTCAGGATCGGGGGATTCTTGTCACTTGCACACTCCTGTGTTATGGCGGTGATGTCACAGGAGTGAGGAGATTAATTGTCAGTCAATATGTGAGTGTCCGTTGTATTTGGTGATATTACAGGATGAGGAGATCAATAACCAATCACAGCTGATTGAAAAGCTGAAGGAACAGATGCTGGAGCAGGAGGAACTTATCGTACAGTCACGCCGTGACCATGAGAATCTCCAGTCTGAAATGGGACGTATCCAGCAGGTGAGATTTTTTTTTGGATGGAATTAATGGTCTGGTCCTCTCTTCTTTTTTCTCCATGGTATCTCCAACTGTGTTGCTGTTCTTTTTCCCCATTGTGTCTGTCTTTCTTCATTTCTTTGTTTCTTTATGTTAGCCTGTTTCTGCCTCAGTTGCCTTGACACATTTCTGCCCTGTTCTATAGCTTTGGCTGTGCCTTATCACGTGCCTGCTTTCTTTTTTTTTAAGTTATGTTGTTGAGAGTTGTTGAGATGTTGAGTACTCTGTGTAAAAGCCGAGTTAAATGGATTGCAAAATAACTGCTAACTGGCATTAGAACATCATTATGCTATGGATTATCATCTGGATTCAGATTTTTCACAGTGTCCTTCAAATTTATCTTGGCTGTCCAGATTGAACAATAGTTCTATGTGTTCTTCATGCTTAGAAAAAAAAATGGCATGGCTGCCTTCAAACTGAACAATGCATGTGCCACTTATGCAGGATTGAAACCAAATTTTGTGTTTGAAACCAATAAAAAAAAAAAAAAAAAAAAAAAAGAGGGGAGGGGGGGGGGGGGGGGGGGGGGGGGGGGGGGGGGGGGCAGGAATCTTCATCTCTGACTATAGTATCCAAGCATCTGATTGGCCTGTTCAGCCTACAAGATAAGAATCAGTCAATCATTTATTTTTGCAGTATGACGACATTCTGTTGTCCTTTGGGAAATGCACTTGAGTCTTAGGGAGACTTTTCCTGGAATATTTTATGCATACTGCAGTCAGGTTTCTTTTTCTTTCTACTTTTTTTGTTTCTTTTAGATTGTATGTCATGTCTGCATGTGTGTGTGACAGGACAACGAGTCGGCCAAGGAAGAGGTGAAGGAGGTGTTGCAGGCTTTGGAGGAGCTGGCCATGAACTACGACCAGAAGTCACAGGAAGTGGACAACAAGAACCACGATCTGAGGTGCTCTCTGAGGAACTCAACCAGAAAGCCGTGAGTATAGTCTCTGTGCTTACTACCTCTTGCCCTCTGTGTCTCGCTCTGTCTGTCAGTCTGTCTGTCTGTCTGTCTCTCTCTCTCTCTCTCTGTGTCTCTTAGAACATAGAATTTCATGATAGCTCCAAGGATTCATGATTATGTACAGTGTGGGAAATGAGGGGATGTAGTGATTTATATTTACATTTCTTTTCTGTCTGTGTGTGCTCTGGTGGGTAGGAAGGGGGTGAGGGGGATGTGGGTGGTGGTTCTGGGGATGCATCTTGCATAGATTGTTTATTACAGTTTTCAAGCTGTTTTATTTATTGTCAGTGCTTGCTTTATTTCTTGTTTACCTTCCCCATTGCTACAAGTGAAAAACAAGTAAAACATTAAGAGAACTCTGTATTCTAGCTACATGAAGAGCATGCATGTTTAGAACAAAAGAGTCTGAATTGTTGTAATATCAATGTAAATAGATTAAAAAGAAAAAAAATTAGAGGAGCAGTAAAGAGATAAGTATACTACTAGTTACTGGGAGAAACAACAGACCCACAGTAACTAGTCATGTCTGTCCGTTCCATCAGAGCGTGCTCAACAGCCTACAGTCAGAACTGGAGACACTGAAGGACACATCACTGCACCAGAAGAAACGGGTCACCGATATGATGGTCAGTTTGTTGCGGGACCTGTCTGATATTGGCACTGCCATCGGGGGCAGCGCAGCGGAGAACAAGGTAGGTCGCCTGCATGAACATTCTTTGTCATTATTCTGTTCTTCTAAAGCATGAAATCTTTCACTTAAAATCGAAGAAGAAAACGTGTCTCATTATACCCCAAGCCCCTCCCCCACCCTTTTCAGCCCTGTCTCTTTTCCTGTTTTCCCTCCTCAAACTCCACATCTATTTCCTCCCCCACTTTCCTCTCTCCCCACCCTGAGGGTTCTTTATAATGATCTCCAAACTTTGCACTATGTGAAAAATTTTTATCATTGCAGGGTACTGATTTATGGCACTGTAGATTGTTTTGAATACACAATACCTGTTCAGAATGTGCTGTTTTTGTTGTTTTTTTTTTTGTTTTTTTTTTTTAACTATATATCCATGCATACTTTTAAAATATGGAAATTGTAATGGATGAATCTTGTGTTGAGTTTTCTTTGGGTTTGTATGTTCACTCACATATGTCTGTGATTCATTCTGTTCTTTAATTATTCTGCTTTTTCTCATACTTGCCAGTCCAAACAAATGCCTTATTCCCACTTCGTGTGGAACATCACTGTGTCATCAGAGTTCCCCCTTCAGCCCCCCTTCGTCCCCCCCCCCCCCAGAGAAGGAGGGCAGGGAAGTAACTTCACCACAGTGCGTAGATAAGCCAGCCAGATCGATCGCCCTGATTGAGTTCACAGCATTGTGCACCATGTTAGAATGATTGCAGTCTTCTCCTTGATGGAGGAAAATGGCTCTTTTGACTCTCTTTTTACAGACTTTGCTTCTCGTCGTATTAGAATTCAATAAAGACCTGTTCAAATTTGCTTTCCCTTAGAGAGAGAAGCAATTCATTCTCTGGCTTCTCAGGAGAAATTTCAGCCATTAATTCCTGAACATTACAGTGTATTGCGTATCAAGACCAGTGAAGACAGACCAGCAGCTCCCATACACACTGTTCAGTGCTCGCAAGCCCTTAGCACCTTGTAATGGAAGAATGGCTGGCAAATATAACCACTGCAGAGACCTTGAGAAATGTGTGCACCTGATGTTGCACATGGTTGCATAGCTACCAAAGGGGAGCTGATCTAGCAGGGGTCCTTGCAGCAGAAGGGCAAGGTTTGGTTGAACCTGGGTTGGAGGTTTGGATGTCAGAATGCAGGTATGTTTGATGAATGTGCGGGACGACATGATTTGGGTGAGGACAGTCTGCAGAAGATTTCATGCTACCAGCCTCTTGTCTCCCCTCAAAAAAGCTGCTGTTTGCAAGAATGATTTATGGTAAGTTTCATACATATCTGAAGGTTTGGGTTCTATTTCTTTTTCTGGTCTTCTGTCATGTGTGCTCGAGTCTGCTCAGCATTCTTTTGTCAGGGGAGACAATCTTTTGAGGTCTTTCCATGCACTGTGTGGTATTAGGGGTGCTTTGAGACAGGCTGCTGTTCAGGGTCCATCACCATTCTCTCCACTGGTGAGCATGCTTCCAACATCCGTTTCAATAGTTAAGTATTTCTTTGGACAGTTAAGCATGATGAGAAAAGAAGTTTTTACTTCTGCAAGTAGGTGTATGATACGCTTATGCTGTCCAAAAATTACGACACCTTTCCATGTTCCCGCATAGTCATGAAAAGGTGAGTAAACTGAGCTAGTTTTAGCATGGCACAATGTTATGAACTGATTAGATGCGGTCACTCTGGCTGGCCTGTCGTCTAATTTGTAGGGGGGAAGGATGAGGGTAGGGGAGGGGAAAGTTTGGAAATAGGATCTTGATGATATAACGAACATATAGGACATCTACACCAAGTGGGAATGAGGCATTTGTTTGGACTGGTAAGTTTATTGTGAAAACTACTTTTAGAGCAAAGATTCCTATTCTGTGTATCATTGTAAAATGCATAAAAATTGATGTAAGTAACCATGATTTTCACGTTCTTGATTCAGTTCAAACACTTACAATAAATCATGTTCTCATTCAGAGACCCCACACACACACAGCTCCGAATCATGTACACATGCACATCAATGTTATTGTTTCAGCCCAACCCCGGGGCTGGGGAGAAGCTGGAGGAGGAGTTTACGGTGGCTCGCCTGTACATCAGCAAGATGAAGTCTGAGGTGAAGTCACTGTCTAGTCGGGCAACCACCCTGGAAGCTCAGAACACAGAAAACACCAAGAAGCTGGGCGACACTGAGACAGAACTGTCTGACAGCAAACTCAAAATCCAGCAGGTAAGAGGGGAAGGAGGAAATCAAGTGATTGTTCTTCAGTGGATGTTTGTTTAGATTTAGTTATCATGCTTCATCAACACCCATGAGATAACTTTATGGACCCTGCTCAAATTGGATAATGTTTTCAGTGGCTGTGTCTAGTGTAATCATTATGTGTTGTCCCTGTACAGTTGAAAACATAACAAACATGTGCAAGAAATATACATATTAAGAAAAAAGAAAAGGATGAAACACACACAGAAGCACACATGGCCACACACACACACACACACACACACACACACACACACACACACACACACACACACACACACAATGTTTTGTACAATCACACTCATAAAAGTTTGGAAGGTTTAAAAGAATTTAAGTAGTGTTTTTTTAGGTCTAAAAAGTTAGTGAATTTGGAAAGGGTTTGTGATAGTTTATCAAGACAACTATATAAGGATGTTCCCAAAGCCGTCTAAATACACAGTAGTGGAGGCTTTAGGTGTTTTTAGTTGTGAAGCGGTTCTCAAAACCATCTAAGAATACAATAGTAGAGGATTTAGATGTTTTCAGTAGCAAATCTTTATTAATTTTTCTTGCATTTTCCTGGCTGTACTGTATGCTGTTAACAAACTTTGGCACTGTTTAGGAGAAAGATGGCAGAATTGAAAAAGACCTGGTAGAAAATACTCTTGTCAACTGGCAGGGGGTGGGTTTCCCTAGTGAATGTACCATTTATCACATCCTGCATAGTTGCCTTCAGTTTTTGCAGTCCTTTTTTAGTTACAGGTTGTACTAGCCCAGCTCTCATTTACCTGTCAAGCACTTTTAGAGTTCTCCTCAACCACTTCAAAGTTGGGAATATGTACACAGTGCTGCAGTCTATTCACGGACGCAATGGCTAGAAGCCTTTGGGGAGGGGGGGGGTCATATTTTGTCTGCTGTGATATCTTTTGAATTGAGTATTGCTTGTTTGTTGGTGCTATTCGGGTTGTAAATTTAAAATAGTGATTTGTTGTAAAATTTGAATAGTGATTTTATTATATAGAAGACTTATGAGCACTAACTATGCAGTTACTTGGGAATGGTAATGAGAGTGGCCTCAAAATGTTGATTGTAGCTGGGTTTAACACAGAAGATTAAATCTTTAGAAAATAAAAAAAACAAACCCAGAGTATTTCTCAGTTGTTGGGTTAGGTAGCTGGTATTTGAATGTGCATTTTGTGTGTGTGTAACTTGTATGTAATTGTTTGCATTATCGGTTTGGCTAGAAGCACTGTGACACAAGGACTGGACAAAAGTGCTCAAGCCATGCATACTTTGTATTGCTTGTTTTATATCGGTCATTACCTTTAAACACTACTTTGTTGAAGGTTCATAAGTATGTTTGTTTTAGTTAACTGTACGTGTGTGAATGATATGTGCCAGTATGAGGCCCAAGTTGTCGACGCTGTCGGAAACCATCAAGACTGTGGAGCAGAAGAAACGTCAGCTGGAGGAGAACATTGACTGCCTGACCGAGGAGTGTGCGCAGCTCAAAGCACAACGTAAGCATTTCAGTCCAACCTTCATCATGTCTCTCTCACCTTTTATTACACAAAGAGAAAAGGTTGTTGTTTTTTCACACATTGCAAATTTCCTTTCTCATTTGATAATATTTTGTGTGTGTTGTGATTGCATTCAGTCTTTTTGTCTGTGTTGTTGTGACTATTCAGTCTGGTAAATCGGCATGGGACATTAACTATATCAGTTCTATCTTTGAACAGCGTGAAGAAAGAATCTTGTGATGTAATGCTATAACTCCTGAACAGGAAAGGATGTTCACTTTCGGATCTTGCCATTGTTTGTTAGTAAAAGGGAGAATTGTTATTGTTATTAATGTTACTGTTGACTTAAAAAAAAATGAGATCGAACCATATAGGTTAGCCCTTGCAAGTGCTTTAAACCAGGACAGTCATTGGAGAACCTGTAATGACCCATGGAAAACAAATATTCAGGCACTTACAGAAGAAACATAGTGACCCCCACTGTCCTCCCCTGTCCTTGTCCCGAGGATGAGTCGGAGTATTTTTTATGGATAGACCTTTGGTGCAAGGCCTTTGGTGCAGTTGGATCATGTTTCTCAACTTGACATGGAAAGAAAAAGATAATAAAAACTCCCCATGTTGCTTTACAGAGTCAAAATTGGTTAGAGGTTATCAGTCTGTTCTTCTGTGGAAGTAACATGCATCTAAGTGTGATGAGTTTTAGATAGGTGAGCTGTCTTTCTGTTTCAGAAATGCCAGTTACAAATGGATTTGCAAACTGATATGGCCAGTGATTATTATTTTTTTTTTTACAAGAAAGCATCATGTTGTTAGCACATGTTACTGATACACCAGAATCTGGCAATCAGGAGTGTCTGCTTCTCATGAACAGAATCAGACTGTTCTCAGAGCAACTGTGAGGTACATGTTGTTCTGTTTGTATTGTTGAAGATGGATTAATGGTCAGCCATAAAAAATTTAATGGCCTTTTGTATCGGTTCATATACAATCTTAAAATTTTTTTTTTTCAAAAATGATTCATTCACTTTGTCATCAATGACCTATTTTTTGTGTGTGATGTACAGAATCAATGACGGCGGCTGTGAGTGAGAAAGAGAAGGAGACGTCAACCAAGCTTCAGGCAGAGATCGAGATGAAGGAGACCCTGGAGAAACAGATGATGGCCCACAGAGAGCAGCACCAGAAACAGCTGTCCAACCTGCGTGAGGAGATTGCAGACAAACAGGCCACCATCGACGGTCTCAAAGAGTCAGTCTCACCTTTTCTTTTCTTTTCTTTTTTTTTTTTCTTTTTCTTTAAATGAATGGAAATAATTCCTGTTGGAAACATCAAAAGAAAAGGTGAAACAAAGGCTCATGAGTACAATCTTGCCTACTGTCCCAGAATAGCCAGCCATTCCGAGTGTTTTCAATTGTTACAGGGAAAATTAAAGAAAACCCCACCACGACCAGAAACAAATGGGTGCACCTTGTTTTTCACAGGGGAACAAACCTGACAGAGGATGGGAAGTTGTGACTCCCAACTCATTGTGCATGTGCATAAGTCTGTAACAAGCTATGGAAGAGACTGAAGTTCAGAGAAAGTGCTAAAAAGGTAGCCAGTTGTAGCTAGCAAATAAGATGTTGTCTCTGCTGCCCCTCACAGGATTTCTGATTTGGATTCCTCATTTCTAATGATGGATTCCAGATGAATGTACTGTTGAACAGTTCCTAGCTTCTGTCCATGAACAGTTTATATCAGATTGTTGGTGGTGGTCGGCCATCAGCTTGGTTTTCCATGCCGTATCTTCATGTTTTATTGTCTTTTTAACAAGCTTGGTGAGTTTCTTGTTCACTGCCTGCCAGGTCACCGTGTGTCATCCACAAAATGAAGGCTCATACTGATTCTTACTCCAGCGCTGACAATGTTGACACTATCTCATTATGCCATTCAGGAGTATGTTGATAAGAGAGGGAGATAGAATTAGAAAACAAGTTGTAACGAATGCCAACTGAGAATTGAATCTTTAATAGCACCCTATATGAGTACTGCGCTGGTTGCTGTACAATTTATCTGCACACACACACACACAGGCAGGCACATGCATGCATGCATGCACGCACACTCATACACACACGCACACAAAAGACATGGTCACATAATGATGTTGGCGAAACCTGTTTGCAGGATCATTGGTAATTTTCCTGTTCATGTTTCAGGTAGTCTTGTATTTTGTAAAGCAACAATACCAAAATGTCCTGCCTTTGGTGTCCCTGACTACTTGATATGTTTCCTTCTGCCCAACTGCAGAGCCAATCAGAAACTGTCTCTGGCGATGGAGAAGATCCAGAGTGACTACGAGAAGCTGAAGGCCGAGGATGGGGAGAAGAGCGCCAAGCTGTCGGAGCTGTCCATTCAGCTGTCACGCAGGGAGCAGGCCAAGCAGGACCTGAAGGGTCTGGAAGAGACTGTGGCCAAGGAGCTGCAGACCCTGCATAACCTGCGCAAGCTGTTTGTTCAGGACCTGCAGAACAGAGTCAAGAAGGTATGCTGCTCTGGGGACTTGCTGTCATAGTTCTTCCTGTTATACAGCTTGGTTTATCGCCAGTTCAATGTTTCTGCAACATGTTGCCTTCAGGACAGAGTCTAAAGGTTACACTGCTTCTCCCTCCATACCCATCCCCTTGTAATTGAGCTTTATTGATTGCAGATTGACTCTGTATTTGAACTTTTTAAAATGATAATGTTGATTGTGGATGTTTTGTTTTGAAACAGGCATGAACACACAATGCTGTGGATATTTTGTTTTAAAACAGGCATGAACACACAAGTGCCTACACACACACACACACACACACACACACACACACACACCAGAGCATGCAAAGTATTGTTGATATTGTACAGATCTCTTCATGTCAGCTGTGAGAGTGGTGTGTTGGATGTTTATGTCAGCTGTCATTAGTGCTGTGTTAGATGTTCGTAGCATTCTTCCATGTCAGCAGTCAGAAGACCTAATGTTGGATTTTCAGGATCAGTGGTCATGAATGTTAATGTTCAATGTTCTCTTCAGTTAGATGTCACAGCATTTCTCTTATGTAAGCAGTCAATAGCGTCAGTGTTAGATGTTCAGATCAGTAGCCATGAGTATTGCGTTGGATGTTCTCATCAGAAGTTATGTGTGTTGTGTTGGATGTCACAGCGCATCTTCCATAATGGCTGTCATCAGTATTAATGTTGGATTTTGTTTTGGATGTTCAGATGAGTAGTCATGAGTGTTTGTGTTGGATGTTTACATCAGTAGTTACGAATGCTGTGTGGAATGATCAGAGCATTTCCTCCATGTCAGCAGTCCTGAGCGTCATGTGTTGTGTGTTTCTGCCAGTCGGCCAACAAGGCAGAGGAAGAGGAGGAGGAGTCAGGTGGCCATGTGGCCCAGAAACAGAAGATCTCCTTCCTGGAAAACAACCTGGAGCAGCTGACCAAGGTGCACAAACAGGTCAGTCTGCACATTGTCAGGACTTGGGCACATGTGGTGTCCACATTGACACATATGTATAACGCATTTGCACAACTTTCATACATGGCATACAGATTTGTGCTCATGGACACGCACACACACTCACACACACACACACACACACACACACACACTCTCTCTCTTTCTCTCTCTCTCTCTCTCTCTCTCTCTCTGACACACACAAACACTCTCTCTCTGATGCACAAACACACTTATTAGCACCCTTCTGTATATAATATTCTAAACCAAACATGGGAGTATGAACAAAAACTCCCTATATTGGGGATCAGGGCTTCTGTGAATGGCTGGTGCCATTTCTATGAATGGTTAGAATGGCAACTTCACATGTATATGCCATGATAAGCTAGAGATGAAATTGTGCTTTTTAATTGTCAAAGGCCCACTAGTCAGTTGCACATTTCCTTGTTATAAATGACAGCATGTGAGTGACTTGGCTCTGAACCCTAAGGGATTTGTGATATACATGTTAACACTTAACCCATGCTATGTGTTGACATGCACTTGTAATTAAAAAAAAAAATTAAGAGAAGTTTTATTATCTTGTAAGTTAAAATGACGTGTTCTGGAAATTTGAACTTCTGTATGCATATTTGTTGTACATGGACAAGGTGACTTCTGCTTGCACAAATTCCAAGTCTCTCAAGCTTGTACATAGTGCTCTGTTCTTGCCAACATGCATATTCTGCCCTTTTCTTTCTTCTTTTTTTCCTTTCTTTTTTTTTTTTTTTTTCTTACAGTAAGTAGGCAGTGACCATCAGTATTTTGCTAGGTATTGTAAGAAAGATCAAACAAAACACTAACCATTTATGGCAGGTTTTTAAGCAGTTGGTTTTGAAGTGTGGACACGATTGTTTTTTCAAAAAGGATGGCTGACTTGTGACAGAAATAATACATGTTTACATACTGCTTTGTTCTTTTCCAACAGCAAATCAGGAGATGGGGGGGGGGGGGGGGGGGGGGGGGGGGGGTTACTCTTACCTTTAAAATCTCCCAGACCCATTTTATAGTATAGTTTGAAGCTTTTCATTGATAGAGACAGTTGTGCCACCCCTTGGCCTGACTGACTTTTTTTCTGACACTGTGTGATCTTCATTTCAAAACTACTGTGGTCAGTCAACAGGATTCTCCTCAGAGCATTAAAATGAGGGTCTACAGCTTGCAAAGATATTCTCAAAGCCACAAGAGGTTGTTTATTAATAATGATGATAATAGTGAGGACAGTTTCTGTATCACCCTTCGTTACAATGTAGGCTACTGGGTGCTTTACAAATGCAAATCAGTATCTAAAATATGTGCATCAGTCTCATATACACTCATACAGACACACGTGCGCACACACACACACACACACACACACACACACACACACATACACACACACACACGCACAGAGGTGTGATTCTGTATTTACCCCAGATAGTATCACAAACGGTGTGTAAGAACCCTCTTCAGTATGCACTTTCTGAGCTTAGTTACGCCGAAAACCATCGGCAAGGTAAGTAACTCCGTAATTTGAACATGGTTACCCAATTAAAAAATAATTTAAAAGAGAGGAAAGGAAAGAATGAAATGTAAAAAATTTAAAAAATTCCTACGAATATATATGTTGCTATATCGTAAGTTTGAAGAATGTCACATGAGCCATATACTCGGGGAAAAAAAAAAAATCTTCTTCTTCAGTACTTTCTTCTGAATCGTTGTTCATCATACCTGGAACCTCATCCCAGTCGAAATCTAGGTCACTCTAAGCTTCATTACCCAGCACTTTCACTAAGTCTTATGCCGTAAATCCTACAAAACACAGTATCTCCATCACTAAATCTCATTATAGAAACGGCAGAAATCAAGGTTAGCCATGGTGAAAAACAGCATTTCGACCTCAGAACTTAAAAAAATTCGTAACTCGAGAACCACGGCACGCATCGACTCGCGTTTTTTTGCAAACGGAAGTAAATGGCTACAGGAAGAAGGAAGTCACGTTCTCGGGAGACTTCCTTTTCTACAAGAAACATGGCGGCGCCCATTGTTGCCACGTGTTTTACTGGGCGCTGGCAGGCGCTCAGCCTTTTGGCTGTGTGATTTCTGGTCGGGCGCTAGCGGGCGCGCGCTTGTCAAGAGAGTTAACCCATAATGCTAAAGGTTAACTAACTGATCAGAAAGCATGATTTTGTAGGCTTCAGTATAAGCAGTTTTCTGTTACTGTTGACCTTCACTGTGCTTCTGGGGGGTCCTAATATCTCTGGAAAACCAGTAAAACTGTTCTAGTTAAAATCTTAGGTATCTTTTAGAGATGAAAATTACTATATATCAGCAAATATTTATGTCAGTGAATCAAAAGGGAAAGAAATTATCAAATGTCATTTGAATTAGACATGTTCAATGATGTGGGTCTTGGAGAATCCTTAAAGAGAGGTAATGGATGTTTTTAAGGACTCTGTGGCGAGTATGGTTCATGTGCAACCCGTATCATCTTAGAGAGATAAACACAGTAAAAACAAACAGTAAGGCCAGTGTAAAATGTAGGCAATGGGGGACCTGCGTTGTTGGGAATGTTTAGGCATCCACTGAAGGTTATACTAACTGGTAAAACCATGGGGTGTGTGTGTGCAGCTGGTGCGGGACAACGCCGACCTGCGTTGTGAGCTGCCCAAGTTGGAGAAGCGGCTGAGAGGCCACCATGGACCGCGTTAAGTCCCTGGAGACTGCCCTCAAGGAGGCCAAGGAGGGCGCCATGCGCGACCGTAAACGGTCAGTGAAGTCAGTACATCGCACATTGCAGTGTGTGGTTCTCTGTGCACACAAGCAGTGTGTGGTTCTCTGTGCACACAAAGCAGTGTGTGGTTCTCTGTGCACACAAGCAGTTATAGTTGGCTAGGCACGCAAGACTGTGATACATTGGCCGAAGGGAAGTAACTCTTTTGCTGCCTTACAAATTATAAGGTTTTATTTCATATTGTGATTACTGTGGTTGGTTTCCCTGATAAGGTAGAGGCGCGCAATCCAGTCAGTTAGTATGAATTGAAGACAGTGGAACCAGGTTGTCTGTACGTTGGCTTTATCAGTAGGGTGTGTTTGTGCAGTGTGTGTTTGTGCAATTAGTGAGTGTGTGTGCATGTGTGTGTGTGTGTGTGTGTGTGTGTGTGTGTGTGTGTGTGTGTGTGTGTGTACCAGTTTTTTTTTAAAAGAATCTCTTAGAATGGTTTTAGTAAAATAATGACAAAATTGGCTTTTGTTGTATTTGCTGGGAGATAAGTGCAAGTTGTGCTCTGTGAGTGTGTATGTGTTTATCTCTTTTGCCTACATTTATTATCATAGATTCATGCATGAGCATTAATCTGACTTGCTTAGAGATTGGAGGGAGACAGATTGAACCGCCTGGAAATTTTAATTTGCATCGTATCAGGCAAGGGTGTGGCCATATTGAGTAGAATGAAGGCTCTCTTGTTTGAAGTGCTAGAATGACAGAAATATGTTTGATGTGTTGTGTATGTGTGAATGTATGTTTTGGAGCAGAATTGGTGTAGAAAGGAAAGCTGTTTGGCATCATATACTATACCATGTCAGACCATAGCATTCAATGGCTGTTAGTTAGCTCTGTCAGGCTGAATTTTTGTGGCTAATGCAATAATAAGACATCTCGTGACGCCCACCCTACTTCCGCCATAGGAAGAAGGCCAGTGGCCGCTTCCTGTTCCTCATTCATCGAGACCTGCAGCCTAAGCAAGATAAGTCTTGTGCTCTGTCCCGCCTATACTTTGGCTTTGTGTAAAGATTGCTTGTGTGTTTGCTTCTTTACTTGTTCAGTTGTTGCTTGCACTAAACCCTGGGTACTGTTGCCGTGTGAGGCTTACAGTTGGCGTGCTTTTATTTGATTTTCACGCTCATCGTGATTCCTCTCGCAACTTTGTTTTTCAGTGCCATTTCTCAAAATTCGGTACTTACACTCCGGTGTAGGAATGCGTCCCCTCCTGGTGAAAACGCATCCACGGCTCATCCATTCTCTCTACCGGTTCCATTTAGTCTCCCTTCTCTGCGCGTTAGTTTATTCACTCTCGCGCTCCTTCCGTTTAATTCTCTTCGGCGATCTAACACTAGCTGTCTTTCGGGCTGCCATCTTGTTCTCTCCTCGCCGGTCGTCTTTTCCGCCATCTTGCCTCACCTCATGGTCATCCTCGTACGTCATACCTGGGTTTAGTGGTACAGAGGTTTTCCCCTCCACTGTTATTATTAGCACCTTATTTTCATTGTACTAGTACAGGTCGATCGTGTTTCTCTCAATCTTACGATCTAGCACTTTGTATTATTATTGTTACAAGTACAGGTTGATGAGTTTTCCATTCGATTTCTCGATCCCCTATTACTGTCGATCGAGTTTCTTTACAATCTCTGGATCTACTATTATCAGTGCTGTGTACAAGATCAATCGAGTTTCTTTACTATCTCTTGATCGACCGATTTGTCTCCACTTTGTGGTCGTGTGCTCCCATGTTTGCTCTGCCACCATAGTCCAACATGGTGAAGGGCACCGACGGGTCGAGCCACTTTGCCATTCAGAAGTCGCTCTTTGCCCCGGAGGACCCGCGTGCCGATTCTTTGGAGCAATCCGTTCTTGCTACGGAAGAACGTACAGCTGGTGTAGAGGGGGGTTCCGCAGAGGGATGCACAACCATCAGTTTGATACCTCCTCTACCTGACCAGCGGACACACAATCATCACTGCGTCCGAAGGCCAAAAGGCAAGCTGCCACCAGTTCCAAATGTCTTTCATTTAATATTCCCAGGAAATCCAAAGGCTAGGCTCCCATAAAAGGGAAAGCCCGTTTTAAGAATTCTTTCCGAATTCTCCCTTTCCCCCCACTTTACCTACCAGCTTGCCTTCTTCCCTTCTGACGCACGGTGAGACTTCTACTATCATGCTGAGTCACGCGACCCTTGCCTGCCCTCCCCCGGGGAATTTTGCTGAGGCGCGGACCAGCACGGGTGACGGGATGTGCCTGGAATCACCACCCGTCACTCACCTATATGATCCTTGTGCCATTAGCCTTCCCCCCACTAATAGCACGCAGGCTCATGATGCTCTCCCCCCCCATTGTACACAAGTGCAGCCACCACTACGGCATGAAGAGCATCTGTACTCTGGTGGCGGACTTATGGTCAGTCCCTGGGACCCCCAAACTGGCCATAACTCCGGGTCTCAGCCACAGGCACCACTACACCCAGACCTGTGTCGCCCAGACCCCCGGCGGTCGACGACCCACCCTGATTGACTGTCGCACTTTCCCCTAGGGGTACGGGACGTTGGGGAGCGGACGATCCCACCCAGGTGGTGACCCACGTCACCGCCCACTCCAGTCCGCGCACATGCGAATAGGGGGCTCGGTTACCGTGTCCTCACTGCTCCCCCTGTTACACAGGGGGGCTCCATGGATCCCACCAGGGAGGTGTATGAGGCAGTGCACTCGGGGGGAGGGGGGGGGGGGGGGTGTTCCCTGGCCCCCGCGAGGAAATCCTGCCCCCAGGATGTCACAGTCTACCTTCCTCGGGGACCGGTGGCTCTATGCCCCTGAGAGGGACCAGTGGCTCAGATCAGACCAACAGAATCGGCTCCACGGACGTATGTGGCTTCCAGCCTTCTCGCGCTGGTTCGACCTGGTCTCCCTCCCTCTCGGGCGCTGTCTGATTGGCAGGACGGGCTACCTCCCATAGTCCAACCGCCGATCATGGAGCCACGAGGGACCCGCCTCGCGTCCTCCCACTACCAAGCTAGAGCGGGACCCTCACGCACCCCTGCAGTTGCCTCTGGGAGAAGGTTCAGCGCAACTTCTCCAGGAACACACTCCCCCCAGAGTCTGAGGATGAGGTAGAGGAATCCTTCGCCCTCATCTTGCGACAGGTCCACCCTTCAGCGGTGGCGCCAGAGCTTGTTGTGAGGGAGTCCCCACCCTCGGACAAGTTCTTTTCCCTCGCTAGTGAACACCCCCCCCCCCCCCCCCCCAGCCCAGCGATCTCACCCCAGAATCATCACACCTCAGATCCTTAACTCTATTTGGGAGTGTCCGGCAACCCTAACCAGGGGCGCACAGGCCGTCCCTCTGCCAGGGAATGAATCCCTTTCGGCCCCGAATGCGGCCCCTGTAGGAACTTGTCTCAGGGACCCCCGGAAGGCCCACATCTCCTCCCTGTTCTCCGACATTCCAGTGACCAGGGTAATTGCTATTTCCCCGGCAGACTGCCGGCTGATTCCCCATCTGGCTCCCCCCTAACTCCGCCACGATCTCTATCAAGAACCTGACGGAGTGGGACCATATAGCCAGAACGGGGATCCTGCACACCACTGCTGGACATGTCTTTCTCGACATGCTCTTGCAGCAGGTGGAGGAGCTCTATGGCCGGAGGAGGATGGCGCTGTCTCAGTGTCCTCAGACGACGTACATGATTCTGAGACACACCAGGAGACAGAATCTCGCTTGTTCGGCGACCCCCTGATGCAACTCCTGATTAACAAGATATCGCATCACACCTTTCAGCTGCGGCAGACAGCGCAGCCAGGAGCCACTACTATTGCCTACTGGCCTGTAGAGATGCCGAGCTGTCATAGGCTATCTCTCCCCAGCGCTTAAGGCGGCCTTGCGGTGCATCCCAGGTCAGGAGCAGTCGCTCTTCAGCGACTATTCGACTGCTGTGTCATTTCCCACTCAGTTGAAGAACGTAAGCAGGCAGCATCATTTGCGGCCAGGCGGCCCCTTCGTCAGCCTTGCCCTGCTGGACCTTCCTTTCGTTTCTCTACTCCCCTTGCCAGACCCCAGCCCTATTCCAAGCAGGCCCCACCCGCACATCCCGCCAAGCGCCCTAATACCTCCTCTAGGCCAAAGCTGAAACTTCCCCAGCAGAATTTTTGGTTCAGCCAGCAGGCACTGCCCTGGAGATGACTGGAGGACTCACCTATGGGAGAACTGGAACAGGGAGAACCCCTATCGCTACCCCCCTATCGTGCCCACTCGCCTCCCCCGGCATGCCCACCAGTGGAGACATATGGGCCTCAGCCCATGGATAGTGGTGGTTTTACAGGAAGGGTTCCGCCTGCCTTGGGCCTACGAATGCCCCCTCTAATGCGTTCTCCCCCTCCCTCCCCAGCAAACCCTCCCCGGGCCAAGCGGAGGCGCTTGTCAGGAAGTCGAAGAACTCCTCCAAAAAGGGGCCATCACAGAGATCTCCCATCCCAACCCGGGGTTTTACTCCCACCTCTTTGTCATCACCAACCCCAACAAGTGCGAACCCAACCCCAGTCAGCAGTTCTCCTTTCTGGGCATGAGTTTCGACACAATCTCCATGCCGGTCTTCCCGACCTCAGAGAGGTCCGCCCGCATAGTGGACCTCATCTCTCACCTCCACCGATCCCCCCACACTCGACCACAACCCTTACCTCCCTCCTGGGGATGATGGAGTTCCTCTTGTCCCTCATCCCCAAGGCTGGGTCCCCAAGCGCCAACTCCAAAGGGAGTTCCATGGTCGTTGGTCTCAGACCTCCGACTGCTGGGATCAGACCATTCCCCTCGGCCCTTGGTTCCAATGGGCTATGGAATAGTGGCTCAACCCCTCCAGACTTACCCATGTGGTTCCCATCTCCCTCCCAACCCATCCCCTGGAACTCTACACAGACGCCTCCAACTCGGGCTGGGGCGCCCACTTGGAGAACAGTCATGCCTCAGGAGTGTGGGACGCACAGACTGCCCATCTCCACATCAACGTCATGGAATTGGAAGTGGTCAGGCTTGCCCTCCACTTCCAGCCCCAAGTCTCACACCGACTTGTTCTCCTGCTCATGGACAACACTTCGGTGGCTTGCTATGTCAATAGGGGGGGGGGGGGGGGGGGGGGGCGCGGCCTTGCTCCATCAGCCTCTCCCTCCGGACAGAGGCCCTCCTCCGCTGGTGCCACGCACGGGGAATCACCCTCCGTGCGAGATACATAGCGGGGACCCCACAATATCTTGGCAGACTCCCTCAGCCGGTCCAGGTCCCTCCTTCACACGGAATGGACCCTCAGCAGGCTAACCCTAACCTTGGTGTGGGAACATTGGTTTGGCTCAGGGCCAACCTCTTTGCCACCTGATTCAACCATCGTCTGCCAGTGTATGTCTCTCCCGTCCCCGGTTCCCAAGCGTATGCAATCAACGCTCTCTCCCTTCCCTGGACAGGCCTCATAGCGTACGTCTTCCCTCCCTTCCCGATCCTCCACAAGGTGATCAGGAAGGCAAGGCTGGAAAGACCCAGGCTCATCCTCATAACCTCATGGTGGCCGACCCAGCCCTGGTTTCCAGACCTCAAGTCCCTCTCCCATGTTTCCCCCCTCCAGTTGAAGGCTTGGTGGGACATGCTTAGATAGCCTCGCTCGGTCACCCTCACTCTAACCCCCAGATGCTCCGCCTTCACGCCTGACTACTGTGCCAACCCAATTGCGAGCATCTGCCCCTACCTCCCAGACGGACAGATCCCAGTCCGTCCTAGACATACTACTCGCAGGAACCGGGCACAGCCTCTCACTTCATCGTCATCCGCTCACCGGCGGATATCCTGGGAAGAGGGGAAAAGCCAGGGGGACATGGACCTGTGCCCTTCTAGGTGTCTGAGATACTACTGGGAACGCTTGTGCCCCAGGCATCTCCTCATTTCTATCTACCCCCAGCAATAATAAATACATCTCGGCTGGCACTATATCTAGGTGCTTTCCAAGACGGTCAGATCTGTCTACGCCCAGGTGTACAAGGATCTCCCCATCTTATCTCCCCAGGCTCATGAGATCAGAGCGCTGGCCACTTCTGCAGCGTTCCAGCACTCTGTCCCCTTGCGCCATGTACTGGAGGCAGCCTACTGGCGTTTGGAAAATCCCTTCATAAACTTTATTTAAGGGATATCCCGCATGTCCAGGGTTGATGGTTCTAAGGGATCTCTTTTGTGGCGGCTAATGCAGCTACATTGGTTCCGTCCTCTAACCCCAAGAACCATTAGGGCGCTCGGCCCCCTCCTACAATTCCTTTAAATTCTGCTGTGGTCTGACATGGTATAGTATATGATGCCAAAATGGTGAGTTTGTATTATACTCCCTGTTTGGCTAGTGTACTTACCATATCAGACTCTAATGCCCGCCCTACCTTCCCCTCTAGCGCCAAGGTTCTCGAGGTTACCTTGCACACAGGCCTCGATGAATGAGGAACAGGAATCGGCCACCGGCTTTCTTCCTATGGCGGAAGTAGGGTGGGTGTCACATGATGTCTTATTACTGCATTAGCCACAAAAATTCGGCCTGGCAGAGCTAACTAAATGCTGTTGAATGCTATGGTCTGACATGGTAAGTATGCTAGCCAAACAGGGAGTATAATACATACTCCCCATTTTTAGTTACTGTATAAACATTTAAGAATGAAGTTAAGTGCCTGTGTATTTTATGTGGTGTTAAAACAGGTATCAGATGGAGGTGGACCGCATCAAGGAGGCAGTCAGACAGCGGAACCTGGCTCGCAGAGGTCATGCTGCACAGATCGGTCAGTATAGGAAAGCCAGATCACAATATGCACAGTTGCCTATTACTGTGTTTCTGCTGTTGTAATTTGTAAATTAGGAGACAAAAAAAAGGATCATACAAAGTTCTTTAATATTTTCCAAATTTTTAGAGGGGAAAAAAAGCCCAGTGTACTACATTTTTACTGACCACCTCTCTTACTGAGGCTTCTCCTCAGCAGTGTTAACAGATCTGTGTATGCATCTACTCGTTGACCAGTTTGTGTTCCATTGTACAAAAAACAGCAGCGAGCAGTATAAGAAATAACCTCATAAAGTGGTGCATATTCACTAATAATGCTGGAAAATCATTCGTTCTTTAGGGTCTTGAGTGTGAGAGACAAAACTCACAGCATTACTGTATGAGATGTGCAAGAATAGGATTTGCCATGAATGATTTCAGAATGCCTTGCTTTAGCAGTTTGTTTTAACCATGCTGAAATGCAGATCATTTTTGAAAGCTTTCAGTTTGTGGTGTAGAATCAGTGGAAGATCAAGTTTCCAAAAGGCATCAATTTTCTGGAAAATATTCTAATCATGCTCAGGAAATGTTCCAGGGTATTCCCAAGGACAAGTTTCATTATGAGGAATCATACCATGGCCTCATACAAATGCATGAATAAAGTAATACACCCTGATAGACCATATTTACCATTAAAGTGTACGTTGAAATACTGGCAAGTAAGATTTATGAATTTGAGATGCACCTGTTGATGTGTTTGTGATGATGTTCCTTTCAGCCAAGCCCATCCGGCCGGGGCAGCACCCAGGGAGTGGTACAGCTCAGGGCACAGGTATCCGGGGTGGAGGTGGCGGTATGGCAGCCAATGGACCAGCCACCATCAAGGCTGATAGCCAGGCTTAGGTAAGTCCGTGTATTATGACAGGTCATCATCAACTCTGAAAACCAGACTTGGGTAAGATGTCGTCTCTTGACCAAACACCAACAGCTCAGAATTGATATATGACATTGTCTCTTGACCAGTAACTATGGAGTTAATAGCCAGGATTAGATGAGTAAATTTTTCTAGACCCGTCATCAGCACCACTGAAAGCCAGGGGTTTAGAAAGGTTTTGTCTGTCAGCCTGTTGTCATCAGTGCAGAATACAAGGATCAGGTCAATCACTGTCTGCTGACCAATACCATGAACACTGGAAGGAAACAAGCCAGGATGAGTCAGTGTCTCTTAACCGGCAATCATCAAGGCTGAAAGCCTGACCTAGACAAGTCAGTCTCTTCTGACCAACCATCATGGCTGAAAGACATGCGTGGGTCAGACACTGTGTCTTACTAGTCCTCATTACCGTTTAAAGAAAGCCAGGTATAGTCCTCATTACCATTTAAAGAAGCCAGGTATAGGTAGGTCATTTCTCTTGAAGAGTCCTCATCAAGGTTGAAAGAAACCCAGACTTTTGGTAAGTGTCTCTTGATCAGTTGTTGCCATCACTGAAAAGTAAGCCTAGGTAAGTCATTGTTTCTTGACTGGAGTCATCATCAAGGATGAAAAAAAAGCTAGACTTACAGCAAGTGTCTCTAGGCCTTCATCATCTGTGTTGAAAAGCTGCTATGTCATGTGCAGGAGTTCACTGGAAGAAAGGGTAAAAAAAAAAAAAAAAAGAGGCTTGAGTGTCACATAAAAAATAGCTCCCTGGGTTGAACATTTCATCAGTTAATGTAAGCTCATTGCATAATTTGCAGAGAGGAATTAATCAATGTCAGGACCTTTCAGACTGGTAGAATAACAAGGGGTAAAAAAGAGAGGGAGAGGAAACATGGCAAGGAAGGGATCAAAATGGGAAAAATGAGTACATGGAAAGGGGAAGGAAAAAGGAGGGTAGGGCATGGAAATGAGTAGTGTGTTGATCATGCAGCAGGATACAGAAGAAATAAATGAATGCCACAATCATAGAAATGAGAACTTGTATGCTGTCTGCTGTTGCACAGAGCTGATGGCCCCATTGTCATTGCCATGTTGTCAAGTACTGTTGAATTGGTTGTCTACATGCCTTTCTGCTTCCCCACCCACTCTGACCTTTATCCTGCTGTTGCATGCATCCATCACACTCGAGTTAAACAGGCAAATTGCTTGAGGTTGTGTGTGTGTGTGTGTGTGTGTGTGTGTGTGTGTGTGTGTGACGTGCAGTTTCCTGTTAATGGCAAAATATTCAGCAAAAGTGACAGGTCAAGTTGTTATTGTTTTTCTACCTGAGATAAGATGTGAAGATTAATGAAAAGATTCAAGACCTGATGTACTTTGCTGGAAAAATTCATTATTGACATAAATGCATTTGCTGTCTTGGTTTTCTGTTATCATTTTTATTTTGATGTTAACAGAAGATGAGAAACCACAAAGAAGTTAGTTTTGAATTTCAAAAACCTTATGTGGTTGTAGTTTGGTTGTGAAGTGTACGTTTTCTGAAAGAATTTGGGTTTGTGATCTGTTTCAGATGTTTTTTGGTCTATGGGAAGATGACACGAAATTTAACCTGGTGGCATACGAACATCCCGGCTTTCTGTTTTTTTGGCTGCTTTTTACTTTTGACCTTCACTGGAGCTTTGATCAAGAGGGATCTGGCATGTGCTTTTGGCATTCCGCTTCTACTGGCTCTACTTCGTGCATCATCAAAGATTATCTTAGGTTCTGGGACAAAATTCTTACCTCTGATCAGTTTTATTAATGCATGTTTAGGGTATGTTTCTTTCTTTGTTTTTTTTATCGCTTTTTTTCTGTTCAAATTTTTTGTTGTGGTGGTTTTCTTCTTGATAAACAAGAGGACTGAAGAGTTTTCCTCAGAGCAATGTAATAGCCAGATATATTAGGATTGGAACTTTCATTTTAAACTGTGTGCATAGCAGAACCATTGAATTGAAGAGTTCCCCTCAAGACATGTCTGCTGCTGAATGATTGGACTAGATTTTCTATGAAGTATGCCTATAGATGAAAAGTGTAATTGAAAATCTGTATAAAGCATCTCTACAGTTGAACAATGGATCTGAGGACAAAGGCATCTCTGTGTTTGTTGAAGATCTCTTTTTTAAAGCATGAATGGTGGGATTGAAAATGAAGGCATCTGAGTTTGTCGGAGATCTCAATTGAAAGTATGTCCACAGGTTGAAGGACAGGGTTGTTGAAGAATTTGACTCAAAGAATGTTTACAGCTGATCAGCCTCTGTATAGTCTGCTCCCTCTTCTTACTAGTCTGCACCCCCACAGATTTGCTTGTGGACAGTATATGAGTCATTTAGGTTTTGCTATAGATGTGTTCAGCTAGATGATGGGTTAGGTGCCTCCTCCTGCTGGTACTTTTTGTTATGTTGTCTTTCCGTTGTCAAAACAAATGATGAGGAAGGTTTCTGACCATTCTACCAGTCCTTTGCACAGAGGGAGTGCAAACCTCGTCTGTCACTTTCACGCTGTCACTTTTTACTTGGGATATGTTGGTTCGTTGATAACACAGGATGTACATACTGTTTAAATGGAATGGGTTCCTATGATTTTAAAGCTTCCAGTGCTTTCCCTAGATTTTGATTTGCAGAACCATGGGTAAGACCATTGCATTGAAACTGTTGAGGTTTTCTGGTGGTTTCTGTGTTCATCATAGGGTGTTAATTGCACTTGTGCTCACGTGCAAGGAAGGGAAAAATGGCCAATAAACTAAGCATTGGTTGTGTAGTTGCGTGCGCAAGTGTACATGTGTGTTCATGTGAAGATACTGATATGTAACTGTAAAACTTTCACTTCCTCAAGGTGTGAGGAATATGCAGCTGCTCTGTTTTCTAGGAGCAAGTAACAGGATACAGACTTACATGGGAAATGTTTTTAAGTGCTGTTGTTGAAGCCAAATAGTTGACTAATATTAAGAAATGTTATTTAAATTCTGAAAATGGCCTCTAAACGCTGCTGATTTAAAAACACAATGTGAAAAAATATGGTGGATTCACAGCATGTGATTCACAGTTACAAAAAGAAAAAAAGGAAATTGGTTCAGTTCTGCCATGTGGTGTGTTTGTGCATCACCCTTGTTTTCAAGGTAATAAAAGCTGAAGAGCAGAACATCTGGAGTGCGTGTTCTGGTGACATGGTGCTTTGTATAAAGTTGTGAAAAGCACAATCTTGTAGAGATATCTATGGAATCCAAGCTTTCACTGGGATTTCAAGAAAGTTTTTACTTCACAGTAATTTTTGGGTATGGTGCGTCGTTTGTCTGGCAGATGCAAAGCATTGCCTGTAATTCTGAATATCTGTACAGTGCTATTGTGATAAAAGTGCTTCTTAAGTATTAAACTTTACGCTCCTGTGCTTTAAAGAGCCATCCTCTTTTTCTGCACAAATTGGAGAAGTGTATTCAACAAATTGTATGGTAAAGGTGAGCTGGTTCTTTACTTGAATGCATAGTAAACTTGAATGAAGTGTCAGTCTGAAAACTGCTGGTCTGCATTGGAATAGTGACAGCTTCTGAGGGTGTTGCGTGACAATCTCCTTTTGCAATACCTTTCATGTCTGTGAAGGAAAGCGTTCATAGATTGTTAGCACTGGGTGGAGACATGGGTCAGTGACCATTTCGAGCTTTCGTTGAAAGGTGAGCTATCAAAGGAGACTGGTTTCGCTGTTAATTGCAGTCCGCGTGGTTTTCACACAAAAATATTCCGAATCTCAGACAGAACTTTTATAATGTTAGCAAATCAGATGGTGGTTCTTGGTTATGTTTTTTTTTTCATATTGCAAAAATGAATAGTACATACTGTGCAAATTTGAACGTACGAAACAGTGTGTACTTCCATTCACCTGTAACATATAAAGATTCCTTAACTATTGTGATGTACAAAATATTTTCTCACTCTGGTTTGCTACATCAAGTTGTGCAATGTCCGTTTCCCAGAAACTGGTTTCGTGGCAACAGTAGTCTTGTATTTGTGACATTTAGTGTTCAAAGTATCCGCCGCGAATCCAATGGCAGTTATGTTCAAATTGCATTGTTCCACAAATTCATATCCCTTGTAAATATGTTGTCCTTTATGCAGATCTGTGTAGCATGCAGGTCTGCATTAACTATTCTGCCCATTCTAAAAAATACTTCTCCCACTTCTGGGATCACATAGTTACCCAGTGTGTGTTAGTATTACATTTTCGAGAGAGAGAAAAAACTATTAACTCATCTCTCCATTCCTCCCAGCACCTTCCCTTTACCCATACCTCCAGCCTCAAAAGGAAACAAAAATGAAATGATAATTTATGCTACAACACCTGTGGGACAAAAACTTTGTTGCATTGTGCATTTTGGCTTCTGCTGATGATTCTCTGAACTTGCAGCTGTGAAGCAGATCTCTTCAGGTGTAGCAGAGAGAATTTTTTCACAGCTTTATAACTTTGAACAATGTTAGTGAGGTGCTACGTGCTGAACAATGCTCTGCCTGCTATTTTGGTTGTATTTTCTCTCTTTTTGTCTCGGATTAATGTTGTAGTTTGTATATGATGCCAGGTGTTTCCCGTTTGTACATTTCGTCGTTTTTTTTTTTTTTTTTTTTTCTGTTCCTGCCCAGTGCAATATGTTAGGACTTTCCTTTGTGACTTTTGTGGTTGTTGTGAGGATAATGCTCTTTATCATCTTTCTGACAGCCTGTACTGAAAAGTCATATGGTGTGGAAACTAGTTTTAAGATCAGATAAGTTTTGATTTTCTGGCTACACAGCACCCACCTCATTTTGAAAAAAAAAAAAAATTTTTGGCATCATGGTCTCTGTATTGAGATAGTAGTTGTTCATATACTCTAATTTTTCTTATTTTATACAGTATGCCTTTGTAGCATACATAAAGGACTCCAATTTTGCAAGGTGTCAGTTTTGATGTGAACTGCATTTACTGATGCACTTAGTTTGCATGAACTGTATTGTTGCTCAATTCAACATTAAACTGTGATCATGTGATTTGAGTTTATCAAGTTGAAACCAATACTAAGGCCTTTATGTGGAGTAAGTCACCAGCAGATGAGTAACGTTTGCAGTCATTTGAACATGGATACATGCCAGTGACTTGACAATACTTACATGTGTGGGTAGACCCATGTAATAGATGATTCCAAACCAGGTGATGGGTGAGGTGATTTTGTTTATGAAAGATCTGGAACTTGACTGAAAAAGGAGAAAAGAAGGCCCACCATGTAGCCAGAAAAGTAGTTCAGTGGCAGGCTTATCAAGTTAATAACAACTAGTACAGGTGCAGTTTTTATCTGGCTCGTGCACATGATAACAAGCCTGTGGATGAAGCTGAAATGATACACTTAATATGAGAAGATGGATGTGTTTTTTCTTTCTTAACGAAATTAATTGCTGACTCTGACTTACAAAAGAAGAATGGTGATGATTTTATGGCTTTCCTGTCTGTCTGTGTTTCTTTTCATTCTTTTTCTTTCTGTCTTCTTTGTTTTTGTTTTAATTAAATGTCTTAGCACAGAAATGCATTTTACTGTACATTTGATGGTTTCAAAGATGCGTTGAAGTAAATTATGCTTTTTCATGTACACATATTTGCATGCATTTATAAGTCATATTAGAAGGCTTTCAAAGCATTACAACCGAACCAAATTGGAAAAGTATTACCTGTTATATCTATGTAAAAAAAAAGATAGGTAATTGTATGAGGATATTAATCAAATTAAATTCAGAGGAAAAGGGTCAGACTTTTAACACTGGTATATTAAACTGACATATATTCAGTAACTGGGAAACTGGAAATGACATAACAGACCAATTTTGAAATAACTGGATCAAATGAGAAAGTGATATGCTGTTCGCCTTTTTGAAGAAGTATAGGAGCTTATCCTTGTGTGCATTTTTGTGTTTAATTTTGATTGCTTGAGCTTGTTTATGTCTTTTTTGTTGGATATGATCCTTGAAATTTTGTCTTTTTCATAAGTCATAAATAGTGAGCATAAAATGCAGTGGTCACTTTTACATGTTTTATTTCCCAAATGCTTTTAGAAGTGTCTTTTAGAATGGAATTGGTTAAGAGTCATTCCGATTCGACCAAATTGAGCCATAATATGTTCATTTTTGGTTCCAGTCTTTACAATGATGGACAGTTAAATGCGCATCCTGATCATTCAGTTCCATGCAGATCATTAGAGGCTGCATAATTTCAAAGACAGTCCATGCTTTTGGTGAGGTGTTTATCAGTTGGGATCTTTGTGAAAGCCTGTCTTTCTACGAAGTCATTTTCCATGCCAGTTTCTGCACATTAAACTCAAATAATTGAGAATTATGACTCCAGTCTCATCATCAGTCAGTTTGTGTGTGTTGGTGAGAAGTGACTTGAGAGTGGTGACATTTGGTTGACTAAGGATTGAAGTGAATGGATTGATGATACCTTTTGTGTACAAGTGTTTCATGTTTATTTGCTGAAGACTTCAGTTCTGCTATAATAACAGAGATGAAAAAAAAAAAGCTGTTTCGCTCATAGAACGATTGAATACGTCGTTGGAAAAAAAATGTGAAAGGGCAAGAATATAGTTGAAAAGGTTTGCAGAATAGCTTACATTAATCATTGACCATGACAAGAAATACAGCAGAAAGGGAGGTTTGCTCTTATGATGAAAAGGCTCAATGGGTAGAAACTCCTAACTAATGCTGCATATGGTACCAATGCAGATGAGTGATACAGAAACAAGGAAACTATAAACAAGTTTGAAGCTTCCCAGTATGCCCTGGCCTGATAACAAGCATACAGCTACAGCAGCAGCCAGGGTCCAAACAAGTCATGGAAAATCACAGAATTTTAAAAAGTAATTCACCGGGACTGGAAACTCATAGAATATTATATCCAAGTCATGGACTAGAAAAGAAAGCCTTCAGTAAACACACGAATGTGGGCTGTTTGCATCACTGAAACAACAATTTCAGCCATTTTTAGAACAATATGAATGTATCTTATATATGAAATTACTAATAAAGAGGTGAAGAAAATTTCTCAAAATATGGAATAGTCGTGGAATTTTGAATTTGACAGTGGGTATGGACCCTTAGCAAAAGAAAAGAAATCTTCAAATTAATATTCCTTCATGACTGGAGTAGTCTGTAGATATTGAACATTGATGTGGATAAACAGAAGCATACATTGGTAACTACAGTATAACTGACATGAAATGCAGTCCTATTAGTGAGACTGAGGGGTGTGCGTGCGACCAGCTCTGAGAAATTGATGTATAAGTTGCATTTTTAAGATATTAAGATATACATATAAATAAGATAAAGAAGTATTAAGATGAACATATAAATATGAAAAGGAAGAAACAATCTTACCTGTGGTAGTAGGTCTTTTTTAATGCAAAAAATCATGTTCCCAAGAGTCCTAGTTGTACTGAAGCGATTCAGAGAGAAAGGATTTCACTGTACTATCAAAGTGTACAAAGGAAATGTGAAAAGTTATGAGATTATGACAGTTCTAGCTCGAATTAAGCAAAAAACAAAAGTAAAAATATATTGAAGTATAGTGGCTTGCTACATGCTGGAGCAGAATAGTTATTTTACCTTAGATTGACACCCACTGTTGTTTGTCGTCTACAGCTTCACTTCACCTTCCATAACTTACCGCTCATTTATGGGAGATGGTCACATGTGAAGCAAATAACTAGACAGCATTTGGGAGAACACAAATGAAACAGTCTGTATCAGCTTCAGATCTTACATGTTCATAGATATCAATTAAACTAATAAGACTTTTTCTCCTTGCAGATCAAACGCATTATTTCTTGAAAAAATTATTTACATGCTGAAAAATGCCCCCTTTGGAGACTGCAGACCTCCACCAAGGTCAGACAACTTATTAGATCTGGGCTGTAATCAGGTCTTAAAAGTTCATAGATATCTTTACATCTAAGAAAGCTGATTTTGCGCGGGAGTGGAGGAGGGAGGGGGAAAACCCATGCAATAGTTATGACATGTTTGAAAAATGACTTATCTTGCAGTAATTTTAATTATTAATGTTAGCATACTGCCAAAAAAAGAAAAAAAAAAAAAAAAAAAGCGTGGAGCGGGGAAGTGAAAAAGAAATTCTGGGTCCTTATGTTGTCTTGAGCTGCTCTAAAATCTAAGGGGTTCGTCAATAGGACCCATTCTGTTTTTCCATCAAGTTCTGTGAAAATTAGTTGAATAGTTTATTTTTTTTGTGTACTCATGCTCACAGTTCGACAAAAGCAAACAGAGGCAAGCGAAAACGCATGTCCCATTGATGGATGTGATAAACCATGAAGGTAGGTGTTTACACCTGTTGTGAAACGATCATGCATGCAAAATGCAAACTGATGATGGTTCAGAACTCGTTCATCTAGGATACAAGATAAGGAACAAGCATATCACGGAAATTTTACTACAAAAAAAAGTTCAAAGCTTGCCTTCTGCTAACACATAACACAACAGGTCTTCAGAGAAGAAAAAGCCCTTCACAGACAGGCGTTTCGACCTTGAACTTATCCTTTAATGTGGCCAGGCTGTGTACCCAGGTAATGACCCCTTCATGCCCTTCTGTTGTCAGAAATAATTGTGGTCCTTCTATGATTCTAACTTGGCATTTTTCTTGGAGCTGTCGTGCAGCAAATATCATGTGTGCAGCTCCACGTTCTGCACGAAAGCCACACTGGCTTTCTGGGAGGAGACCATGCTCAAGGTGTAGTAGAAGGCGGTTGAGCAGGACATAAGCCAAGATCTTCCAAGCTATGGACAAGAGAGAGATGGCTCGGTGATTGTCGCGGGACTGGCGGTTGCCTTTTCTCTTGTAGATATGGAGAATGTTGGCATCTTTCACTGTTTGTGGGACCCTCTCTCTTCATTCCACATGGACTGGAAAAGCTGTGTCAGCTTCTGTGTCAAGGCTGGGCCTCCTGATTTGTAAACTTCGGCAGGGATTGCATCAGATCTTGGCGCTTTGCCACAGGAAAGTTGTTTGACTGCCTTTCTGACTTCTTCTTCTGTGGGGGAGGGGTGTTTGTCAAGGTCTTGCCACATTTCCACTTGAGGTAGGTGTGCAATAGTCACATCGTTGATTGAGGCAGGGCGGTTGAGAACCTAGTTAAAGTGTTCAGCCCATCTCTCCAGAATCTGTTTCTTTTCTGTCAGCAGCTGGGTCCCATCTGCATTGAGGAGGGGGCAGGAGCTGGGAGACTGGGGTCCATACACAGCCTTCAGAGCATCATAGAAACGCTTGGTGTCATGACTGTCTGCGTAGCCCTGGATTTCATCGGCCTTTTTGCTGAACCAGGCATCCTGCATTTCGCGAAGCCTCTTCTGCACTTTTTGTTTTGCACTGGTGAAGGCATCTTCCTTAGCTTGTGATGTGGAGTCATTCTGGTGCGCTCTGAACAGCTGGTGTTTTTCCGACAGCAGTGTCTGCACTTCTGCGTCATTCTCATCAAACGAGTCTTGGTTTCTACGGGTTGCTGGTCTGAGGTGTTCGAGGGCAGTAGAGTGGACTACATCTCTGAAGGCCGCCCACTGCTCTTCAATGCTGCTGTGGTCATCCTCTCGTGTGTCTTGGACAGCCAGCCATCTAGGTCATTGGAGAAATCTTCTGCAACTTTACTATCCTTGAGCTTGGAGACGTTGAGCCTCTACGCAGTCTTCTGACTTGGGGGTCTTCGCATGGGCAGGATGCGGAGTTTAAACTTTGACATGATGAGGTGATGATCAGTCCAGCAGTCGGCACCACACACATGGCCTTCATCACTCTCACGTCTCGCGCATCTCTCTTCCTGGTGATGACATAATCAATCAAATGCCAATGCTTGGAGCGTGGATGCATCCATGATGTCTTGTTGCGGGTAGGGAGGCGAGGCAGTGTGTGTTGGTAATGACAAGGTCATGAGTAGCGCACATCTTGAGAAGCAGAAGGCCATCGCTGTTGCAGTTGCCAGTACCGTGTCTCCCAGTGATCCCTTCCCAGGTCTGGTGATCGGTTCCCACTCTGGCGTTGAAGTCCCCGATTACGATTAGCTTCTCAGACGGTGGGACTGCTGAGATGAGAGTGTCTAGTTTCCTCGTAGAACTTGTCCTTGATGTCATCTGGGTTGGTCATTGTTAGGGCGTACGCGTTGATTAATGTTGCACTCTTCTTGTTTCCAAGTGGAAGCTGGAGTGTCATCAGGCGATCGTTTATGCCCTCCGGGAGCTTGACAAGTTTCCGGGTGAGATGGAATCTGACGGGCAAATCCCACGCCTGCCTCTCGCCGTTCAGTGCTGCGGCGTCCGCTCCAGAAGAAGAATGTATATCCTCCACCACATTCTGTGAGTTGGCCTTTGTCCACTAGGCGTGTTTCGCTAAGTGCTGCTATGTCAACGTTATAGCGAGCAAGTTCTTTGGCGACCAGTGCAGTTCTTCGCTCTGGTCTGCCTTGGCATTGTCCAGTAGAGTTCGCACGTTCCACGTGCCGAGGTTGAGCACCCTTGTTTTTGTTTTCTTCGTAGTTCGACCACTGGGAGGGATACCCCGCCAGGTGCGGTTTGCTGGCCAGGGTAAGGTGAAGAAGGCAATGTTTAGGGCTTCTTTTCTATCTCCTTCCTTTTGATATTGGAGGTGAGCAGCGCGGTCCTAAAGAGGGCTGCTCAGATACCCAGGGGCTGCCAAACTCCACTTCTGCTTTGTCCAGTAGAGAGCGACCACATGCCCTAGGCTGCCTGTGTGCAGGCTCGTGACTGACAGCTCCCAGTGTGTCCACACCTGCTGCCTTCGCCACTTGCCCATCGCCACAGGACTGAGGTTGCGCTGTGAGGTTTGAAGTCATGACTTGCGCTTGACTTGGGTTATAGTGAGGGAGAGTTGCGCGTCGTCAGCTTCACTCTCTCGACCCAGTCCATCTGTGTCCAGTGGGTAAGACGGAAGTCGGGACGGCTGGAGATAGATTGGGGTGCAGTGGATGACCGTGACGTCTTTTGTGTCTTGGCACGCCCTGTGCGCTCCACAACGCGTTGCTGGAAATCGCATTTCTGCCGTTGAACCACCGTGGTTTCTTCCGCGCAGTCTGTCGAATTCAGCTTTGCATACAAGGTAGACAAGCCCTTGAGTTGAGGGGCGGTGACCCGTCAACTTACCAGCTATGCTTGCGGTATTGTCGCAAAATAGTGGAGACTGTGGGGACGGGAACGTCCAGCTTCCCGTACAAGTCCAAAGGACTTGCCCTCTGCCCATCCGAAAGACTAGCGCCTAGACCACACCCAACTGGTCTAAGATTCGGTGAAAAGTTCGTTATCCTGTACGTGGTTCGAACGTTCGAACACATGACTTCTCGCTTGCTTGGCAGGCGCTTTACCTCCAAGGCCACCGAATCACTATACTGTGACAGAAATGTGCACAATGATCCGTCACGAACGGCTTGACTTTTTTTTTTTTTTTTTTTTTTTTTGATTATATTATAGGAGTTCGCGGGTTTTGTAGCTGGGGTGTCCAATTCAAGTTGTCGTTGGTTTAGGTTACCCTACTCTTCTCCCCCCCCCCCCCCCCCCCCCCCCCCCCCCCCCCCCCCACACACCCACACACACACACACACACACACACACACACCCACACTCCCCCTTCCCCTTACTGTTCCTTCATTCGCGGTGTTCTCATTCTCTGCTGCTTCACGTGCTGCAGAATATCTTTCTCAGGTGCACGTCGCACACACTTTCTTTCCCTGTCTCTCCCCTCGCCTGTGCCTTTTACCTACCGCCTTTCTGTCTCTCCTTGCCTCCTCGCTCCTTCTGTCCCTCTCTCTCTCTCTCTCTCTCTCTCTCTCTCTCCCCCTCCTGTCTATCTCTTTCTTTCCTTCTCTCGCTCTCTCTCTCTCCTCTCAAATAATAAAAATCTTGTCCTGTGTGTAAAGAAAGAGTCAGTGTTGAGAATGAAGTACATTTTGTGTTTGATTGTGCGGCATACGCCAATATCCGTAGAGGGTGTACATTTTTCAATGAATCAGTTGCTCCAAAAAGAGATGTAGTAGCGATTTTTTAGCAAGTGGAAACGAAAAAAAACTGTTGTAGAATTTGCGAAGTATGTCGCAGAAGCGAGTACATTTCGTAAAAAGCATAGCATGAATGAGTAAGATGATCACTTCCGTAAAGGTACATTGCCTCAGTAGTTATGTTCATAACCTGATAGTCTAGTCAATGGTATATTGTGTTTGCGTGCGCGCACGCGCGCTTGCATTTGTGCGTGCCTTACATGTGTGCGTGTTTATGTGTTTGTGTGTGTGTGTGTGTGTGCGCGCGCGCGCGCATGTGTGTATGTGCTTGTGTGTGTGAGAGTGTGTGTGTGTGTGTGCGGGCGTGTATGTGTGCGTGTGTATGTGTACGAGTGTGTGTACATGTGTATATGTTCATGTGAATTGGTGAGTGTTTGATTCATTGATCTTTTTTGTAACAGTTTAATGTCTATGGGTACTTGCAACATCACAAGGAAGTTTTTGCACTAGTTTCTTGTTTAGTCGCTGTTGTGAGCCGCTTTGGATAGATATGACTCATGATATACCCTTGCAAACGGCATTTGCTAATGGCAATAAAATTGTGTCATTGTCAGTGTCTCTCCCTCTCCTGTCTCTCTCTCTCTCTCTCTCTCTCTCTCTGTTGCATAGGTGAACTTGTCAAGCCGCTTGTGTTCTTTACGTCCATCATCCACCCTCCCAGCCAGCCAGAGGAATGTTGTTGAGTTTGTTTCTTGCACAGCACGTGCATGTGGATCTTCCTTAGATTGTTCGTGAGTTTTTGTCGCTGGCTCGAATCGAGCTTGGTGTGGAGAAATTGGTCATTTGGACGATGGGCTTCCGAGTCGTGAAGATCGCAGTCTTCGCCCAGCTGTTGTCACCTGCAGGACATCCCTGTCCAACGCTGGTCTTCTTCTTCTTCGTTGGGGATTGAGTCAAGCCCTGGAGTCGGCCTGTCCAGTCTTCGTTGAGTCGGGGCAGGAGTCTCCATTTTTCTTCCTCCCACCACCTACCGTTGGTATGACCAATGTTTGGGGTTTGTATTTTCTTTTGCGTTAGAGGGTGAGGTTTTCGTGCGTTTCCACGTATGGTCAGTGTCAGCTGACATTTCATCAGGAAATGCTAAAGAATTCATATTCTAAATTCTGTATTCCGAAATCGTACGGATGGATTAGTGTAAGGTAAAGTTTCCTATCATTTCGAGCCTTTAGCCGTTCGCATGTGAGTCTTAAAGGTTAACTTTACGTAATGGTCATTGTATTATTGTCGGAAATCCGGACTTTTGTATTGTTTTCCTCTGTAGGCTAATGACTTAGAAGTCAAATCGCTCATCCGGCTGACTAGTTAGAGAGTTTTCTCCCCTCTCGGTTGTAAATATACTTCGTCTATATTGACATTATTTGTTCGTTTGCGCGTGACATATTTACAAGTCGAGCAGCACGACGACCTCGGCGGACGGCGGGTGGTAGGGTTTCCTAGTAGGAAGGCAGGATACTGCCCCTTTCTGCCCTCATATGCGCGCTCCTTGTCTTGTCTCGTTCATCGTCTTTGTTGGTGAAAAATGTGGGGAGAGTGATTGTTGATTGTTTTAACTGAAGGTTCATTTGCAAAGTTGTGATTTGGTGTTGCTTAAACGCAATGATGATCATTCAAATTCCTAAGCGAGTCAGTTTATGGTTTAACTTTTACATTTTTAAAAACGTTATTTTGTGCATAGACCTGTCAAGAACTCAAGATCATTATTTGCCAAAGTTGGATTCAGTTCAGGGTGTAAAGATAATGTCAAGTAAAGTGAAACCTTATCATTATGACTGTTAATGTATAGGTCTTTTGATATAAAGCCTTAGGAAATAATTTATCTTGTAAATGGCGCTGGAGCCTCATTTACTAGTAGGCCTAACTGAGCACGATTGTTGTGGTGGTTGTCCCCACGTCCTCCCCCCCCCCCCCCCCCCCCCCCCCCGACAACATGACGGACGGTGACAATACGGTCCCCGAATGGACTTACCAGTCATTTTACTTAACCACGGGCTTCTACTCCTTTCTGGATCTCTCCTCCTCACTCTCTGGTTCTCGAGGAGGGAGAGGGGACCCTGGTCTGTTTCCCTAGAGACAGCTGGACTTGGCCTGGAAGGTAACCTCGCCCTGGTGCTTCCCGGCGGACGGCATCTTCAGGACCTACCTCCAGCAGATCGTTGACACCCCGGTCCTCGCCTGGTACCTCTCAGCGGACGGCCTCTTCGGGATCCGTCTCTAGCGGGTCGCTGGACGCCCTGTTCGTCGCTAAGGACTTCTTGTTGATTCTCGGTCGTATGGAGAAGCAGTGAGAGGACATCGTGACTGTCACGAAAGATGTCGAGCCTGTTGAGCTGAGTACAACTCTTATTATGCCTCGTCTGGGGAGAGACTGAGGGACCCCAGGCCAGTACCAACAAAGATATAGATTTAATTTGTTTTTCATTTATCATTTTTTTCTTTTCTCACCTGTATCCTGTCATAACCCATATGCTAGAAATATCTCTCTTCTTTGCGGGAGGGAAGGTGAAGTTAGTTATAGGGGCATAGCGTGGGGGGAGGGGAGGGTCGTAGAGGTTGACCTTGGCATAACCATTTTGTGGGGGTGGGGAATGGGGGTGGGTCCGTCCGTATTAGGATAGTTAGCTTCTGTTAGGCTTCGTTTCGTCTATTCATACCTCTTTCGATCGTCTTGTCTGTCTTCATTTCTTCTTTGTTCGGTTCCTTCAGTTCCCCTTCGTCGAATGTGGATGTGTGTTGGTGTGAATAAATTGTGTCGTTATTGGTCAACTTCATCTCGTGTTTTCATTGGGTGTTGTGAACTGATTCTGTGATCTCGCTCCTGTCTCCGTACCTTGTCAATTTGTGACATGATCCTTCTCTCTTCTGGATTTACATTATGCAAACGTACGATACTTTTGCTCATAAAGTTGCAAATCATATATCTTGGCTGGTTTTGATGGATACACATGTTTCTTCCTAAAGGAACCGCACAATTTCTACAGACTGACGTTCATTTGCGAGATTTCATAACACACGCATCTTGATTCACCTGCTGGATGAAGAAGAGAAGAACGAACAATGGGACCGTTTGCTGGTTCACTGTACTGATTCCCCAGATGCTTGAGGCGAGTTGAAGTAGGCCTACATTGTATTATAAACATGATATTAAAAACAAAAATAGAGCCACGAAAAACAGACGTGTGGAAATCTGGTACGAACACACACACACACACACACACACACACACACATTCTTAGCAAATTGTTTCGGGGCATGACGTGTGCAGAAGCTGTCTGAAAATCGTGGATGGGAATAAAAAAAAAAACAACTTTACTCTGTCCAAATAGATGAGACCTTTTAGAGAAAATTTTGGAAGAGACTGTAGATCGTACTAGTATAGTACTAGTAAAACTGAATAAATAAGCTGAGAAAGATTTGGGACAAGTACTCCATGGACGAGGCAACTTAACAGATGCCTACTCTGTGCGTGCAGAACAGTAAAAACTTCGTACCAAGAGACAGTGATGATCAAACAGCGTATTGTTCCAACAATAAATAGGGGCCTAACACGTGTCGATATCTCATCACGTGATGCAAGCTTGCACATGCGTGGAAAATCGAGTCAACGTGAATGACCGTTCCTGAATTTCACGTCACTCTCCACTTCCTGTAAACACGATGTTGGTAGGTACCATACTTTTATATTGACAAACTGTTCTGTAGATTTCGAAGTTTTGATCTTGCCAAATGCATTGAATCGAACGCATAAAGGCAGTGCATGGTATACAGAACTGAACTACCAGTAAATCAGATCATGACTTCAGTGTGTTTAAAAAAAAAAAAATCGATTTGTATAAGGAGGTATATAATTAGCTGCCTCTGGCTCTACTTTCGAGTTTAGCACTCACCGGTTCAGTTTCCGGCTCACAAAGATGATCAGTTATTTTTTCCTTCGTCGCTTAGTAGGGTTTATTTTTATTTGTCAGAGATGAAAATTTCTGAAATTTCTGACAGAAAGTACAGCTCGTCAAAGTTAAAAAAAAAAAGGTTACTATAACTGTACCAGTTGACATGTAAGAGTTGGATCCTGCATGTCGACGACAAGCTGTTAGTTTTCCGGAGTCAGGCTCAAACGGGTACATGTTGTTGTAGAGAACCCTGGCGAACCCAGGCGAACCTGACTTAAAATATGAACTTTGCTCACAAAATAAGTTCATTTGTATAAACTGAAGTTTTAAAGTTGATCAGATTGCTGTAATATAGGTTTTTTTATTTTTTTTTTTTTTTATTGATACATGCAAAAAAATTTAACACATGCTAGGGTTGAGGGCGTTTTCCCAGGTGGGGTCAGGTTACCAGAACCCACGAAGCTTTATTATAGGCTGTATACTCCCCAAACTTACTCATGTAAAATTACAACAAAAAACTATACATGTAAATTGTAAGTTTTTTTTTTTTTTTTATTGAGTTAAAAAAAATGAAATATTTAGAGTAATATCACTATGTTCTTTAAGTAATAACAAGTAAAAAATATATGTGATACTATTCTATATATGTACATACAAAGCAGTGTTCATAAATAACTGTATTAACATTGAAAGTAAATCGGTGAAATAAGATACAATTGTGTAAAAAAAATTATATTCTGTTATGTGCACATATACAGACTTTAACATAACTTAAGGGCCACTTGCAATCTGTCTGACAAAAGCAACACGTGCAAAACCCAAAATGTTTCATGTGTACATATATTTAATTGCAACCCATGTGAATCAAATTAAAGCAATTTCATTTCGATTGCGTAATGTTTTTGCAATGATAAAGCAATGTAAAGAGACCCACCCTGGGAAAAGAAAATCCACAAACATGTTGTTTCTTTAATCTGTTCAAAAAAACGGATGTGCGTGCAGCAACACAATCGAGACAGCGCTGCCTCATGGAGTTGATGGTGTTTGTGATGACAGCCTGGGGGATGTTTTCCCACTCTTGTCGCAGGACCACGTTTGTCTGCAGAGGTATCTTTAGTTGAAGACAAGGGCAATAACCCCTGACCGCCTATCGGTCGCAGGAGTGGAAGGGATGGAACGGCCGCGGTTTTATTTAAAACAGCGCACTTCTGCTGACAGCTGCCAGC
Organism: Conus betulinus; assembly: GCA_016801955.1. NCBI lineage: Eukaryota > Metazoa > Mollusca > Gastropoda > Neogastropoda > Conidae > Conus > Conus betulinus. The sequence goes on along the minus strand of JADBJO010000713.1, from coordinate 411,008 downwards.
TTCCTTGCGCTTACCTGCCACAAGCTTTCCTCCCTACGCATAATGTGATACTAGCTGTCTGGCTGATAGTGTGTTGAAAACAGGATGCTATGTTTCTTCATTAATACTTTGCGCCAGAATGCAACGAACTGTGGTTGATTGATGTCACTGTATTGTGGGGTCTCTGACTGACAGAACGACACCAAACATGAATGGGTCTTCTTTCATATGCATTGCTGACAAGCACCACAAAGATTTGTCAACAAAAAACAATTGAAACAGACTAACGAACACACACAAAGTGAAATGAAATCACAACTCAGTGGAGAGCATGCATTCCTGAAGCTATCATGCTCAACCTCAAGCATATTGGACATACATATCTTTCCTTTTAAACTGACAGAAAATTAGTCGCGGGACTCCTACCTGACAGCTGGTACTTGGCCTGAATAAAACAGTGTCGGGTCTGGTCAGCTTCACTGGGAACACTGCGGTGGTTTCCCTGCCACGGCCTAGGCATGTTTTGCTTGTTTATCTGCGTGCTCTCTACATGCTTGTGAAGCATGCCGAAACTGATTCTATCACAGCCACACCATGCTTTTAGTAAGGCAGGATTTTAGCATGCCACACATGCAGATGTCAGTTATAAACAATGAAATGCTTCCAACCTGACCTTGTTCTTTCGCCGCCCGTTCGAATCATTTGAAACTGATGTCACATATACACACACCAATGCAAAATGTTTTTTCTCATTTTCATCTTCATGGTGAGCCCACTCACGATTGGAGAGAGAGAGAAGAGAGAGAGAGAGAACACACACACACACACACACACACACACACACACACACACACACACACACACACACACATTGACAGAAACCACACACCAACAACAGCAGCGGTTGATGGTGACTCACAAACTGACATCGACACACTTTCATTAGTATCGAAGCATACATCAGACATGTCAATACATTCAAGTGCTGAGTTGGATGTGCTAGCTATGACTGGTGAGGTTTGTGTAGAGAATGTTCTAGACTTGTTCAGGGGGGTTGATACCAACGGTGAAAATGATGACACACTTTCACCTGTGTGCAAGCAAAGAACAGACTGATCTAAACATTCTTAAGTGGATTTTTTGACGGGTCAGCTCTTCTTTGTTTTCTGATGACCAAGAAGGCTGGCTGATTGAAGAATCGACACGATGTACACTGACTCAAAGAAAGATCTGGATCGAAAGTTGTCCAGATTTCTGACATTCTCTCTATGTCACGTGCAGCATTTTCTTTTGTAGTATAACATTGAGAATGTGCTGACATGTGTCTGTTTTTTTTTTTCAGTTTATGGTAGCATTTTATGCAGATAACTCTTGGACTGTTTGCCCTTCTTCATCACTAGAAATATCTAGGCTGAAATACTGCAACAAATCATTGGAGAAGTTGATACAAAAGTCTAGCGTTTAATCCTTTATCTTGTACCTTTCTGAGCACATGATTACCACACACATAGCACAACAAATGTACACGTCTTCTGTGTTCACTGAAGTTGTTTTCAAACGCCTCCGCCCTTGTTGGCGCTACAAACATGCACGCGTATGCACGTACAAAAGATCGGAATGAAGTAGGCCTACATGTAAGCAACAAGAGTAGCCAGTGCAGGGTCGTCACACACATGCACGCGCGCACACACACAGACACACGCACGTGCGCACACAGACAGACGCGCGTGTGTGCGCACAAACACACACACACACACACACACACACACACACACACACACACACACACACACACACACACACACACACACACACATAGTATACACACACACACACACACACACCTACACCTACACACACACACACACACACACACACACACACACACACACACACACACACACAGCGAGCGAGCAAGCGAGCGAGAGAGAGAGAAAGAGAGAGAGAGAGAGAGATAGTAATCCCTTGGTAGAATGTCTCATCACGGCATCTAGCATCTTGTTGCAAAATTTTGCTCCAGGGGCAACAGGCTGAGTCGCACCTTATTTTATTTTTTTTATTCTTTAACATGCGCACTTGTGACCTCCTCATTTTTGAGTGAACCAGTCTTTTAGGAATAATAATAAGAAGAGCACCACACACCTACGGCTTGCTGAGCTAACACTGCCTCCATAGATACACGTGGTGCAACAAAACTTCTCCATGAAAAAAACAAAAACAAAAAAACCCCTCAAGAACACATGATGAACTGAAGTTGTATCAAACGGCACAAAGAAGAATCACAACACACAAATCACGCACACAGTTAATTATATCCAGTTATAGAGTGTGAAAGAATAAATCCGTAAAGCCCAACAGGAACAACACAGCATGAGAACACATGCGCTCCCTTGTGCACAGCTGTGGTATACGCAGCTTGTCAGCACTCAACCGTGAGTCACGTAGCCTGCTTATCGCCTGCCGGGCAGGCAGGGGGAACTAAAGAGTGCGATTTTCATCTCGGCCAGACAGCTGTGGGACGTGCAGCAGCTGTTCCCGATTAGCTGGACGTGGGCGGTTTGCATGGACTCGCCGGCCAAGTTCTTCCCAGATGTTCTCGATTCAGATCTGGACTGTTCACAGGCCATGCCATCCTGGTGATCCCAGCTTCCTGAATGAAAGTGTTGACAGCCCTGCAGCGGTGTCGTGTGTGTTGTCATCCTGGAGGACAGCTTAGGGTCTGATCTGCTGGAGGGTGGCTGTGACTAGAGGCTGTAAGATCTCCTGCAGGTAGTGCTGCCCATTGAGCATGCCCTCCACATGGTAGAGAGGAGTCCTGTAGTGTCGGCTGATGCCTCCCCAAACCATAATGGAGCCACCTCCAAAAGCAGCCACCTCCTGGATAGCATCATCTTGCAGCTGCTCCTGTGGGCGCCGCCACACCCTGATGCGGCCGTCTTTGGGGCTCACCATGAAGCGCGATTCGTCGGTGAACAGGACATGGCCCCAATGAGCACGAGTCCACCTCAAATGGTCCTGGCACCAAGCAAGTCAGCGTGCCCTGTGACCTGCAGTCAGCATGGGCTTCTTCACCGGACGCCTGGAACGCAAGGCGGCGGCATGTAGGCGACGCCGAGTGGTCTGCCCGCTTACTGCTGTGTTGGTGGAAGCACGCAGTTGCTGACTCAAGGCATTGGCGGTGGTTGTTGTCCTCTCCCAAAGGGCCTGTCTGCAGAGGTACCGGTCCTCATGTTGTGTGTGGTTTTCTTGGGACGCCCTGGGCGTGGCCCATTCCTGGACGGTGCCTGTGGTTTGATGGCGCTGTCTCAGACGGATGATGACCCGAGTGTGACACTTGCAGCCTTCTGGCCACCTCTCGGACGCCTACTCCATCCTGCAGCCAGGCGATAGCTTGGGCACAATCGAAATTTCTCAATTTTTGTCTCGCTGGCATGTTGGTGTTGTGCTTCAGAACAGGTATTTGACGCTTTTTTATGGCCATTGTGGTGAGCACAACGCACTCCCATACCTTCATGCTGTCACGTGCATGAGGATTTTCACCTGTAGACAGTTTGAGTCAGTGTGCACGGATTGCTGACAGCTTGTTTTGCCAAACAAGAGCACTTTTCTGCACGCTCAAGGCGAGTCAGTGCAGCTGTTGCATGCTTGGCAGCACTTATTGAGAAGGCCTGACGACTGTCGCATGTTCAGAAACCTTGGCAATTACCAACCTTTATTTGATATTTGATTTTGAAAGCACCTGAGGCATTCTGCGGTGTGGTCCTTAACTTATGTTGAAGTCTGTATATGAAGATAATTTGTCTATAGATACAAGTCAGGTCATTTAAGATGGAACAGATGGTAACTTTCTTCTGCGTTTAGGGATATAAGTGGTCCTCTTTGAACATTTGTGTGTTTTTTCTGGTGTGGCTTCTTCCCTTCGTGTCTTGGTGTTATGGCAACATTACCATCTTTTTGTTCTTGTGACCCGTGCATTAACTTCTTTTCTGGTCTGCATGTAGGGCCAAAAATGTCTCTCTTGTCTTTCTGACATACTACACCAAACTGTTCTTCTCTATCGAAAAGGCCTGTAGTGGTATTCTTTCTCCAGTACATAGTCCCCTAAACCAAGCAGGCTTCTGATTTCCTTATAGTGTCCCTCTACTAGCTCCAGTATCTTACGCTTGTGTTAAAACATGATTATAAGTGGTCAAAATGCCAATTTGTTAATGACCTTTTTTTTTTTTTTTGATTACATGTACAGATGTGTACTAATGAGGTGCAATAAATGTTATGTTGATAAAAGTATAGTAAATGATAAATACCTGTGAATCCACTTGAGGCACACAGAGCATTCAATGCTGTTTCTGCCACAGTTGGCTTCACAACATCCACAAGGATAAGCTGGCATCTTGATTGAGTAGTGTCAACTCAGAAGAGTCATGTCACTTTACTGTGACACTGAGTTTTTATTGCAAATATGAAAACTGCTCAAAAAACTGAGCATATCTCATTTCTACCAATCTCACCCTACAGGAGTAAGGCTGAAGACCTGCTCAGTGGATATGAATTGCTCAGGGAGAAACTACCTGCATTGCTTACACCTCTGATTCACTTATAGAGTTAGTTAATTACAATAAGATATGAATCCTATTGATGTGAAAAAGCTGTTTTAACACTTAATGTGAACACAAAAGGGTGTGATCTCACCTCTTGGTCCTGCAGGTAGCAAGGTGAGAAGCTGTCAGAGTGTTATTCAAGAATAAAGCTGTAAACTGTTAACTCTTCTGTCCTATGAGCTGGAGAAGCTTTAATTTTCATTTATGCATTGATTGAAACATTAAAAACATATTTTACTTGGGTTCGCCTACATTTACTTGGGTTCGCCAGGGTTCTGTATAACAACCCACCGGGCTCAAACCATGATTATAACAGTTGACTTGATTTACATGTGGGATTTAGATAATGCTTGCAGTGCATATATGTTCTTACATACCAAATCTCAGCAGAAGTTACCCTGTCCATGAGAATACCAATCAGTGATGCTGACATGAAGAGGAGTTTTCAAAACTATGACTTTTCTGTAGTTTTTCATCAACAGGGTAAAAAATGAAATAAAATAAATATAAAAAAGAAAGAAAAGATAGGGAGAGCTCACCAGTAAATTTTGTTGCTCTCCCAGTAATTAATGTTGAGCTGTTGACTTGGTACCATCTTTGAGTTGAAAGAAAAAATAGGCAGCAAGATTTTTTTTCTTTTTTTTTTTTTTTTCTTGCTCTTTGACCGAAAACACTCAAAACATAAGAATCAGTAACTTGATTAAGTAGCATAAGTGTAATATTAAGTCAGTCCATGTTAGATCCATAGTATTATCCACAAAGTGCTGTCACTATTAATATTATTTACATATTAGTGTCATGTAACTTCTTGGTTCTGTACATTTCATTGCCTTTATTATTTTTTTTGTGTCTTTGTCAGGCTGCCATAGGTGAAAGTGGTCAGTAGAAAGAAAAAATAAAGGACCCAATTTATGTTATCACTGCCCATAATTTGTAGCACGCACAGTTGTTGAAAAAAGAGATCAAAGAGAGACTAAATAAACATAGAGACTAAATATGGAAATGCATTAATGTGACAGGTATGATATAGTGCCAAACAAAGTATGGAACTCTGCAAATACTTCAGAATCACAATCAAGATTACAGGTAACAGAGAATCATATAGTATAACAGTATTACAATAAATTTAAAAACAAATTTGTACATACTCTGTCAAACAAACACTCCATATATCAAAATGTAAAACAAACACACATGCGGAAACAATCCTAAGCTATCGAGAATCGTAAGTTGTTCGTCTTTGTTTCATAATAAGACAGAGGTGACATGAAATTGGATGGTACAACTTAAATTTAGGAATTTTAGAATTGAAATTTGAATGAAAAAGATCTGATAAGTTCATAATTAGAACAAGAGATGCATCTTGTAAGTTTAGAATTAGAGCCACAGATGGGAGCCGGAATAGCTTAGTTGGTAAAGCGTGGGACTCATAATCTAAGGGTTGCAGGTTTGAATCTCCGCCGTGTCGTTTTGGTACAAGGGGATTTTCCCTCGGAGTTAACATTGGTTCTGACTCCATTTCCCGTACAGTCCTTCGAATGAGACTATAAACTGAGGCTCCATGTGTGTGAATGCACACATAACATCTTGCACATGCGTAAAATCCCATCAACTTACGGAAGAGAAGGCCAGTTTGGCCATTGGTGTGGATGACATGTTTCACATAGCATGCACCTTCCCAGAAGATGAGTATGGCTGCCTTAATGGCGGGATAAGAAACGGTCATACACACAAAACTCCACTCCCTTTGTTGGGCAGATGTCTCTATACAGGGAGTGTCCCCAGGAGTATCAGCCTGTGTACGCAGAAAAAGAAGAACCACCACAGATGTATCTTTTGATTGCAATATTCTGATCATCACATTCAGAATGTATTTCAGTAAAGGAACTGTAATGATTAGAATTACATAAAGAACATTTTGACATAAAAACTTGATCTAAAGCTTTAAGGCTTCAAAAAAAAAATTGCTTATTGAAATGCTACTCTTGGTGTCACGTAGTATCCTAATAATCCATACCATTTTCCAGAAGGTTACATTGTCTGATATTAACAAGTTGTTGCCATTAAATCAAGGCAAAACAAATACAGATGTGGAAAAAAATCAGATGGACCAAGACAACTATAGATTAAGGGAAACCGACTTGCTGAACTAAAAGCATGGCAGATATAGGATATTTTCTCAGTGCAGATTGCAAGTGCACCCGCACAATAAGAAAAAAAATTTGAATGTTTGATGATAGACATGCATACTATAAGCAATTGTGTGCTGATGCAATCAAGTGAATTTACATAATAACGATGCTACAAAGGGGATTTGAAAATGCTGTATAGAAAAAATAACCTTTATCCATTGCCATAACTACAACTTGGTATTAAATGATCGTGATAGTATACTGCTCAAAACAATTTAAGAGCCACCTGCATTTTTCATATGGTTTAGATAACACATCGTAGCGTATAGAATTCAAAGCTTTTGTCCAATTTTGCACTGAAAGTGTGACAACTGCTTCAATGCAAAAACTGGTTTTGGCATGTGTTCAGTTGAATCTGAGTCTAGTGGGTTGAAACGAGTTCACAAAAGAAGCACCGAAATCACGAAAACATGGTCGCGGTTTGCGAGCTCATAGCTGAGGCAGCAGAGTTGGGACTGACTGCAAACCACATTGCACATGCAATTCGTGCCATTACTGAACACATGGCAACTAGTTTTGCTGACCAGTGGGTATAAAAAAAGCTGCTTTTGGGGGTGTTTTTAACCATGCCACCAAGACAGAGATTAAATGACTGACCAGGCAAGGGGCTGGCTGTTGCTTGGCTTCAAAAAGGTGGAGGCATCAGAGAAGTTGGTCGTCACCTTCAAGTGCATCATGCTGTCATCCAAAGACTTCATGACTGCTTCAACGCCACTGGTAGTACTGCTGAACGAAGACGGTCTGGCCGGCCTAGGTCCACCACCAGACAGCAGACAGACTGCTGGTTCTGACGGCGCTGAGACAAAGAACTGCCACTGCAAACAACCTCAGACAACAACTGCGTGCTGCAGTGAATGTCAACATTTCGAACCAAACTGTTCGGAACCACCAGAGAGAAGTTAACCTCCGAGCAAGACGGCCAGCTGTTCGACCCGTGCTGACGGGGGCTCACCGTAGGGCGCTACTGACCTGGTGCCAAGCTCATGTGGCCTGGATGAGGCGCATTGGGCCCAGGTGATGTTTTCTGATGAGTCGCGTTTTTGCTCGGCTCTTCCACAATGGTCGCATACGTGTCTGGAGGCGGACGGGGGAACGCTACAAGAAGCCAACGTAATCGAATGGGACCAGTATGGCATGGGGGTCTATCATGGTGTGGGGTGGCATAGGAAGGAACTTTAGAACCCCCTGTACCGAGTTGAAGGCAACCTAACTGGTGTGGGGTACAGGGACAACATTCTTCAGCCTCTGGTCCTGCCTGCCCTGCAAGCCCTGGGCCCTGACGCCATCCTTTAGACGACAATGCCTGTCCCCACCGTGCCAGGGTGGTAAACGTCTTCTTGGAGGAGCAGCAGGTCAACCGCCTCGACTGGCCAGCGTCCTCACCTGACCTTAACCTGATCGAGCACGCCTGGGACGTCCTGGGGCGCCTGCTTCACGAGAACCATCCTCCAGCAGTGAACCTGGGCCAGCTCTTCGACTTCTTGCAGCAGGAGTGGAACAACATCCCCCAGCTGACTCTCAGGAGGGTTGTGGACTCTATGACTGTAGACAGAGATGTCTAGCTTGTATCCGCGCTAATGGCGGCCATACCGAGTATTGACATTGATTGTCATTTGATTTGACTGTTCTGATTTCTGAAATGAAGGTGTTCATCAATTAAGCCCATGGAGTTGTTTTTGAGCAGCTGTTATTCGTTTATTTCTGATGTCATTGTATCGTTCCATATATGAATTTCAATTAAATTGTTTGAAGAAGTTATTTTGTTTTTCAGTTGAATTGTGTGTGAATGTTTTTTCAACTGGCTCTTAAATTGTTTTGAGCAGTATAGTCTGGAGACACAGTGACTCGTTTATTTTGATTGTATGTATGTAAGAAAAGGATATGATTATGCTAACAAAGATGATACTAATCTGTTTGAGAGACTGGAGATAGACTGAATCCGTTTGATATGTGAGAGTATACTGTACATGTCTTCACACTGTATTGTCCTCAACAATGAGTTTCAGAGGGCAAGGGACATTTGCTTTGTTCACCAATAATTATGCTTAACACAAACAAATTCTCAAAAAAATCTGTTAAACTTTTTTTGATACTTCTCTGCCACAGCAGTGGCATTATTCTAACCCCTTGTCTACAGTCACACCTTGGTTTGTTCCTTTGCAGCCCCAGCACTGGCAATCCGTGAGGAGTCAGTGTCAAGTCACCGCACACACACACACACACGCACGTACACACACACACACACACACACACATGCACACACGCACACGCATGTACACACACACACACACACACACACACACACACACACACACTCACACTCGCACAGTCACATATACACCACACACACACATGCATGCATGCATGCACGCACGCACTCATGCACACATACACGCACACACACATGTACATGCACACACAGGTCACACTCACATTTTGTATGTATGTTAGCTGGCCAGTTAGTTGAGTTGATCTGTGTCAGACTGTCCATGTCACATATCTGTGTACAGTGCACTGTTGTTCACACCTAAAAAGAACACAGATTATGTGAGCGTGCATTATTTATTGACTTATTGGTTGAGACAAGTGTAAACTGCATAGCAATAATATTGATCTGTTTAGCTCACCATTTCATTTTGATACCTGAAAAGCTTTATGCCAGTGCCAGATATCAAGCATGGAAGACAGGATATCAAAATGATGTGCTACATGATACATCAGATTCATGATCCCAACACCCATTGTGATATGCATTAAGGATGATAGGAGAGAAAGAGGATGTACCCAACATGGACAAAAAAAAAACTGGCATAGTACGACTGAACAGTACTATATTATAATGAACATGTTTTCTGTCTTTGTCATATTTCAGAAACTGGCCTAGCAATGTCACAAAGTCACAGACCAAAACAAACAAACAAAACACAAAGAAAGAAACCAAACAGAAACCAGTTGGTGACTTTCTGACATTCCAAGACCTGATCTCGAAGTCGGACTGGTAAGGTTTTAAGATAAAGTGAAAAGTTGCTAATTTAATAGTGTTTGCTGTTTTTAATTGAAAAAAAAAAAAAATTCTTATGTTTCAGCCTCAGAAGTTTGTGATAGTGTGCCTCCTGTCAGTCATAGTTCACAGTGTGAAGTCATCTCTGACGGCAGATGGACGACACAGTGACACTCAGATTGTCTCTGCACCATTCAATCCAGACAGTGCCTCTTCACTTGTGCTCCTGCAGCTGGTAAATTCATTGGTCACGCCACTTTTGTAGCTGATGAAATTATCACAGTCATTCTGTAATGCTGTAGCCGGTAAATTTGTTGCTGTGTTTACTCTGTTCTTGTAAATGGTACAGTTATCATAGTACTCTCCTGCTGCTGCAACTGCTATAAAGTTGTTACACTGCTCTTATAGCTAGTAAAGCTGTTGCACTGCTGTTACAGCTGCACTGTTCTTGTAGCTGGTGAAATTATCACAGTATGAATCACAGTGCTCTTCTACTGCTGCAGCCCTGGTCTGGCTCCTCATGGTCAGCTTGGCTAACAAACAACATGAATTGAACTGAGCCTCTGCTGCTTTAGCTGGTAGACTTATTACACCACAATTGTGCCTGCTACAGTTGTCACACTGTTCTTGTTCCACTGCAGCTGTTCATTACAATGGTTGTGGTTGCAAATGTTATCACACTGTTCTTTACTCATTTCTCGTAGTTGTATAAAATCAGCAGAGCGTGACAAACTAGCCTAAGTTAATTGGAACACCTTAATATGTTGAATCAAATGACTAGATCTGTTTGACATAATAACAAAAAGAATCAAAACTAGGATAGAACATTGCTTTAGTTCTCCAGATTTTATTCAGACTTTTTAAACTTTGTTGTAGTTGTGGCATTACACACACGGTGCTCATTCTGACTCCTACCCATATGGCCGCTTGCCCCTTCCTAAGTCCCATTACCAGTTCAGTGGTTCACATAGTCTCGCCATTGTCAGGCTGCTTTGAGGCCAGTCAACAGAGGAGATGCCATAGCTTGGGTTGGGAACTGGGTAATCACAGTGGGATTCTCTGTTTCTGCTGGTTTCTGGCCAGTTTGTTCCACAAGCAATGCATTCAAATGGGGAGGGGTGGGGAAGGTCTTGCACCACACATTTCTGCAGGTGTCTGTACATACCTTTGCAGCCTGGTTGTCATCAGGATGGTCATGAGAAGAAACTTGAGTACAGCACTGCCATGTACTTTCACTGTTTCAGACAAAAATATTATGTTGATCCTCATTGATGTTCATGAAAAAGGTATGTAGTGAATAGTGTCCTGTATGTGCTGGACAAGAGCTGAGCCCACTAAAGACCACCAGAATGATTCAGTAGCAGCATTCTGGCTCCTCAGGCAGGTGGCTTCGTGATCTGATACTGATCACTTCCTCTGGGCTTTTGGTGCTGGGACTGACAGGATGAGCGTGTTCTTGCAGCCAGAGTGTGTGCCATGAGACTGAGAGGGCTTAATTAAAAGATGGGACTAAACAAAACCAAAAGATAAAGAAATGCTGTAATCACTGGGTTTGGGGGGGACTTTCAGATCCCTGAAGTTCTTGTAAACTCAAATTGCTGCAAAAAGCCTAACTAGTCATTTAAATGAATTGGCCTTTAATTTCAGTATAAGTTTTCTTTTTTTTTTTTCACAGCTTTTAGGTCCTTTTAAGCCCATTCAGTAGCTAGCTTTTTATTTATAAACACATCATGATTTGAAAAAAAAAGTTTTTAATGCTTGCAGTTAAAATTAAAAGAATATATGATGCTGTTTGCCATGATGCATCAATTTGAAGCAGACAGTACATGGTCAAGGGAAAGGAATTTGCAAACTCAAGAGAGAGTTCTCTGTTGAGCTGTTGTTTCAGAATTCATTATCTTGGAATTGAACTTATATCTGAACCAAAATTCCAGGAAAATGCCCATTCCAGCACAGATCAAGTGACTTTGTGAAAGATCCATATGATAGAGCATGTGGTTTCAGAAGCGGTGTAGTATGACACACAATACACAGGGTGGATAGGACCATCATCGGAAGCAAAGGGGAGAACACTGTAATGGACTAGGCACTTAATGTAGCCTGTACATGGAGTTGAAAAAAAAGGAGGGTTGAAAATGATGGAACAGTAGATGCACTTTATAGACACATGCAGTGAACTTGAAGGCAATTCTGTAAGGTATTTTAGGTTAAGTTTGTGCTTCATTTCAGCTTAAAAGAGTTGCAATATTATAGGTCCTCATAAAGCATTAGGAGGTCCTTCTTAAGGTCCTTTTAAGTCTTTTTATTATTAACATTTTGACAAGCACCTGAGAATCCTGCATCATGTGTGAATTTAATGCATTGTTGGCAGTTGTTCCGCCACGGGGATCGAAGTCCAGTCCATCTGCCCTCATGGGACGTACACTCGTATGAATGGCCTCAGGGAGCTGGTCAGCTCACGAAGGTGAACTTCTGTCTTATAAATCATTGGTATAAACATAAGTTAAACATGAGTAGTTATGAGATCCATGTATTTGTTTTCATGTAAAACTATTTTTTTTCTTAGTTTGTTCACGTTTGCAGTCTTGAAAACTTTTTTTTTGTTACACCATTTGTTAGTAATCTCACCCAGGCTGATTCGGTAAAAAAAGAATTTTTTTTGCTAGCATGCTGTTAATGTTTTAAGTGTTAAGGTAACACATTGCAAATTCCAGCCTGTTACCAGCCCTCTTAGAAACTAAAATTGAATGGAAGTGTGGGAAGAAGGAGGGGGGAGGGGTGGTGGTGGGGGACTTTTCTGTAGATCTTTCCAGCCTTCCCAAGATTTTTTTTTAACCTTTTCACGTCGCGCCGTGCGATAGTGATGGCAACTCTGTCGACCCGTTCACGACGAGCTGTGCCCTGGTGACGGCAGCACTGCTGTACTGCCCGGACGTGTGCCGTGCCTCCGTGACGGCACAACTATAAAGAAAATTCCAATGTTCTCTCGTCTACCATCTAGGGGATGTAGCTGCCATAAATATTTAGAATAGGGTTCTAGCCACTGGAAAGTTTACATGCACTAGTGATGACCTTTGTGACCCCAGAGTAGTCCGAACAAAGAGACCCATCTGGCACTGGAAGGCACGTGTGGAATTTCCCTGCTTCACCAATATCGGGAAGAAGGAGAATGACATGTGGTTTTTTAGAACTGGTTCAGGAAAGTAGTTCAGAAAATGAAAGGGGTAAACCCGTACAAGTTTATCAAAAAGAATCTGAGATTAATTTATTTGTTCTGTGTATTTAATAGTTTTATATGTCTTATCATCTTAAGCCAAAACAGTGAAAAGTGTGTACTGTGTGCAATGATTTAATTTCCTTTAAAAAAAATCACACTGGGATTACACATATTGAATACCTCAGGCTTCCACTACATCTGTTCAAAGTAAGAGCGAAGTTTTGTGCCCCTTTTCTTCCTCATTTGCTGTTGTCATACTAACCAAACAAACGTACGCAAAACTGTGCTCTCCTACGTTTTACTTAGGTTGTTGCTGTAACAGTAGCAATACTATCTTACCCAAAATGTATTTAATTCTATGCTCATTACAAAGTTCGCGCTTTACCCTTTCCGTTGATATGTAACAATTGCTTGTTAGGTTTATATTAGGAGACATGCAATAAAATTTTTAAAAATGTGAAAATCGCGCGTCTGCAACGATTGTAAGCATGTGCGGTGCACGCACATGCAGGGAAACGACGTTGTTCTGCCGCGCCCATCTGGAAAGTATTAAACAAAAAACACAGTTTTCATTACTCAAAAGAGATGCAAAACTCAAATCTTTTTTAAAACTTTTTTTTTTTTTTTTTTGAAATATGTTCTAGAACTATGTGTATCACAAAAAAGTGATTTAATTCACTATTCAGTAATGATTATGCTGTAGGTCGTTGAAAGGTGGAATTTAAAGCTTGGTCTGTATAACACTGCTCTGTTTGTATGTTTTTCCCTGTCTCTGTAGTCTGTTGCTTCTGTCTCCCACTCGCTGTCCCGCAGATTTGTCTTTCATGGCCTCAGTCTCTCTCTTTCTTTCATCCATGTTTCTGATTGAAAAAGATAGATTAGTGCAATGAATGTTATTGAATGATTTAAGATGGCATGTAAAATGAATTGAAAAGACAAAAAGAAAGAGGTGTGTGTGTGTGTGTGTGTGTGTGTGTGTGTGTGTGTGTGTGTGTGTGTGTGTATATTTTCTTCTACAGTTGGGGATGAAGCAAGCCTATGAGTATGGAATTGAACTGAGGAAGAGATATGCTGCTTTTTTACCACAACAGTACAACCGGTCCATGGTAAGATCACCCATTTTTTCCTTTGTTTCATTTCTTTTGAGTGACATTTCCTTGAACAAAAAAAAACCTCCAGACTGTTCAAATACTTTCCAGTGTACCATGTCTTCTTATTGAATGACTTTTTTTCACAAAGAAAAGTTCATCACTAACTTGTCAATATCTTCTCTTTCTTCTTCTTTGTTCCTTGACTAGAACCCTGTGGATGTCTTTGCTGCCCTATTGAAGGACTTCAAATCGCTCAAGAAAGTTAATAAGTGCTGTAAAGAAGAGAATCGGTGAAGTAATGAAGAATGCAAAGGAAATTTGGATTGAGTAACGCTTCAAGGATATTGAAAAAAACAACAAGAACAATAGACAACACAAAAAAAAGTTTGAAAATTGTAAAGGACTTTACTGAACAAACACAAAATAAAATCAGTGCCATTGAAGACAAAGACAGCAGCTGTCTCCCACAGGAAGAAGAAATCATTAATTAAAAGGTGGGCTGGACTCTACAACAAACAAGAAGATCAACAAACCGGAGATCCAAGTGTGCTAACAGCAGAGGATTCATCAAATGAGGATGATTTGCCCCAATGCTCGATGAAGAAGTCAAACTTAAGTTGAACTGCAGAATTGTGGTAAGTTTGCAGGCATTCACAGCATCCCTGAGGAACTTTCAAAACATGACAGATGCGCTAATTGATGTCTTGACTGCCATTTGTGTGAAAATCTGGGAAACTGGAGAGTACTCCACGCCAAAGATTAGGCCATTTATTGTCAGCTTTCCCAGGAAAGGAAATCTCCAGCATACCAAACTACCATAGTATTGGCTTGACCAGCCATGCCAGCAAAGTAATGCCCAAAAATCATTCTGAATAGATTGCAACTGCTAGTGGATACCATTATGGTTGGAGAACTGGCTAGATTCCTCAAACATTCTACATGATGATAACTAAATGATAATAATGATGTTAATGAGTGATGCTGTAATAGTTCACATTATCCTGTTAAGATGATGAGTGAATAAAAAGAGCATATTTGACAAGTGATGTACTAATCTGATACAGTAGAAACTCAAAACCACCAACAGAAATACCTGAAAAATATGCCCACAGAGAGAGGGAGTCTGTTTGAAGGTGAATACTGAAAAGACAGAAAAATGTTCAGTAAAACTCAAAAGGGAGGGAAGCTTTACTTGGAGGTGAACCAAGTATAGGCAGAGGGAAATATATTCAAGAAAAAAAAAAAAAAAAAAAAAAGGTCCCTGGTAGGGTGGGAGCATTTGTTCAGAGATGAAAGCAAGTGCACGCAGGGAGAAAAATGTTCTAGGAAAATACAAGTTTCAAAGGGAAGGACTGTGCAAAGAGCGGAATCAAGTATAGCTTATATAGAGAGAAGTATGTTCCAGAAAAAGGGGTCTTGGAATGTAGGGAGTGTTCGCAGGAAGTTGCTTCTGTCTGTCATGCTCTTCCACTTCTGATGATGCCTTAATATCAGTTATGTTCAGATGACTAGTTTACAGGTTTAAATGAAGGACTGTTCCAGTAAAGAGGCTGTCAGGTGTGAAGTGGATGGAAAAATACATCAGTTTTCAGGAAAAAAAATATTCTATTCACAGGTGAGAAATACTCCAGCAAAAAGTTCTTGGTACACCGGTCTATTAAAGGGGTAGTGAGGGCAAGTGGCTGAATTAAGTAAACGCAACTGTTGAAATGCTGTGGGAGAGAATGAAATATTTGATGCTGTAGTGTGTTTATAGTTATTTATGGAGGGAATGGCATTCAGTGCACGTGAAGTTCATGCCCTGTTCTGGCTGTGTGATGTTTTCATCGTTTGGTGGCGGTGGTTTCAGGTGCAGGTGCATAGCACAGACTACGACCGTACCTTGATGACTGTGCAGTGCATGCTGGTGGGCCTCTTCCCCACCAACGACTCTGTCTGGTCTCCTTGGCAACCCATCCCCATCCACACCCAGGATGCACACAACGATCATGTAAGTCTGCCTTGCACACTCTTCTGCACATGTGGAAATGTGTGCTCAGGTACACATAAAGATGTGTGCACCCTTGTGTGTATGCACATGTGCGTGTAGGTGCATCACCCGTGCACGAATGCATGCACACACACACACACACACACACACACACACACACACACACACACACACACACACACACACACTCTCACACATACACACACACACACACACACACACACACATACACACGCACATAAACGCTCACACACGTACACATTTATCCATTTTTATCTCGGTTCACATTTTGTCCTTGTATGGGAGAAAGATGTCGGAGACTTAAACAAATTTTTTTCCATAGAAAACCCATAGATTCTCAACATGGACTGAAAAGTGTATAATTGCACTTCACAGCACTTTGTTTCACTTCCAGCCCTTCTCAGGACATGAGACCATCTGAGGACACCATGTATTTCACAGCAAAAAGACCTCACTAGGATGTGGAAACAAGCACACACACGTGCACGCACGCACACACCCACTTTGTAATAGGAAGTAAATTAGTTTTTTTTCTTGTTTCTCACATTTATTTTGCTGACAGAAATGCATACTGTTAGAAGTAAGAAATAATCCTTACTTTTTCTTTGTTTTTTTGTGGTTGTTTGGACACACAAGCATACTCACTCACACTGGCTCATATGTATGTGCAAACACACACACACACACACACACACACACACACACACACACACACACACACACACACACACACACACGCAGGCACAAACACAGATGCACACTCACACACAGAAGCATGCACACTGTTAGAAGTTACAGAATTACCGGAATTCTTTTGTTGTTTGCAGCTATTTGGACATTCCCCATGTCCAAAACTGGATCAGCTTAACAGCCAGTACAACAGCTCTGAGAGATCAGTCAAGTTCAGAGAAAAGTACAAGGTATGTACACCATTTTCTCCCCCTCCTCCCCACCCCCAACCTTTTACAACTTCTCCCCCCCACTTCTCTCCCCCAACCTGATGAAAATGATGTTCAACAACAACAAGCTTCACGGGCTTAGAGGCAGCTTATGCAGAGCAGACTTAACTCTTTTTTTTTTTTTTTTTTTTTGACTTAACCCTCTTGCACTTGGATTCTCTGAGAAAAAAAAAATTCCCTAGTTTTTTTTATTCTTTTAGTGAGGTTAGCCTTAAAATGGGTAAGTGTCGCCATAACCAAAAACAAACCTCACCTGTGATGAAATTTTCCAGATGTGGTCATGCAGGTTTGCTCTGTAATATGACTCATACTTTGTCTTTCTAATAGTGAAAGGTCGTGTCATTGTCACCCAGAATGTCACCAAATGTGTCCCATTTTATGGTGGCAGTACTATTACAGCAGACTCAACGTGCAGTTTTCTCATTGACATGCACGTTTGTAGGGTATAAAAGTTTTTTTTTATAAGCATTTCTTTATTGAACAGATGTGTACATAAACAAATTATTGAACTGGAGCAACAACGAGCAAACGCTTATGATGTGCCCGGTATAAAGTAAGTTGAGGCCTATCGGTCCATCCTCTGTCTGCCCCTATAGCCCTCCCCCCCCCCCCCCCCCCCCCCCCCCCCAAATTCCCCAGGTAATCCAATAAATGTCACACAACTGCTGTCAACTGTCACAGGTGAAGAGTAATGTCAGTGGTTACAACCATAGTTTCACATTGTTTTTTTTATGCAGTTGTTTCCCATTTTACATTCACATTTATGACTGTACATAGAGCCTCAATAGCTTTTCAGTAAGTGACAATGTGTAAAGTGTGTTGTGCTAAATGTCATAGAGCCACAATTGTCATTACAAAATACAGGTGTTCACACACAAAAGAAACATGAAAACAAGCAGGCTGCATTACTGTTGAGCCATATTTTGGTTGTGTTAATTACAGAAACAATTCTTCTAATGCAGAGGTCAGTGAAGCGTGGGTCAGTGTGCCAGGAACAGCATAACTGTGGCAGACACTTTATCCCCCGTCTTGATGAACACAGGTAGAGATGTCCTCATTTCTTTCAGGTGTCATGTTTGACCACATGATTCAGGTGTGCTCTTGGCAGCTTGCTTTTGTTGTGCATACCTGTTTGTTTCATTTACGGCTGTATGAAAACATGCACAAAGCAAAAGCAAAAAGAAATAATCCAGAGGGGTGGATGTTTGGCAATGCATAAGCAGTGCCTGTCAGCTATCAGAATGCAGTCGTGGTTGCAGGCCATGTAGCTGGTCGCCATGTTGTTCACAGGGTGGCGAGTGGCAGGCTGTTATCAGGATCACTTTCCATGCTTTGTTTTCCTTCTGTATTGCATAGGTCAGCATCAGACTTTTTCTAGTTCTTCATTTTCAATTTTTTCTACTTCTTGTCAAATGAGATCCATTGCTCTGCAGAATACTCTGGTATTTCATCTAACTCGTTTGCATCAGCAGACGATGCCATTGTGGCATTTGGTCAGTTTTGTTCACGACTCGCCGCACATAGTTTCCCTTTTTTTCAGTGAAAAAGTGGTGCCAGCATCCCCAAATCATACTATCACTTCATGGGACTGTCATGGCGCAAGCACATGTTGGGACAGTGCTAAACGCATACTCCCGTCTACTCCTGTTGGGATAACTAGCGTGCTGTCTGGGAGCTCTTGTTTACTCCGAATGACTACAAGAGGGTTAATGTAGATCTTTCAACAGTAGGCTAATTTAATAAAACAAAATGGCGGGTTTCATAAGGAAAGGAAGAAAAAGCAGAAGAAAAATCACTAAAGATGATCACAGTTTTACTGAGTTATGGATTGGCTTTATAATTGGCCATTTTTTGCAGGCAAAGTCAATACCATGCGATATCTAGTTCTGTCTTCAAAGTCCAACATCATATTGTGTGTGAAGCAAAGAGTGACTGAGACTGCTAGTGAGTCTGACTTGTCATAGTATATCATAATATGCAAGTTATATGCTTAAATTTTGGAATGCTACACAAAAAATGTCAAAATGGTACGCTGAGTGTTTTTGAGGCATTGACAGCTCTGCAAATGTTAGAAATTGCAGATAAAATTTGTTTCCATGAAAAGAACATTTGTTAGTGTGTATTATTATTAGATACATTTGTGAAAGAGTGGATATTGCATACACATGTAGCTCTCTTTTTATATCAATAACAATGTGTTATATCTTTCATTGTCAGTCTCATTTTTTTTTTTTTTTTTGCTTTCTGTATCATGAAATTTAGATCATTTCATTTTCCAGCCTCTGCTTGAGCAGCTGTCCAACAACACACATGCGACTGTCAATGAGTCAGTGGCTCATCATATCGCCGATGCTATGTTTTGTGAGGTGAGGAGGTACTGTTTTACACTTGTTGTTTGTAAACGTGTTTTCTTCTACACATTGTAAGTGTTTGATAAAAAGCTCAAACGCATGAATGTGCGCACACATGCATATGCTATCAGCACAAATGAGTGCACTTGCATGCACACAGTGACGCACTTCAGAAATATGTAAAGATACATGCACAACACACATTCAACACAAAGACAAACCCATGTACACTTATCTATAAGTTTATAAGAAAAAAAAATTAAAAACTGTATACGTTGATCTTGCTCAGAAAAAGTGTTTACTTGACTTGCTTGGAATTAGATTAGCTGAATTTTACCAAGTTGCTTTGAAGTTAGATATAAAAAATCCATGTCTATCTATATCTCTTTTTATTTATCTATCTACCTACGTCTGCCTATCTATCTATATATATATTTATGCAAATCTATCTCTCTGTCTCTCTCTCTCTCTCTCTCTCTCTCTCTCTCTCTCTATATATATATATATATATATATATATATATATCATATATATAAACTTTTTTTTCCTTTTTCTTTTTGAATTTAGAGTTCTTTATGAAAGAAGCAGCTTTAAGTATACTATGAAGGGTAATTGAACATGCTGTTTCCTCAATCTGACAGGTTTCAGACATAGCAGTTGTCTGCACATTTTTTTTTTTTTTTTTTTAAAGCATTTCTATTTCTCCCCTAGCTAGCCTCCTATCCCACCCCCCCCCCCCTCTCTGACCCACCCCCATCGTGATCACGTTTTCTGAAGAATTGAAAAGAAACAGGACTGACAGTTTTGGTAATGCATATTCCCAAACACCTGTCATCTTAACTTGATGAAATGAGATGAAATGACAGGTTTTTTGTATTTAACATTTTATTTGATTGCATTGTTTTAATGCAGATACAGTGACAGAAATACACTGAGGAATGTTTCAGTGTTTTTGAATTTTCTCCCCCCTCCTCTCGCTTGTCTGCCTCCCCCCCCCCCCTCCTTCTTTCTTCAAATATACTACTTTTTTGTGATGGTATGGTTATGATTATGCTCCATCACTTTGTGTTTCCATCACCACTCTTCCCTACTCCCCCCCACCTTCCCTGCTCCTTTCTCTGAGTCTTTTTGGCATCATATACTGTACCATGTCAGACCATAGCATTCAACGGCAGTCAGTCAGCTCTGTCAGGCCGAATTTTTGTGGCAAATGCAGTCATAAGATAGATAGTCACGTGACGCCCACCCCACTTCCGCCAACGGAAGAAGCTGATGTTTGCTTCCCGTACCGCATTCAACTTCGGCCTGTCGCCCAAGCAAGATAAGTCTTGTGCTCTGTCTCGTTCCCCACTACCCCCCCCCCCCCCCCCCCCCCCCCCCCTTCCCTGCTCCTTTCCTCTGAGTCTTTCCTCTTTCCTGTCCACTTGTTCATTAGTTTCTCTTCCTCTTTTTCTTCTATTAAGCAATAGGCGGGCAGGTTTGTTCTTTTCCATGGTTTATGTTAGCTGACTATCTGTCCACGCAGGCTCAGCACAACATGTCTCAACCCCCATGGATGACAGAGGAGATGTTTGAAGGGCTGATGAACATGAGGAATGAAACCAACTCTCTGCATTGGATGGCACCAGGTGCTGCTCAGCTGGCTGGAGGTAATGTAACTCAAATAGGCATTGATCATGGGTAGAACAGCTGAAATATTCTTTAGCAGGAGGTAGAATAACCCCTGTGAGAACAGGGCACAAGTGGCAGGAGTCACAGTAAATGCTGTGAGCACAGGAACAGATAGGACTTGGTTGGATTTGTAGTCAGTAACCCATGTGAGAGTAGGACACAGTCGGGACATAGCTGGCAGGAGTTGCATTAACCTCTGTTCGAGTAGGGACAGGCAAGGCAAGTGTTAGTAGGCACAAGAAACCATGTGAGAGGAGGGCGTGGGCAGGGTGGCAGTCAGGAATTACCCCTGTGGGACAGGAGTGGACATGGTAGTGAAAATGTCCCTTTGCAGGAGGCACAGTGACCCCATTGAGAGTAAGGCCCAGACTGGATGATTAGCAGGAGGTCAAGTAACTGCTCTGAGAAGAGGACACAGACAGCACAGATGGCAGTACTTACAGTAACCCTAATGGTAATGGAATGGACAAGGTAGCAAAAAAAAATCCCTTGGCAAGAGGCACTGTAACCCTAATGACAACAGGATCAAACGGGGGCAGTTTGCAGGAGGTAGAACTTACTCTTGTTAGGATAGCAAGAGACCGAACAACTGGCAGGAAGTGCAGAAATCTCTGTGAGAATAGGACATGGACAGGACGTAGGTCCAGCCTAACAGTAGCCATGGCTAACAGGCAGCAGAACAGGAGAAAACTGCCAGTTTCAACTTGTTCATACTCCCCAACTACTCAACACTGTCAAATAAAAAATATCTCCACATCTAGAATGAACCTCTAACATGAAGTCTGTGTGTGTTTTTTATGGTATGAAAGAAGTGTGCTTTTATTGTGAACGATCTAAACACACAAACCATACACTGCGTTGGCGAGCTTGTGCAACGATTCAAGCCGCAGGCTATCCGTGACCCGCAAACAACAACATCCGGAAAAGTGTTCGGAACTTTGACACACTATATGCACAGCGACGATGTTGGTACCATATGAAACAGAAAAACCTGCAGAATTGATCGGTATAAAGTTCGTCATAGTTCCTTTTCATTAAGTGCCGCAAATTTTGTGCCGAAAGACTAGCATAAACTTCAAAAAGCATATCAACATCGCTAATTCTGAACAAAACATATTGAAAGACCACTCGTTTTGTAGAAAAATCAATGCTCTTTTCGTTCGTGTATATAAGGACGCACAGGCTGCTGTGTGTATAAGTTCCGGCCAGGATAAAGAGAGAACCCCGTAGTCCAATCGGCATTCAGCATTCCGACAACGGGGGGGGGGGGGGGGAAGCTGACACGATGTTCGAGTCGAGAGTGGCGAGTTTAAACGATGGATCTCAACGATTTTGATTTTGAGCGTGATCTTGGTAAGTATGCGAACGATTCATTTGTTTAAGCCCTTGCCCTGTTATTTTCAAGGAATTTGTGTTTCTTAACTCTGGAAATTATTTTAGAAGTTTTTTTTTTCATCAGACATGTGCTCGGTCGAGTGGTGGTTGTTAGCTCCCGTGATCAGTACTAATGGTTGCAATCGGTGATCAACCTTTTAGTTTTAAAACAATTTCATAGAATAACTTTTACCCAAGCTCGTTCAGATTTTTTATAAAAAAGGTTTATGATTTTTTTTTCTAGAGCGAAAATACGAAGTAAAGATTAAAATTTGGCAGCTGTAACTTCGACAGGGACGATAACTCAGGTTTCAGACCTCAATGAAAATTGAAAGTAGCAGTTGTTTTGGATTAATTTGCAGTACTGTTGTACCAAAATGAATCAATGAATTAATAAAATCAATAAATGATGATAAATAAATGAGATAAAAGGAAAATAAAAAAACTAAAAAGTAAACAAAAAAAATACTCATTAACTAATTAAAGAGAATGTTAGCTTGAAGCTGCAGTATGAGTGTGGCATATGTACTAAAAGATAGGAGTAAGAAAATCAGAATTTGAAACTTGAAGCATGTATTATAATAAAATGACTAGCTGGTGTGTGTGTGTGTGTGTGTGTGTGTGTGTGTGTGTGTGTGTGTAGCTGGTAGCATTCACTTAAAAGTCTTATTGAAAATTGTGGCAATGTGTATTTAAAAAAAAAATTTTACTGTTGAATCATATATCCATAAATGATAGAACTTGGTATATAAAAAAAAAAAAAAAAAAATTCTTCAAAGTTATCATGCACTTTCATTCACAGTCTCTGAATTCAAACAATCCATTTTCATCACTGATAGATCAAAACAAATGTCCAGTTATTAACTGTGTTCAGTTTATTCAAAATTTTGTGTGTGTGTGTGTGTGTGTGTGTGTGTGTGTGTGTGTGTGTGTGTGTGTGTGTGTGCATGCGTATGTGTGTGTGTGTGTGTGTGTGTGTGTGTGTGTGTGTGTGTGTGTGTGTGTGTGTGTGTGTGATAAATTTCAGAAGATGACCAGTACCTGCAAGAATCTGACAGTAGCACTGAAGAAGAACCACAAGAGCCAGATCATTCAGCACACTTTTTGGAACATGAAATAAATATTTGTCATCAGTCTTCTGATGATGAATCAGACTATGAATTTCCATTCAATTTCTCAGGCCAGGGACAGTCAGTAGCAGTTTTCTATGATGATGCATTTACATTGGTCAAGTACTAGAAATTGTTAGACCTGACCTTGCTTGCATTTCCTTCATGGACCAGAAAGGAACAGAAAACCTGTTTAGATGGGCCGTTGTCAGACTCCACTGGGGAAGTTGCAAGTAAATATGTCTTTTATTCAGACTTCAACATTCTACCAAAGAACAGAGTTTGGAGCATTGACTGTACCCAGCAGGGAACCCTGAAAAGAAGATACAAACAATATGTTAAAAAGTACTGTTAATGTTGGGGTACAAAAAATGGAGATGGCCAGTTTTATCTTAATGGTGATTGAAAAAACAGGAACATGGAAAGAGGGTGATTTTTTTTGGTATTTGAAAAGTTTTTAAGACAGTTGTGATTTACTGTTCCTTTTGACATATATTTCATTATTGCCTGTTATTTGGAACATATTTGCTTTGCTTGGTGAAATTCTTGAGCATTTGATTCTGTCCCCCCGTGATAATGACGGAATATATGTGGAATGTAGGTGATTTTGTTTACTTTGATGTAATTTGTACATAAAGGTGAAGGTTGAACTCATGGATGTTTTTACCTTTAGGTTCCTTCTTCAATGCTGATTATTTTGATACCTCTACTTTGTCTGTAGCATGTGTCGTTCCAGAGTTATGGGTTGTTAAGTAACGGTACCCTGTGTTTGCCACAAAATGACACGTCGACAAATCAGCATTTTAGTCATTTTTGAAGAGGCACAGCTAAAAAATGAATAATCATTGAGCTCTGGAAAAAAATAGGCTCAGTGTATCCATCACAGATAATAACTCTGCCAATCTGAGAGTATATTAGGTGAATAGTTCAGAAGATATGAGGGTCCAAACATGGCCCTTTGCAAAAAACGTGAAAAACGCCATTTTTTACCCCAATTTTAAAGCTCAATATCTCAAAAAAATATTAAACCTATGGCCTTGAAATTTGGCATGTGTATCACTTTTAATGGGGTCTTTTGAAAAATACTAGTGAAGGACACGGATAGAATAGCTGGCAGGAGTACAGTCTCACTGTTAGTGAAGGACACGGATAGAATAGCTGGCAGGAGTACAGTCTCACTGTTAGTGAAGGACATGGATAGGACAGCTGGCAGGAGTACAGTCTCACTGTTAGTGAAGGACATGGATAGAACAGCTGGCAGGAGTACAGTCTCACTGTTAGTGAAGGACATGGATAGGACAGCTGGCAGGAGGTACAGGAAACCCAGTGAGAATAGGACATTACAGGACAGCTGACAGGAATGCAGTAACCATTGTGAGAGTAGGACATGACAGTTGGCAGGAAGTACAGACCCCTTGTGAAGGTAGGACATGACAGTTGGCAGGAAGCACAGACCCCTTGTGAAGGTAGGACATGGATAGGACAGCAGAAGAGAGGGACAGGAATCTCTGAAAACTCAGGAGCAGACAGGGCAGTTGGAATGTACCATGGGATGAGGTACAGTAACCCCTCTAAAAACAGAACATGGACAGGACAAATAGCAGGAATATGATAACCACTGTCAGATGGATGAGCTGAGATGGCCCTTGGTAGGATGTAAGGGCAGCCTCTGTGAGAACAGGATATCTAATAATAATGATATATCCCTGAGCAAGAAATATATTGACTTCTCCAAGAATAGGAGAGTAAATAGAGTTTCAGAGACAGAGAGTGTGAGTGTGTGTGTACTGCAGTGAAGAATTAGTGAACAAGAACTGAAGGCTTGTTCTTCATACGTATCAGAACTGGAAGCCAATAAAGGAATTTTTAACAAACTTTGCATAAGACATTTTTATTGGTTTAAAAATGAAATAGCCGCTGAATTGTTGAGCATTTGCTTTTTTCTGAACATAAGAGTCATTTGAAATGAAGGAATTGCAAGAGTCAATTAGAGGACTAAAGGAAAAACAGTTTTTTTTTTTTGTGTCAGTTGAGAGTAGGAGGTAGCATGTGCTGATGTGGCAATTTTTGCAGTATGTTGAGCTTCCTATACAGTCAATATGCAGGTCACTACAGTACACTTCAAGATCTCTTGCAAAATATGAAAAAGAAATATTTGAATCACCAACACGAAAAGTATATGAACTCAGATATTAAAGCGTTCTTTTCTTCCACTGTAACTTGTGTAGGAACTTTCTGTTCGAAGATAAGTGTCATATTTAGAGCCTTTGTCTTATGGTTAGTTTGAGTTTATTTTCCACCATCCAGGACTTTATGTAATATAACACAGATTTTAAAGAAGATATTGGTGTTTGGATACTGCTATTTAGTTATGTGAAATAGAAAACTGGAGGTTTAGAGTGGGGTGCTTTCAGCAAATGACTGAGACAGGATAGAGAGTGATTTTATCAAACCAGAAAGTTGTTTTGTGGAAGGGACGAAAGGAACACCCCCAGCTTAGAACCCAGTACGATACCAGGGAAAAAAGCAAATTTTATTTGAACATTTATCATTGAGGTTTACTAACTGGTGTTTGGTTTACAAATGTGAATCAAACAAAGAGAGCAGTGTTACAGGTGTACTGTAAATAGATTGCAACCTAATGAGAACTATACTGTCAGTTACAGTGTTAAAGGTAGTGAGTGGAAAGAACCAGAGAAATGAGAAGTCACCAGCATTAAGTGGAAGTAGGATGTCGCTTTGAGAAGGATGGTTTCACTGTTGTGATGAGAAGCTTGTGATCACAGGTTATGGAAGAACTGTTGAAGAACGGTGTTTTGTGAAATTTTATTTAAGAAAGATAGGTTTGGTATAGGCTGAATTTTTGTTTGTTTCAGAACACAAAGATATTCAGAAATTCTTAGATTCTACAACAGCTGTTATGAAAGCTGCAAAGCAATACTTGCAGCAAGGAAGACTGTATCAAATTTGTAAGAGTTGGGAACGAGTCACCTAGAAATGCCATGAAGAGCGTTTGGGCAGAAGATTCCAGTTCAGAGAGGTCATAAGCTTTGGATTTCACATCAGTTTCAGATACTGGCCTCCATTTTGTAGTGTTTTGTGACTACTAGCGTGCTATTTCACTGGTTGAAAAGCCTTGATAGATGTAACTGGTACATCATTTATTGGTAGCATTCATTTCATTCATTCATTCATTCATTCATTTTCCAAAACCATTGGGTCATAGGGAGGAGGTGGGGGGGGGGATGGGGTGCTGTCATGGATGGTTTGGCAATAAAGGATCTCCATAGTTACAGTATTTCATTGGTGTGTACCCTTAGGCATGGTCTTGGACTTGGAGTCTTGATTGTATCTAAATCCATGCTGTTGGAATTAAGGGCTAAGGAACGTAAAGTAATTTCTTTTTATATAGAACTACTGGCAGTATATGGCAGACATTGAGTATGGTAACAGAACCTTGTCCTTTACATTTTGATCATCATTTCAATTGGTGAGCATTAGAAAAAAACAAACTTATGCATTTTTTCTGCACAGGAAATTTACAGCTTATCAAGTAAAATTGAAAAATTTCATTTCCAGATATCCCAAATGAAAATGCTGATTCAATTTGAGGCGCTTTTACTACTTGAAACATAAATCAAACTGTGCTTATGCACTCGGTTCAGTTGCCTGAGCTATGTGAAAAGAATGGATACCTGGTAAAGAGTGTGATAAGCTTTCTGTCTCTGTGTGTCCATGAGCTTTTGTGTAGGTAACAGTCATGAAACCTACTACATGACTTGATAACTGCGCTTTCAGGTCCTTTGTTAGCTGAAATGACCAGAAACATGGAAACAACGAGCCAAGAAGACTTCATCCAAAGAAAAGCTGTTCTTGTTTTCTGCTGTAAGTTGTTTATTAGTCTGCTGTTCAGTGAGTTTCTGTGTATGATTAAAGAACTAGACTTGTGCTGGTCATAAATGTATTGTCCAAATGCTGGTTGGATTTAGGTCATTCATGCTTCTAGGAAAAGTTGTTTCTCAGCTTTTACTTAGAGTTTTCTTTTCTGACTGAAATATAAAGGAGAATCCTACAGAATTTGAAAAGTCCTTGACCCTATTGTTGTCAGTGTCTGTTGTTGTTTCTCTTAAGAAGACTAGGAAAGCATGTTGAAGATCATGAAAATGATCCAAATCAAAATCACTGTGCAGAAAAAATGCCATTTAATTATCAGTTTCTTACTAATCTACTCTTGAATCACAGTAAAAGTTACTAGTGTGTGTGCTGCTTCTGATAAATCTGTCACTGTTTAGATTTTACAGTGCTTCAAACAAAAAAAAAGTGTTCTTCAGAAGTAGTTAAAGGTATTTTGATAAAAAGCCACATTGTGTTAAATGTGTGAAGGCTTTGTGTGTGGTGTTGGCCGTAAAGAAGAGACAGATTTGTGCCGTTTGCATACAAGCCACTCCTTTTACACCCATTCTTACCTTTTAAAAGGTGAAGAAGCTCCTTGGTGCATATCCATGTCATGTACCACTCACAGTGAAACATATTCTTTTAAAGTGTTGGGACTTGCACGATGTAAGACATAAACACTTTACAGCAGACACAATGAAAACTTTGTTCAGAGATGTCCCACCAGATAAGATTTTTGAATTTCTGAAAGAGACTAACATTTTTTTTTTATCTGATATGAAAATTTTATGGAGGAAAGATTTTTAACAAAATTTTCCGGTGTGCTTTTGGAAGGTGTTTTTTAAAGAGTTGTGTGAATAAGGTTTTGTTTTTGTTTTTGTTTATTGCTTTTTTCAATTATGAAATTACTTGTGAGTTGACTTGAACGCGGTGACAGCCCTGATAGAGCTCTTTGCGGTCGGCTGGTCTTTATGCAACATTAGCTTACCTTACCTTGCGTGTGGTGTGCACAGCATGACTCCACTGTAGGCAGCCTAGCCCGAGCCATGGGGATCTTCAACAAC
The DNA here is from genome assembly GCA_016801955.1 of Conus betulinus. Lineage (NCBI taxonomy): Eukaryota > Metazoa > Mollusca > Gastropoda > Neogastropoda > Conidae > Conus > Conus betulinus. Next base: position 382,497 of record JADBJO010000713.1, on the reverse strand, counting down.
CTGCAGCCCCCCTACCTGACCACCATCCTGGTGGAGCTTCATCAGCAGGGCCAGGGATTCTTTGTCAAGACCCTCTTCCACAACCACACCCAGCATAGCCCCTTCACCAAAACCATCCAGGGTGGGTCACTCTTCAGCCTTGTCAAGGGTTGTCAAGGTGTAAGACAAGTGTCTGATATTGATCTGGATGTGAATGTTGTATTAATCGTCATTGCTATCATCATCATCGTCAGCGGCCATCTGAAATTTAATTTTGCATCATTTACACCTATTGTGTCAAACTACAGCAAGCTGTGACCGATGTATTTTACTCTGTTTGGTGGTGAACACAGTGTTAAGATATGCTTTGCAGGCCAGCATGACCTCAGCCAGTCAATACCATTCCCACCATTTAGTGCAGAGTAATATCCTTTATCTGTCACTCTATTGTCAACAACACAGTTTGTTTGTTCTGCCATTCCAATCATGCAGATCACCATTGTATTGCTGTCCAGAGCTTAGGTTATTGTTTTTTTTAGTCATTTTGTGTCTCACATTTTACCTTGCTTTGCATTAGCAGTATTTATTCTTGGTGCTGATCCTTACTCTTTCAGTCGTCTTCCAATCCATTGGCTACCAGTCGATACATTGTGCCCTTTATACATTGTGTTCTTTTTATAGTCCATATCATCATCAACACCTCCACACTATATATCAGATTTTTGGTTCCATAGAAGTGAGTCTGATGAGAGGGTTGATGTAAGAAATGGTTACTCAGATCGCTTGTGCTCAGACATGAGGAACTTAGATATATTATTGTTTCATTGACTTCTTTTTTTTTTCAACATGTACCTTTTTTTTCTGGCTGCAATAAGATTGTTCCTTTAAAAAAAAAAAAAAAAAACAAAAAGCTAAAAGCTTTCATACAGCTGAAAGAAAAACACTGAAAAAGGACACATTAGTGCTTTCAACATAGGAAGACATCCTCACTAGAATTTGCAAGATTTCCTTAACCGCAGAACATAATTGAAAAAATTGAACAGTGAGGGAAAGAAGACAGTCACAAGTTAATGAGAGAGGTCCAAAGATGGGAGATTTAGCTAAGTGCACAGTTACTTAGAATGTAAATGCTTGTGCTTATCTGTATGTCTCTGATAATTTGAAGTATGACATATGGGGGATAGAGGTGTTGAGGGAAAATTAATGAATATGGTACGCACCAGGCGCTACAAATCTTACAGCACTTTTACAGTTTTGAAAACAGATAATGACCCATCCTTTCTCCGCAGCATGATAATGACCAATTCCTAAGTATATGACATACCTGAAGATAATGATGTTTTGCTGATGAAAAATAATCAGAAAAATAAGAAAAGCAAATTTGATTTGAAGCAAGTCCCATGAGTAATGGTCATGTGTTATATGTACAGGTTGTGCAGAATTGTGCCCCCTGAGTGAGTTCCGTCAGTTGCTGAATGACCACATGGTGCTGCCCACCCACAGACAAGAGGCTTGTGCTCTGGCCTCTGCTTCCAAGCTTTGGAAAGAGAGTAAGCACAACCGTAGGTGAGGAAGGCTGTGACAGGCCGGCTGTTCTCAGGGACAGCTGTGAGCCATCAGTGGAAGGAGGAAGACAAGACAGGCATGGCGTAGTATGGGTCAGAAAGAATCACCTTGTCCAGGATGAAAGTTGTCAGCCATGTTGTAGAGTTTGAAGGTTATTGATATTGCATATTGCAGAATAATTGGTGTAAATGATTACTTGTTTATTGCAATCTTTGAATACAGTGACTATGTAAATGTTGTGTGAAAGTTGTGCAATCTGTAGATGGACTAGTTAGTGCAAATGTTGCGTAATGTAGTGCTATACCTGGATAGAACTAGAAAGGTCAGTGTAATATAGATGTGAAATGGTGCATTCTGTGGATAGAATGATCAGTGTGACATGTGAAATATGCAATACCTGTATCAGTGTAATCCGGCTGTGCAGTGGCATGAGCTTTGAGAATACATTGATTCATGTCTGGATTTAGACATGTATACGAGCACTTACACATTTTTCTTTGTGGTCAGATGGCAAGTATTTGCAACAATTTAAGCTGTTGGGGGAGGGAAGGAAAACTGGCACTTTTTAAAAAAAAAAAAAAAAAGAAAATTGTATTTGTCTGGAAGATTCTCCTCCATGTGCTGATGTGTGCCAACTGTGCTGGCAGATGGTGCGTCTATTCTGACGGGTGTGGTGATTGTGCTGGTGGTGACGGTGCTGGTGATGGCCTACAAGCTGAGGAAGGCGAGACTGCTTCGCCGGGAACGAGGCAGCATCCAGTACCGCAAGCTTCTTCAGGAGAGTGCCGACAACGAAGAGGAGGACGACCGACTTGACGATATTTGATTAACGACATGATGATATTTGATTAACGATATGACGATATTTGATTAATGACATGATGGTATTTGATTAGCGACATGATGATGTTTTCAGTGTTTTTAGTTTTATCTTGATGGTTTTCATTGCGTTTGTGAACAAACTGAGAGATGTGTAAATGCACCGCGTTGGTTGAACGTGTAAGTGTGTGAGTGTGGATGTATGTATGTATGTTGATGTTTTTCACTTTATTTTATAAACAAAGTGAGATTGTGTTAACACCGTCCTTTGTTTTTAAAAAAAATATTTTTATGTGTGTGTGTGTGTGTGTGTGTGTGTGTGTGTGTGTGTGTGTGTGTGTGTGTTCAATCAGACATGTCTGTTTGAACAAAATGATTAGACTGAGGATGACTGGTGTTAGTGATGGTTAGCTCTTGATTAGACCTGGTGTACAGCAGCCACCAGGCTCTTTTAGGTCTGTAGTGACTGTCAGGACATGGGACTTTCGAACCTGGAGCTGTCACCATTGTGGATCTTTTGACGCACTCCCCGTCCCACACCTCCCCGTGACTTAGTTGTGGTTGTGGTAATAACCTTTTTTTTTTCTACCAACCTGAACTTTTTTTTATTGATGGGAAGTGGCAATAAACAAACCAGAAAAAAAAAGGGGGGGGGGGAGGAGAGGGGATTGAATCACAGACGGAGGGCGACTTATATATGATCACCAGTTGCTTCCCTTTATTGTATAAAAAAAAAAAAGGGGGGGGGAGGAGCATCTTTTGCCATTTTCCTAGACAAGATTAGTGGTCATGGTAACATAACTATGGGTCTTTTACACACACACACACACACCTCAGATTTGAGGCACTTTTTGAAAATTGCGGGGCTTAATGACACACAGATATTTCAAAAAGCACCAAGTCAATTGATTGGATTTGAAACTTTGAAGACTGATGTGCAGAATTTTCAACATGTTTTGCTGTTGAGATATTGCATGCCAGTTGTTCCTCAGGGACTTGTAAACGGCTTGTGTTGTGATGATAATCCACTTCCAGTCGTTTCAACAATCTTTTTGTGTCATTTGCTGTGCAAATGAATGGATGTATCCATGCAGGCTGGATGAAAAGTACACCAAGGGAATTGATGAAAAAAATAGCAAATATTTCTAAAAGAAAATTGTGTGTGTTCAGCCATTGACAAAGTCACAGAAGATGACAGGCAGCTCAGCACAGTGTGTGGATTTAACAAAACGTGTGGGCAAAAAAAAAAAAAAAAAAAAAAAACCCATGTGGGCATCGGTCAACAGAGGTCTGCCTCTGTTGTCAACTAGTGGAAGAGAGGACCTAGAATTATGCAAAAAAAATCAGATGTAGCTTCTTTTTAGTCACATATTCTAGTCATTCGTTTTCTCTTTAATGAAACTGTTGATTTATTTATGAAGAAACAAGGTTCTGGCTGTGCTAGAGTTTAAGTCACTCTCATGCCCTAATCTGCCTTCTCACTCACTGTGTTGGGAAGAAAAAGTCAGTTTGTTGAAGGTGAGGGAAAGTTAGCTGGATGTCAATAGCTTTAGTCATTTCCATGAGAAGATCATGCCAGCCATCATTCAGTGTAATCATAGTCCAGACGTAAAGTCAGTAGATGAAGGAAACTGAATTAAAGAATGTTGGAAGAGAATGAAAAAAGAATTATGAAATGGCTGTTGAAATATGACTTAAATCTATGGTAATTTTTTCTGTGGATTGTGAAAGCATCTGAACTGTGTGTGTGGTTATCAGTGCCAAGTAGACCCACTGCACCATGTGTAGCTCCTAGTGCCATTTTCGTTAACTCTCATCCACCCCCAATTTTTGGAATACAGGGTCATTTTGATACACACTCTAAAAGTCTGCAGGCAGCATTGTAGACTGCTGTATGTATGTAAATACAAACCTTAGTTAAAGGTTCTAACATCAAAGTGAACACAGGGTTAGTGGGTGTTATGGAGTGTCAAGTGTCGTGAAGAGTTTAAGAAAAAAGGAGAATGTGAGGCTTTCTATGTCTTTCTACTTGCCCTTTCTCTTTCTGGGGGACATGTTACCATAACCACAACTGTCTATGTTCATTTGTTTTTTTTTAACCTAGTTATATACAGGCACATTCAAAATCAGGTCTTGTGTGTGTGTAGGCTATAGTTTCCAAAGACTTTTTTTTAAAGATAAGATTTTTATGAGTATGGTTGATTGCATGTTGTTTGTGTGATGATGTGCTAGTTTATCAACCTTGGTCGGTTGGTAGTTGTTGTTTTTTATTGTTTTGTCAAACTTCACTTCATGCAGCCTCTTCATTTTGGTTTCTGTTTCCTGAAGAGGGTTCACTGCCCGCAGACCTGGTCTGTCACAATGTGCTGCCTCTGCTAGGCCATGGGATGTCCATGTACAGAGAAGAAGGGAAAAGAAATTGAGGGGCTGGAGTTTCAACGAAAAATCAACAAACCTTTGCTGATGTAGTGCTATGCAGAAAACACCCAGTGACTTGGGTTATGGAATGATGTGTATTCGTGAGTGAACCTCTTTGGTGATTTTGTGTGTGCATGAGTTTATGACCTGTGTTAACTTATCTATATATGAATATTGTGTTTACCCCAACGTGATGGAGATGCTTGGCTTTGTATCGTCCATCAGACCACCACTGCCTGTGAGGAAGTGAAAGCACCTGAGGGAAAGGGGAGACAAGAAGGCAAAAGGACCTGTGATCTGTTGGCGCCCAGCACTAACCAGTCTTTCTCCTGCACTTGCTTGATATGCAGACATGCTTTTATTTTTTTGTTCCTCCATGAGCATGCTGGCAGTAGATGCTGACATATCAGACTTGAATCCTCATTGTGAGGAACTGTTGCTTCAGGTCAATCTCAGCCGAGAAAATTGCTCTGTGATAGCGATAGTAGGTGTTCACTGTGAAGTTCCTTGAGTGACACTCAAAGGGTGTGCCATTTTTCTGTTTTTTCTTTAAGGGTGGAATCACACTATGATCATATCACTTAAAGAAATGGTGTGATTTCAGAAAGGCATGTTCACACATGCATGCCTGTGCACATATCCATACATAATATACACGCATACATGCTCAGAAACGTGTAATTTCACACACGTGTTCTCTGATATGCATGCATGCACAGAAGTGGGTCATATGTAGGTACACACATGGTCACACACACATGCACGAGCACATATAAACACACATGCACACACATGCATATTGTATCGTGTCCAACTGAATGCAAGCTATAGCCAGTTTGTTTTTGCTGAAATTTGTGGCTGATGCAGTAAACAAGGAGGTCACAGATCATCTCCACACTTCTGGCAAAAAAAAAACCAAAAAAACACACACTCTGTTTTGTATCCCTCAATTCCTCCATGGCCAAATATTGAACAAGACTCTTCTGTACTTTTTTTCTCTATTTGGCTGTCATACTTTGCTTTTCAAACAGCGCTCAGTTGAATCTTTCCTTCATTCTATGACTAATTTGGCCTTTTATTTTTAGCAATGTCTGTGTGGATTCAGATAATGTTTGTAATCTCCCAATTCAAGGTGAATCTCTTTTCTCCTGTCTTCATTCCCCTGAACCAGTGTGCTGCCATTTTGGTCGTGGTTTAACTCCCCAAAGAATGATACAGTCCTGAGCTAGTGAGAGTAAGACTGTTCGGGGTTTTTTTTGTTGTTTTTTTTTAGATCAGTCCCTGCTTGCATCTCGCTCTACATCTCTCAAAAAATGGCCAACATGAGGAGGTACATAAGAATAAGAAAATGTTTATCATGCAAAGCAGTCAAGAGGCAAGAAGGTGAAGGGTCTGGGGGTAGAGAGATCACTGACAGACTTTTTGTCCTCCTTTGTTGCCTCTCAAGCTGACGATCATGATAGATAGTATGTCAGGAAGGATTGGAGTATAGCCATCTCTTCCGAGACTGAACTTATCAATGATCATGCTGCAAACCTTTGTGAGTACACGAGCAATAATTTTTTGTGTACAGGTGGGTTTAAGCACATCCCATTTTGACTCAGCTTTGACCTTAGAGTCAGAATGCTTTGTATTTTGATAACCGCAGATAAACGCATCTGTGTAGACTGACCCATCTTGAGTTGGCTCAGACTGCTAGTCTTGGAGCTAGCTGTTTCATGGCCACTCTGCCTTGGTTTTTGAACTTTTACCTTCAAAGCTCCAATGTGTGGCATAACAGCAATTTGAGTCCTTTCCCCCCCCTTACTTCCAACACTTAGGATTCATCTGAATTCATCTGAACTCCCCCCCCCCCCCCCCCCCCCCCCGAATCACGGCCATTGAGGGCCTCTCTCAGAGCAGCATTTGGGTAGCATTTCATGGTGCTGCTACTCCTAATGAGTGTGTGTGTGTGTGTGTGTGTGCTTTCACAGCAGCACTAAAGGTTCCTTGTCCCGCCAGAACACATAGTACCAACTTGTGTGGCTGACCTGTCACATTCACAGACTCGCTCCCTCGCTGTGCATTCTAGCACTTGCCAGCTCCCCCACCTGAAGGTGATGCCTTCACCTCACTGCAGGCTCAGCATACCATTAGAGGCTCTGTCCTGCAAATCCAGCTGTGGCAGGCACAGAGGCAGCATGTTCCCCATCTCGGCAGAAACTTTCCCCACCCAGCCAGTGTTCCTCAGGCTTGCATGTTCCTTCTCTCCCAGCACCACTCTGCTTACTGTTAGCAGCAGGCAGTGTGGTCGACCACTGGCTTCATGAATGCAGCTGAGTCTGCAGGCAAATTACAACGGAACTGTCTGTTCGCCAGGAGGGATGTGACTCCCAGCACCACTCTGCTTACTGTTAGCAGCAGGCAGTGTGGTCGACCACTGGCTTCATGAATGCAGCTGAGTCTGCAGGCAAATTACAACGGAACTGTCTGTTCGCCAGGAGGATGTGACTCCCAGCACCACTCTGCTTACTGTTAGCAGCAGGCAGTGTGGTCGACCACTGGCTTCATGAATGCAGCTGAGTCTGCAGGCAAATTACAACGGAACTGTCTGTTCGCCAGGAGGGATGTGACTCCCAACTCCACTCTGCTTACTGTTAGCAGCAGGCAGTGTGGTCGACCACTGGCTTCATGAATGCAGCTGAGTCTGCAGGCAAATTACAACGGAACTGTCTATTCGCCAGGAGGGATGTGACTCCCAGCACCACTCTGCTTACTGTTAGCAGCAGGCAGTGTGGTCGACCACTGGCTTCATGAATGCAGCTGAGTCTGCAGGCAAATTACAACGGACTGTCTGTTCGCCAGGAGGGATGTGACTCCCAGCACCACTCTGCTTACTGTTAGCAGCAGGCAGTGTGGTCAACCACTGGCTTCATGAATGCAGCTGAGTCTGCAGGCAAATTACAACGGAACTGTCTGTTCGCCAGGAGGGATGTGACTCCCAGCACCACTCTGCTTACTGTTAGCAGCAGGCAGTATGGTCGACCACTGGCTTCATGAATGCAGCTGAGTCTGCAGGCAAATTACAAACGGAACTGTCTGTTCGCCAGGAGGGATGTGACTCCCAGCACCACTCTCTGCTTACTGTTAGCAGCAGGCAGTGTGGTCGACCACTGGTTTCATGAATGCAGCTGAGTCTGCAGGCAAATTACAACGGAACTGTCTATTCGCCAGGAGGGATGTGACTCCCAGCTCCACTCTGCTTACTGTTAGCAGCAGGCAGTGTGGTCGACCACTGGCTTCATGAATGCAGCTGAGTCTGCAGGCAAATTACAACGGAACTGTCTATTCGCCAGGAGGGATGTGACTCCCAGCACCACTCTGCTTACTGTTAGCAGCAGGCAGTGTGGTCAACCACTGGCTTCATGAATGCAGCTGAGTCTGCAGGCAAATTACAACGGAACTGTCTATTCGCCAGGAGGGATGTGACTCCCAGCACCACTCTGCTTACTGTTAGCAGCAGGCAGTGTGGGTCGACCACTGGCTTCATAATGCAGCTGAGTCTGCAGGCAAATTACAACGGAACTGTCTATTCGCCAGGAGGGATGTGACCCTGCGATCTTTCAGTTTCCTTTCAGAGCTGTTCCTTACAAATAGACTGTGCATTTTGAAAAAGAAAGGGGGGAAGTGTGTAGTCTAGAATGAGTTCTGACTTATGACTTGCAGTATAGGTGCACAGTGCAGGTTCCTGTGAACAAAGGTCATAACTGGGCATGGCCATTAATTCATGATGAGACATTGCTTTGTTGACCCTGCATCATGTTTTGTTGAGTTGTATTTTGGCATATCATCATGCTAACATTACTCCTTTACTCTAGTTTCATTGACAACCAAGGGGGGGGGGGGGGGGGGGGCAATTTGTCAAAAATTCTGATGGAAATGCTGTAGGTCTCATGCTAGGATCAATGTAAGGATGTAAGGAAAAAAGAAAGGTTCTTCCATAGGCGTTATCTGTTACCTGTTGGTATGGATAGATTTCGGTTTATTTGAGTGTCTGTGTGTGAGAGAGAGTGTGCAGGAGTGAGATGGAGTTTCTGAGGATGTTAACTATGGAATTGAAACTTTTCTTTTGTTTGTGTCCATATCATGGACATCGCTCACTTTGTTCAGCAATCGTTTCAGTCCTGCATGTGGAAAGAGTGATTTGGTGATGACCATCCATGGCTTTGTGTCATTTGAGGTTTTGTTCAGTGAACGTGCTTCATCATCTGTGATATGTTGCTTTGCACATTTTACTGAGAAAGCCCTTGCTATTTAACCTGGTCTGTTTTCTTGCCATCCTGTGGGATTTTGTTTTTTGGGGAGATATAGATATATATAACCATGAATGCCAGTATAGAACTGCTTTTACCTTCCATTTGTGTGACATTCCTGTATTTGGTCCGGGGAATTTTAAATTTGTGGAATCATGTAATGGTGATGTTCAGAGTGTATGTGATGGTAGGTACTCATGTTGGAGTATGAATCTATGCTTTGGGCATTTATGAAAGAAATTTTTGCTGTGATATGTTACGTATTCTGTAAAGACTTACCTGTCAAGACAGTTTCTCCAGCTGAACTGATGATGTGTCAATGCCTCGATGACAGGAGGTGGCCGAAAACAAATTGCAAGAGTCATGAAACCTCACAGAACACAGTAGTTTGCCCTGGTCGGTGTGACCATCTCCATTTAGTTGTGTTTTTACATTCTTTCCTGTCCTCTGGCACAGCAGGGGGTGAAGGGGGAAAACTTTCGATAGGTGTTCAAAAAAAAGTGACTTTTTTTTTTAATGATATATATATATATATATTTTTTTTTTTAAAGCCCTTGAACGAAAAGAAAAAAAATCTGGACAGATGCTTTCTGATACGATTTCTGCAGATTGTTGTCAAGACATCGTTGTCAAAACTCTGTGGCATAACCTTTTTTTAGCAACAAATTCCATAGGCATATCTGGATCACACAGGACAGGGTACTGCGGCCACACCTGGGACTACATTGCACATGGCTTTGTGGGTGTATTCGTACTGCTTTGGACGGAGCTCTATAGCACGTTTGGACCACACTAGACAGGGCACTGTGGGTATACTAGGACCACACAGAATGGGCTGCTGTTGGTTTACTTGAGCTTGCATTGTGGACTTCACTAGACCACACTGGAGAGGGTACTAGGACACACTTAGACCACACAGGACAGGGTGCTGTTGGCATGCTTGCATCACACTGGACAGAATGCTGGACCTGTTTGGACCACGTTGGTCAGGGCGTAGTGGGTTTGATTGGGCCACACAGGACAATGTCAAAATAGGGCTGTATGTCCCATAGAGATCAGCTCAGGTTCCCCTTGATAATATTGGCTCACATTTCCCACAAATGATGATGTTTCGCTTACATTTATCCCAGACAAGACTGGCTTACACTTTCTTAACTTGAAATTTGTTTGCATTTCCCATAGATGACGCTGGTTTGCATTTTCCCAGGATAAGAGCTTACATTTCCCTAGTTGATATTAGTTACAGTCCTGTGGATGATATTGGCTTACGTTTACCCTAGAGGAGACTGGCTTACATTTCCCTTTGTGATATTGATGTACATTTCATCTTCATGAAGTTAGCGTACTGTCCCTCAGATGGTGTACTGTCCCTCAGATAGTGTTAGCTTTGATTCTGGTAAACAATATTTGCTTGCATTTCTGCATGGCATGGTCACATCAAATTTCCACTAAAGAAAATGTGATGTTTTCTCTTTGTTAAAAAAGAAAAAAAAAAATCACAGATATTTTCCCTTTCATGGCGTCTTTGCTACTCTTGAAGATATTGTCCCTTCTTTACCCCCCCCAAAAAGCAATGCCAGAGCAGAAGGGGCTGGTTTTGTGTGTGTGTGTGTGTGTGTGTGTGTGTGTGTGTGTGTGTGCATGAATGATCAATTTTATGGTCTATACACATTGAGTAGTTAAGATAATTGAGTTTATGTAAGGTTTACCTGTGTATGTAATGGTATGACTGTTGGGGGTGCCCACTTGGTAAACTTCTGCATTTTACACCTGATTTGGTGTGTGCACAAAACTTCTGTTTACTTTCTTGTCGAAAGAAAAAAAAAAAAGAAGAAGCTGCTGTTGACACATTCAGGAGTGCTGTGGCCAGAGACAGTAGTGTTCTGAATGGGATAAGATGTTCAGGACTTCGTCATTCGGACAGTTTAGAGGAGAATGTGGTGAATGGTTCACAGTACAATTTTCCAAGGCTGCGGGTAGTCCTGTGCTACAGACCAGTGTCTGGTGTTTGGCTTTTGCAGAAATGTTTGGTCTTTGGAACAACAGAGACTGAGACATCATCATGACAAAGGGACATGCAGACAAGGACTGGAGACTGAATGCCATAGCGTCATGCTGAGATTGAGGCCACCTGTATACATTTTGAGTTTGTGCTGTACTCATGCACTCAATTTATGAAAAAGATGGTCAGTGAATTGTTCTGTTTCACATTCATTTTATTATTTTAACATATGATCTGTACTTCTGTCCTGAAGTTTTAACGTAAATTTTGAGTGTGTACAAGAATGCATGCAGATCGATAAAAGCTGCGTTGTGGATATGCAAAAGCTGTGAAGACTGGTTTTAATGTTGGCAGTGCCATAAGTTACATGCATTTACAATTTTTGTTCCTTCCAAACACAGGAACCTTTCCGGTCGCATCATGTTGGCATCTGTTTAAAGTTGCGTGCAATAAGATTTGATGACGGTACATGAATCTCGGTGTGTGGTAAGACACAGTCTGTGGCACATTGTATAAAAAAGGGATGCCTTAGTGTGCCTGTGTGCAGACCAGTTGCCTTGGGGCCTCCTTATAATTTATTCAGCATGGCCTAAACAAAAAAGACCCTGAATTGTGAGAGGATTTATCATGTTCCTTTAACTGCGATGGCTTGTTCCTTTTATGTGTGTGTGTGTTTCACGCAGCTGGATGATCTGTGGCGCTTTTAGAAATGTGGTCGGTTTCCTTTTTGTCATGAAAGTTGTGTTTGGACGAAGGAAAAATTATTACACAAGAAGGATTCTTAAGGTAAACACAAGTTTTGAATTTTTACTGGATGTTTTGTCTCACCAGTTTGATCACAATGTGAGTTGTCATCGATATTTGTCCCCATCATGTGAGATTGATCTAATGAAGTGGTCAGGTGATTTATGCATATTATATGAGATAGTGTAGTGATTATACATATCGTCTAGTGGTAGTCAAATGAAATGATTTGGTGGTTATTTATTTATAATTCATATCATATAGTTATGTCTAATGAAATGATGAAATAAGGTTTCATATGTTATTCATACCATATGTGATATGTCTAATGAAATATTAGAGTGATTATTCTTCACAGTACTGACGAAATGGTCATGCAATTGTTCACAGTACATAAAGTAGGTCTGGTGAAGTCCTGAAGTGATGATTCATATCACACCGATTTACTGCGAATGTAAGTTTCATTAAACTAGTGTAGCTTGCTGTTTATGTCAAGGGCCTTTGTCTCAGTTCACCACCCAGCACCAGTGTAGTGATAATTGGTAGGGTCAGTCCTGTCTCAGTTCACCACCCAGCACCAGTGCAGTGATAATTGATTGGGTCAGTCCTGTCTCAGTTCACCACCCAGCACCAGTGTAGTGATAATTGGTAGGGTCAGTCCTGTCTCAGTTCACCACCCAGCACCAGTGCAGTGATAATTGATTGGGTCAGTCCTGTCTCAGTTCACCACCCAGCACCAGTGCAGTGATAATTGGTAGGGTCAGTCCTGTCTCAGTTCACCACCCAGCACCAGTGCAGTGATAATTGATTGGGTCAGTCCTGTCTCAGTTCACCACCCAGCACCAGTGCAGTGATAATTGATAGGGTCAGTCCTGTCTCAGTTCACCACCTAGCACCAGTGCAGTGATAATTGATAGGGTCAGTCCTGTCTCAGTTCACCACCCAGCACCAGTGCAGTGATAATTGATTGGGTCAGTCCTGTCTCAGTTCACCACCTAGTACCAGTGATAATTGATAGTGTCAGTCCTGTCTTGGTTCAGTTCCTAACATTCATACAATGATAATCAAGTGGTTAAAAACTACCCTAGATTGACAGGAGCTTCAGTGCAGCGATGATTGGTAGGGTTAATTCTGTCATATTTCAAGAGCTATCATGAGTCTGTTTCCGTTTTAAAACATAATTTCATTGCAGTGATAACTGACAGGGTTTATCCTGTCTTAGTTCAAGACCTAACTTGCAATCATGATTGATAGAGCCAATTTTGTCCTGGTTAAAAAAAAAAAAAAAAGCTTTCTTGCAGTAGTTGATTAGACTGATCTTGCCTTAGTTCAAACATCAGCTTCTGTGCAGTGATAATTGATAGGATCAGTCATGCTTCAGAAAAAAAAAAAAAAAAGTTTCATTATAATGGTAATTGACAAGACCATTCCTACCTTACTTCATAAAGTAGCTTTAATGCAAGGATAGTTTATGTCGGGATCAACCATACTTTAGTTTTAATACAAAAATAAAGCTTTCAAGAAAACTGGTTTTATTGAAATGATGATAGACAGGATCAACCATGCTGTAGAAAAAAAAAAACAAAAAAAAACCCAAAACACACACTTAGCTTTGATGTAGGGATGATTGGTAAGTCAAAAACTAGCTTTAATGCAATGATAACTGATTGGATCAGTCACGCCTCAGTTCAGAAACTAATTTTATTGCAATGATTATCGACAGGATCAATCATGCCCTTGATATAAACACACACACACACACACACATCACACTAGGCAAAGCAGTGATAATTGACAGGATCAGTCCTACTTGAGTCTAAAAATGTTTCAATGCCATGACAATTGACATTAACAGTCCTGCCTTAGTTTAAAACCTAGATGTGGTGGAATGATAATTTGCAGGATTAAATTTATCTCAGTTCAAAAACAAGCTGCTGTACATTGATTTGACAAGGTCAATCATGTCTGTTCAAAAAACTAGCTTCAGAGCAACGATAATTGACAGGATCAATGATGTCTCAGAGGAAAAAAAAAAAAAACTAGCCTCAGGGCAATGGCAATTGACCAGATCAATCATGTCTTGGTTAAAAAAAAAAATTGCTTCAATGTATTGATAATTGACCAGATCAATCATGACTTGGTTAAAAAAAAATTAGCTGCAATGCATTGATAATTGACTGGATCAGTCATTTCACAATTAAAAAAACTAGCTTTGATGCATTGATAATTGACAAGATCAATCATGCCTTGGCTCAAAAACTAGTTTCATTGCAGTGATAATTGAGAGGATCAATCATGTCACAGTTCAAAGTCTAGTTGCAATGCATTGATAATGGACGAAATCAGTCATGCATTGGTTCAAAAGCTAGCTTCGGTGCAGTGATAACTGACATGATCGAACATGCCTCAAGTCAAAAGTTAGCTTCAGTTCAATGATAATTGACCAGATCAGTCCAGCCTCAGTTCAAAAACCAGCGTCATTGAAGTGATCCATTGACAAGATCAGTTTATCCTCAGTTTACAAACAAGCTCTTCAATGCAGGGGTGATTGTTAGGATCAGTCCTGCCGTGTTCAGCCCCTAGCTTCAGTGATGATCCAAGCCCAATGGCTGAGGTGACACCCATAACTTTTTGTCCAGTAATACATACAGACATATGTAGTGAGGACTGCCCAGCTACCAGGAGATCATCATGAGAGGAGCTGGACATTACTCTGTAATTCTGCCCCATAGAGGAGTTAGGTCTCAATCAGTTCAGCAAACGACTTTCTTTTGTTGGAGGAGCACGCTTATTTCTACTTATAATACCTGTTTAAATGCTGGCTTCAGCTGTGCTCACGACAAAGGCCCCCTTACAGTGGTGACTTTTGTATGGTCTTAGATACAAGAAGACCCTTTACTTCAAAATTTGTTTGTGGACAGTATGTTTCAGTGGCCCAAACAAGCTTTTTCCCCCCCCTAAGTGGATAGCTTTAAGATGTTACTTAAGTGCATTGATTGTCAAGATTTAAGCATAGCAACAATGGAAAAAGGAGTTTTCAACATCAGTATTGGAAAGCTACATTGCATGACAACGATGCTGAAGATATGCAATCGTTGATGGCCTTTTACTTTAATAGTTGCCTTCTTTGTGATGATCTGTTTTCAGAGGTCTATCATGATCGGTCCATTTGACATTTTCTCCAATCGTTTTTGTCAGATTTTCATATGTATACCCATCCTTTTTCACGTAATATGCATTTGTTACAGTGGTTGCTTCATTGCAGGTTGGCGGTGGCATACACATTTTTTTTCAATCTGTATTTGTCACAGTAACTGCTTTATTACATGTGGGTTGCATTTACGAACATGCTTGTTTACTTGTATGGTCGGATTATTTGGTAGTACTACATTACCAAAAAGAACCACCACCAACATCTCTGGTTTAGCTTAAGCGGTTGTCTGGGTTTCAATTAAGCAGGGCGACTTGTTCTAACAAACTCACGACGAACAAGCAAACAAAATACACCTGTAACAGCCATATTTGTGTAACCCACTCTCACTTAACAGCAAGACAAGGTGGCACAAGGTCAAAGGTTGGGGACTTTTTATTATGATCTTTTGAACATATAACAAAACAGAACAAGTATGGAATCTAAGCGGTTGGCACAAAGAACAACGACAACAATAACCCGGTTCGTCAAGCTCAAAGGAGAACCGAAGAGAACAGGTGGACTTTGACTATTAAGAAAAAAGAACGTGTTCTCTACGCACCAAAACAAAGGGAGAACATTACCACCACGCGGTGCAACAAAATTTATAGTAGCAGTAGTAGTAGTGGTAGGGATGTAATTTATACATAGGCCGTTAAGCCTTTAAATGTCCCCTCTTGTTATTATACTTTAGAACAGGGTTGAAATGCATGCTAAATAAATTTTCCTGCTTATTCATCAAAGCTTCTAAACTGTACTTTAAAATTCAAGTCTTCGTCCAGCAAATTCTTAAAAACATTAGTATTGTTAGCAAATTAAGTGCAGTTGGCAAATTGTTCCAGTTAGCAATAACTCTATTACTGAATGTGAATCTCCCCATATTAGTATGACACTGCTTAACAAATATCTTACCTTCCAATTTCTTGTTCTATCTGTTTTAGCAGCTTAAAAAAAAATAGTCCCACTGTATGTCCGTTTGTTGGTGAAATTTTTTGAACACTTCAGTCAAATCCCCTCTAATACGTCTACCTTTTAAAGAGTGCAGATTTAAGTAATTTAATCTATCTGTATAAGACATGTTTGTACATTCTTGCAAGATTTTAGTAGCTCTTCTCTGTACTCTTTCGATTGCTATTGATTGTCTTTTCAAGTGTGGGTACCAATTATATTGCCATATTCAAGATGCGGTCTAACCATAGCTTTACATAATTTTAGAAATGTTTCTTTGTCTAAGTAAATAAAAGTTCTTTTTATTAATCTGATCATTTGGTTTGCTTTATTTTATACTCTTTGAATATGAGTATCGAAAAGTAAATCTTTATCAAAGATTACACCAAGATCCTTTTCTTCCTCACATTTCTGTACCAGCCCATTTCCACCATCCATTTTCATGTTATATTCATGTTCCGGATTGTTTTTTTGCCAACATGCAAAACTTTACATTTTTCAACATTAAAATACAGATTCCACATGTCTGATCAGTCTTGGAGGCAATTTAAGTTTTCTTGCAAACTGTTATAGTTACCTGATTTGTCATATATGTTTGTATCGTCAGCAAAAATTTTACAAAAACTATTCACCTCATCTGGAAGGTCATTTATAAAAATAGTAAACAATACAGGTCCTAAAATGCTTCCTTGGGGAATACCATAAATATATAAATTATTTATAAAAATTATATTATAAAATTATTATAAATTACCCATTATACAAATAAAAGTCATGAGATAAATACCGTCGCTGACCGCAATTCAAGATCATCTACTCTATGTCATCCCTTTGTTTCACTTGATAGGGCACATGCTTGAGTAGGCCATTAAAAGTCAAGTTTTCATCATTACTGTGACAGTCACTTCTGTACTGCTCTCTAGGGCTTGTGCATCTTTCCTCAGCTTGTCCTTGGAGTCGTCAAACTGGGCCAAAATGATGAACTGGTTGACATTAACCTTAGTGACTCTCTGTGTTGTTTCAACACAGTCAAACCTCCCAACGGTCCACATATGGATAGAAAAATGGAGTATTTGCAATGCCCTGTGGACTTGCACACGTAAGCGTTGATAATAACAGCACTAACACACAACTGCAGTGTTCACAAAGTGAAAATGTCTCAAAAGCATTCCTTAACAAGATGGCATTATACATCAGTCCGACCCAAAAAAACAAGAACAAAGTGAGAAAGAAAAAGAAAAGGAAACAACCAAGCTTAACTCTCCCAATCTCCATGCACAGCAACATGTCATAAGCACTTTCTTTATATTCCACCTACCTCATTAAACAGTTCAAATGGCAGTAACAGGAACAATCTTAACCTCAACTTGTTCCTTTTAAATATCAAATTGCAAGGAGAGTTGCACTTTGCGCTTAAGTAATTTGGATGAATTACTTTGGTGCACTCATTGTTATGCAATTTGCATGGCTATTTCCATGCTTAAATACCCAATTCACCATGGGCTGCATTCCTCTGCCCAGAATTCTCACCTTCACTCAACACAGCAATTTTATGCATAGCATCAAATGTCTACGATAACCCCATCACTCACTCCCTTATGCCATTTTCTTCTACCACAGATCACCATCCTTCCTTCTAAAGGTGGTTAGCAATTTCCTCATACCAGGCGATAAAATGTGCTCAGACATGGAGTTTACTTTAACACCCAACAGATAAATCAGTTTCATAACAAATACCCCGCACAGTACAAACAATATACCTATGACCCATTTACTAAACAAAGAAAACAAATCTATGTACCAAATCATGACTCAGCACATCGATTGGAACTTTTTTGATCATTTAAAATCATGAAGCCACTTTTATCACAAAACAACATAACCATCGTCTACTTATCCAGTCCCACAAAATATTCTTGCCCATACTAATATTTTGTTACACTGACAAAAGCATAATAAAGACCATGAATTTGAATTTTGATTTTACTAATCAGTTTGACATTTAAGAAAAGTATTTTAATGGTTCTCATTCTGTGTGTATTTGTATAAATGAACTGATGTTTTTACATTGAAACATCAAATTTTCTGTAACCCAGTGTTGAAATTCCCGACTTGCCTGATCATTGCTGTGAGTATGTGACATATGGAGATATGGATTTTCTGTTTGCTCAATACTTCTGAAGTCTGAGAAGACTTGGCAATAATGAACAAGATAATTTTAATGTTTGTGAATGTTAGAGAAAGAATTTGAATGTTTCAATTAATGTGGAAATGTGTAAAAGCATTTTGGCCTGACTTGGGGACATGCTCGTCTCACAGTGAATTTTAGAATGCAGATTTTGTCACTAGGAATGTGTGAGAAAAAGAGCACTTTTGTTTACATCGTAGATGGGTCAGCAACAGATCATCCAATGAAGTAAATCATTGGACGAGACAGTCACACAAAGGTCCTGTGTGCAGGAAGCACATTGCGTGCATAATAGAATGCAGGGCAACTAGCAGTCCGCCAGAAAACTATGTAGAATAATCCACATTGACAAATTAACCAAACCAAAATGAAACAAAGCAAACGTATAAAGACAGAAGAAAAAAAATTAAAACTGTCTGTTGTGATGACTAAGTTATACAATTCAGAACAGTATTTCTCATTGAGTTAGATGGACCGTTACTTATCAAGTGTTTAAAAAATAAATACTTGACTAATAAAGTGACATGTAAGTAATAATGCAGCTATAGAACATTGTAGATATTTCAGATGTCACAGATGCACAAAATCTCCCAAGTTGTTTTGGTCCATCAAGCATTGTAGCCTGCACTCTGCCATCCCAGCTGACTTTTGTTGTGTGCCTCTCATTTTAGGATGATTTTAAGAAGAAAAAAAATTAACTAATTATTATGACTCAACCAAGTAACGTGAACAAATGAATCACAAGACAAGATTTTTTTTTTTATGAAGGTTATTGACAGATTTTATTGATCAGCTTTAAATCTCAGTGAATGTTGCGAGTGTTCAGAAAAATCCTCTTCCCTGGATCAAAAACATTATCAGCAATATTGATCAGTTTGTTCACTGCTTGTTGAACAACATTATGTTTTGCTTTAAAAAAGAGAGGGAGAAAACAAAACAAAACTAAAAAGCAGACATGCTTGAACTAACTGTACACATCTTTTTCAAAATCGCTGTATCAGAATCTGTCAGTGTTGTAACTCTTTTCTTGTGGTTTATACTTGTATACATGGTCAATGGACTGCTTGGTAAGTCCAGATTAGGCACTGACAGGACCACTGTGCTAGATGTCTATAGACCCCCAAGTGGTTTTCAGATGTAGAAGGTGAGATAACAATCACAACAGCATGAACCTTTGGCTTATTTTAGATAGTGCCTATGCCTCATGAATTTATTTGTCCACAATATTAACAGACTAACAGGAGATGAAAAAGAATGTATGCCAAAAAGGGAACGTAGAGATGAAGTTTGAAAAGAAATCCTTGATGTGGGCAACAAAATTAATGAAGGAATATACAAGTACAGTCACGTTTTGCTCCTGTACTAAAGCAAAGGTATATATTTCCATGTCAGTGCTATTTACACACATAACTAAAAGATGCACAAAAGAAAAAAAAATCATTCCTTCTCCTTGTGTATATTGGCTTTCGATGTGGACACATCTCTGAAATTGAAGGCTTACTCTGGGACCAATTCTGTCTTTGTTTGTTAGTGTACTGCGTATTTGGTGCAGAGAGGGAAAAAAATGCTTGTGTACATACTTCACACATGTGTAAACTATGCTGGTATTTGACATATCACACCAAGTTGACTAGACTGTGATCGCTGACTGAAAATGTGAGCGATGTTGTTTGGGATGTGATGGCTTTATTCATCAAAGTTTGAGAAAGCAAATAATATGTAAATATGCATGCTGTGTCGGTGGATTTGGTCCCTAGCATATAATGATATGCACATTTCATCAGATTTTTGTTTTTGATTTCACAATTTTGTCTTTAGCTTGGAATATATTATTATTATCATTACTATTAACATTTTGATTATAATTTTCATCATTATGCCCCCCCCCCCCCCCCCCCCCCCCCCCCCCCGTAAGCATGTCTTAGATCTAAATGATGCTTGCCAAATTAGCTGTTTATAAAATGTCTTGGAAAGTGAAGACAATAGAGAAACAGAGTTAACACATATTAGTACCACTTTTATTATAATAATAACATTGACAGTAATGATGGTGATGATTCTTGCAGTTTAGATTTTGAAAGTAAGGACATTTGATGTTCAGGAAACGCTTCATTTACAAAGTAAAGACACTGAAAGACTGAATTCTCCTGGAATCACATGAAGATCTGTCAAAACGTTATTGCGAGTACAAATTTTGTAGCATCAGAAAGAAAGGAAAATCGTCAGAAAGAGCAGGAATATTAATACACAGTTTTAGGTTTGTTGTAGTTGTACTGGAGTATTAAAGGACAGAATGATAATAGCATAAAGAGAAGGAAATGTTAATGAATTTGGGAATATGCTCAGGTACTGGGTTGGTGAGGGGGCCGGGTTGGCACACTAGGTAAGATGTCAGATTCTTGTTCTAGGTCCGAGGACAGGAAACCACAACACATGAACACTGGTGTCATGTTCAGA
Organism: Conus betulinus; assembly: GCA_016801955.1. Taxonomy (NCBI): domain Eukaryota; kingdom Metazoa; phylum Mollusca; class Gastropoda; order Neogastropoda; family Conidae; genus Conus; species Conus betulinus. The sequence continues at coordinate 361,894 of JADBJO010000713.1, read as the reverse complement.
CGTCATCCTCGAAGACAGAATGTGGCTACGTTGATGGTGGGATGAAGAGTGGTAGCACACGCAAACGACTCGCCAGTGGTGAACGTCACAGTTCTAACCAAGAAACGAAGAAGAAAGAAAGGAAAAAGGGGGGTGCAGCAGAGCCCAGGCAGTTCTCACGTGATGTTAAGTTCACTGTGAGTCCAATAGGTTATCAGGGCAAAAGACTTCACCGTTTGCGGTAGGACCTCAACAAGAAAGTAGACACGAGCGCAGCAGTGGACAGGGGAGGGCAGTGGTTCATGCAGAATCGGAGTCTGCACACCAGGAACCCTAAATGAACAGGGAATAACTAGTGCCAGGATATTATCAGTGAGAACAGAGAAAAAAAAAGCTGTTAACTGTTATTTTTTAAGTTATGCAAAGGCAAAGAAATTCAGTGCATGATAACTCATTCCTCTGGTCATAGTCTACATTGGTAGGGCGTAAGTTTAGACAAATCCATCTACTATAATGGCGAGTTACTGTATTTGCTCTTCTGTACCCTTTGAGGAATGACCAGAAAATCGCCATACGCATTTTCCAAGTTCTGAGTTCTTATGTTTTAATCTTTATGTAATGTTTCTTATTAATCTTTATGTCGTGTTTTCAATGGTTTGCTCATCTTTTTAAAGTGTTATATACTTTACGACAATAAAACCACACTGTATACAGCACCGCCTGTTGCAAAAATCGCCCCACAACGGCTCTTTTAACTAACAAAAATTGACAGCTTTTAAAACTGCGACAGACATGAGAACCATTGTGCCAGAGAAGTGGGTGCTTAGTGGATACTGGAATATTCTGGTTCAGTAAGAAAAAGATCCACGTTCTACAGAAATACAGGCTGGCTTTTCCTCTGTTGGAAATGGATTTTCCATGCTGATTTGACTGCTGTACAAAATAAGACAAAATATTGGTCTTCCAGACTCCAGGAATCAAGAGCATGTGTTCAGTATGCACTTTGTTTTATTTGATTTTATTAAAACGAACAGCAACAAAAAAATTGTCACGACAAAACTGTAGAAAATTCTATTTTGATAATCAAACAAAATTGTACACACCCACACGGAAGAACGTTTGACAGTTATCTCTCAACAAGGGCAGCAGCCCTTAGTTCAATTCACAATAAATGGAATTGAAAATACAATACATGTTGCATGGAAGTTGTTTCCTGTTAAATCTGTTCATTTCTGCAACATTAGGTATAGTGAAAGTGCTTCTGTTACATATGAAAACCCAAGAACTATGTGACGAATATTCTGAGTAACATGAAACATGAGTGACATAAAAAGGGTTAATTTTGGAAGAGAATGTGTTTGTTTTACAGCTCTCTATGTGAAGAACGTTTAATGTGTGTACCTTGCACTGCCTGTTTTCTTTTTGAAGGAATAAAGTATTGTTTTATCTGTAGTATTCACAGGGTTTTTGTGTGTGTGTGAAGTGTTGAGAAAGAGACTGTGTGTGTGTGTGTGTGTGTGTGTGTGTTGTTGTTGTTGTTTGTTGTTCTTGGTGGTGGTGGTGTTGTTATTGGTGGTGGTGTTCAATTCAACGTCTTCCTACTTACAGTGATTACACACAGGCGTGTGCAGTACCTGAGTAAATGCATAGCGTGTGGACTCATTTGCGTGTTTTGTTTGACATTCTTCTCTCTTTTTGATGCAATTAATTGTACACCGACATTTCTCACTCCATTGATCATTTCAGTTGATGTCAACTGCTTTGCTATTTCGCATACACATGTTCGTGCACGCGCATGCGCGTGCACCCATGCACACACATCCAGGTGCACACGTGCTCGCGTATTCACTTACACACACACACACACACACACACACACACACGCAGACACTTCCTCATTCCAAAGACACAGTTTTTAAGGATTACCGGTGGCTGTCATTGAGAGATTTTACCGCACAAATGAAAAATAAGAGAACTGCATGCAGATGATAGTAAGTGATGCCAAAGAAACCACATTCCCGGTCTGTGTTTTTAATCTCGCATCGAACAGACCTTTTTTTTTTGTTGTTGTTGTCGATTTCAGTTTAAAAACTTAAACACCGAATTTTCACCTCGCTCCCTACAAGATCTTAAACAGCGGTTTTTTTGCGCGATGGTCTCCCAGATAAGACGACAATCAGATATTTGCAGGGTGTACTTTGTACAGCGGTAAAAAATACAGATTAACTTTCCTCTCGTGGAAAACTGTGCATGATTCAGACCTAAATTGTTTGCAGTGACTACTGCTTTCACTGAAAAAGAACGTGTTCTTTTAGCAAAGGACCATATTAGGTAAGGCTGTCTCCTTGTCGCCGTGAACTCTCTGCACACGTTATAAAAAAAAAAATAAAAAAAAAAGCAAAAATCTTACATAGACGCATACACAGATTTTGTAAAAAACACGCTGAAATTGGTATGACGTCTTAATTAGGCCTACGTAAAAATTCAAATCTGACGAAAAAAATGTGTGTCTCTTTCATAAACTAAAAAGTCACATCAGATGCCATACCGCTGAACAAGATTTTCATGACGTCTGTTGTAGGATAAAGCGTGTACGTCCGACATCATCGCAAGACGCTCTAAGAACATCATATTTGATAGAGAATAGTAGGCCTACATTACACGCAATACACCACGGAGCTTCTCCGCCTTTGCTTCTTCGCCAGATCCCACGCCCACAACAATTGCAACAAGCTCCCTTGTGAAGATTTATGCTCGAACATAGAGTAGGGAGCTACTGCTAGGCCTACTCTACAAAATCATCAACAACATCGTCGACATCTCTCCATATCCCTACCTCATCCCCAACCATTCCGGAACGTTACTCCTTGCACCATCAAAAGTTTAGGCGATTTTCCACAGGAACCAACATTTTAAACTGAGTTACTTGCGGAGAACAGTTCAGTCTGAAACTCACGCAGCTAGGAACAACGGCAAAGGCTCCTTCATCCTTTTAATGCCGGGTGTCCCAGGTTTAACCGAAGTGGGGCTGATAAAATCTAGGGCTGTGGCGGTCGGGGTCATGCCCCGCTGTGGACGCTACAGTAGCCGGATTGGTCGGGAAGGAGACCTGAATATTGTTTAAGCCACCTTTCCTGCCTACAGCACTGCAAACACCCATGTCAATTACTGTCAGCTGTGACAGCCGGCATTGCAAACAGATTGTCAGTGAAAACTGAAATTCAAAATTCGGAATTCGCTCCGTCAAGATTTAAAGACAATAGTATGTTCTGTTATTGAATCACACACACACACACACACACACACACACACACACACACACTCACACAAACACACGCGTGCGCGCAAGTTCACACACACACACACGCACGCACGCACGCACGCACGCACACACACACACACACACACGCACGCACGCACGCACGCGCGCGCATACACACACACACGCACGTGCGCGCACGCGCGTTCACACACACAGACACACACGCATACACACACACACCCCCACACAAACACACACACACAAAACACACTCACACATACACACGCGCGCGCGCGAGTTCTCTCTCTCTCACACACACACACACACACACACACACACACACACACACACGCGCGCGCGCGCGCGCACGCACGCACGCACGCACACAAAACCACAAACAGCGCTCCATGAACATAGGGGTCACATGCAGCTTCTTGGGATAATTTGCTCACAGATAACCTTGAAGCAGCCGAGGGTGAGCCTATCTACTTCTAAATGAGGGCAAAAAGACTCCATAAAATGATGAAGTCTCAACAGATCCACGAGTCAGACTGAGATATCGCCTCCTCCCTCCCTCCCTCCCTTAGTCCTTGCTGTAAACCATAACTTGAGTGCAGATAGGATCTCTGCATGTTTGAGGTCTCTGCCACTGTGACCGAGCAACAGATGTAGAATGCGGATCCACTTCGGAGGATAAAGATTTCGAACGGCATTCACGCAGCTTAATTCGGCCAAAAAGGCTACACACAAACGCACACACAAGAAGGGTCATCCCTGTGTAGGCTTACGTCATTGGCAAAACATTACAACTCAAATACCGTAAATAATAAAAATCAAATTGGGCAGACGTTGGAGAATATCAGAACAGCGGAACAGGCTGGAAGTCGAGTGTACGCCTGCGTGAAACAATGAAACACGAACGCTTTTTGGTTCCTTCTGTCATTCTGTCCGTCTATACCCCCCCCCCCCCCCCCCTCTCTCTCTCTCTCTCTCTCTCTCTCTCTCTCTCTCAAATCACCTTTGTGAATGGTCTATTCTTCTGCAGTGTCTTCAATTCCCTATGGACGAAGGGTTCGCTTGGCGAACTACTAATGTCCCACAGGTCCACCATCTCCAGTGTTCTAGACTCGAGCCACATGACTCCGTCCTACTGGGATGCAAGAAAGGTGTTACCTGCGTAAGACTGGTACTCTCCTGCCGATACTAGTTTTGATGTACCAGCAAGGAAAGGAGCCTTTCTATGGGCAAGGTGTGGCACACACAAGTCAGTGATCTACTATCGTATTTTACACAAGATCACTTGTGTTTATCTTGGGTGCTTCCAGCGCGGTGGGCCTGTTCCAGACGAGTTGGGGGTCGAAGACGGTCAAGCCGTCTCGTAGAGCTCCGTCTGTTGGTGTTGAAATCTCGTGCAGATGACAGATTGTGTCCGGTGAATAATGTGAAGACACACCTGGACAGAACCAGTGCGTTAAGGTCAAACTCAGCCCAGCTGTACAGCTCAGCGCCCCGCCCCCTTCTTCGCCCGGTCAAGCTCGCTACAATCAGACGGTGGATGGTTTCGGTGCTAACGGACACCAAAGTTTGAACATTCAAATCTGATGAAATCCACTTTCGATCCTCTTCGACCAGATCAACTGGAACTCTTGCCAGCTGCCTCTGCCATTTGCTTTAGAATTTTAGTGCCTTTCTTACCAGATATCCCGAGCTATTTCATGGGATTCTTCTTTCACGTTGCGCAGTGAGTTCAATCAGAATCAGTTGTTTGGATGACCTTGAGTGGAGCACAATATCTGGTCTCATGCTACTCTTGTCGGTAATCTCTGGATGATTTTCCCATTCTGGAAGGTCCGCTTTGCACTCCCAGCCATTCCCGCCCTTCACCCTCCCTTCCTGCTCTCGATGTCACAGCTGTTCCAAACAATGATTTGTGGCTTCCAGCCGTGTAGAGTGTCGTTGCTGCAACATGAACACAACACACACGTTTGGAGGCTGGTGCACCTGAGAAGGTGCTTTTCTCGGCTCGAAAAGTCACATTGTTGTCAGTATTTCAAACAGCAACAATATTACCAACAGCAACTGAACACGTGCACAGCTCTCAAGCAATCGCGAAGTGCGACACAGAAACAAACAGATAATTAAGACTGAGAGAGAAGGCCAGATTCAATTTCACTTCGTTTGTTTAAGACCTTAACCTTAGACGCAAACAAGATAGATGTAGTCTCTCAGTGGTAGAAACCCCAAACGAGTTTGTTCCCCAGTATGTAGAACCTGTCGCTCCCAAGATGCCATGAATGAACCCATCTGAAAGAAAACGAATCTCTCCGATCAGCTCTGGCTCCATACACTTTTCGGTTGGTCGTAATTCTGTGTGCCACTTTCGCTGACTGACTGGCGGGATGAGTTACTTGGTCACATTCAGGTTTAACGTTCACACTTTCTGCGGTGATATGACAGACAGGGACAATCAACCCAGGACAGTTGGCAGGGAGGGACGGGCAGGGGCTCTTGGTTTTCATCTCACCACCAGAGCGATAAAACATTAAGATGGGTGGCGGAACGCCACTTGAAAACGTAATTAGTCAGGTTAGTCCTCTCAGCGTAATTCACACGATGTCCCGGTCACAGGACACACGAGTATTTTTCTCTTTTTGCGCATGCGCAGATCCCAGCATTCCCTCAGACACGCCAACGGCACGCAATTCACGTGTATTGTCACGCATCATTATTGTCATTATTGTTTACTGCTGGTAGCACGCGCGACAATGAAGCATTTTTTTTTTTTTTCAGTCTGACCAGATTATCCAGACTCTTCAATCAAGAACAAAGAAATTCTGCCACGAAGAGGAATATCCCACTAAAAGTTTTTTGAGACCAAACAGAAAATCAACATTAAACATCGTATTTTTTTCAACGCAGGACTAGATTTCACTGGGAAAGGACCTCAAACTCTGGATTAGAAAAAAAAAAAATCTAGCCCCACAGTAGTAAAAAAGTCTCATTCTTCATATAAAAAGTCTCATAAAGTCTCATTCTCCATATAAACAGCCCCATTCTCTATGTCCGCGAAAACAAAAAGAATGTTACAATAATGATAATAATCAAATTAGACTCTAAGTTGGCCTTAAACGCAGCTGAGAATGAAAACCGATAGAGACAAACTCACTGTAGTTTAACCGTAGGTCTCTGTTGGGGCCAAAATGCGTAATCAAGGTTTACACCAGCGATTGCACAAAACTCTTTACGGCTTGTTTCAGTGGTGCACTCTTCAGCACTGGAGACGGATATCCAACTCGTGCAGCCGTAGTGACGAGCAGACGACCGAAACACCATTTGAGTTCGATCCGGGTCCATTTCACCTTAGTCCGCTTCACTGTAAGTGCAGGTTTTGTTCCTTCGTTTCCCTTCACATGAACTGAATTATGGTTGTGTCTCCTCGGGAAACGTGGAGACAGGCGTTAGAGTTGCTCACCGACAGATAGTAAGTTTGAGTCCCGGTGACGGCGATGGCCACCAACATAAAACTGACATTTTGTTCTGGTGATGTCAGAGTATAGGTCCCCCCCCCCCCCCCCATTCCTACCTCCCCCCCCCACCCCCCACCCTCTTGCCACCTCTCCCCCTCCTTTTCCCCTTGTTTATTCTCCCGGGAT
>JADBJO010000713.1:345000-350000 GCA_016801955.1 Conus betulinus | reverse complement strand
TCGTTTCCACCATGCAATGATTGTGTAAGCCTAACCTTGCAGATATGTTATTTCGCGAGAGTTGTTTTCAGCAGATGGCAGTGTAGTAATCCCTGTTTCATGATAACAAACGGCAGTGTAACGTTGCCTGTTTCACCGTTGTAATCAAAACAAAATGGCTGCGTATCGCCGCTTGTGCTGCGGTATTTATCTGAACGACACGACCATGTAGTTCAATGTTGCCTGTTTCACGACGACTGTGTCAACAAATGACGGTAAAGCATCTGATCGTCTCACGTATGTGTATCAGAAACCGGGTGTGTAAACAGTAGTTTCAGGACAACTTCCTCTGTGGGGTGACTACTAATAGTGCCACTTGAGCTCTCCTGGTCTTCCGCAACTGTCACAGCTATCACACGGAGGCATTATTTGAATTCAACATCGATTAACTTGTGTAAGTATCTGACTTAAAGGATGACAATTTTGACGCCATACCATCAGTAAAAATCAGATGACATGAGGCTGAAATAACAGCTGTAAGAAATACGGACTCGTTAGGTCTGCGTAACGTGCAGGAGCTCATTCCACTGCTATGCCAAGTTTCTCATATAAAGACATTACGATAAGACAACGGAAGATAACGAATGCCATCACATGATACTGGGTAACAAAGAACAATGGTATAAAACGGGTTGGTGCTACTTGGCCTTTCATGAATTTAGAGGGACACACGGCTTGTGAAACGAACTTGAAATAAGGACGAGTCAGATTTCAGATTTACATTGTAAATGTCCTTTATGCCATTTTTTTTAAAAAGTATTTCATAGTTTAACGATAATTTCTGTAAAAATCAGCACTCTTAACGTACTGGACGCAAGAGGTGGTAAAAACCTCGACTACAAGTCAGAGATAAACATTCTGTTCACAGCAGCTTACGATCACATCATCAACAGCGGCCGATCTTAGTACAGTCAGAAAATACAGTTCAGCCTAGATACCTGAATTTTGATTTGGCAAAACCATGCGCTCTCAGTCTCGTAAAAATCACGTCAAAAGAGATGAGCTTTTCGCATTGTTGTGCCAGGAAAAAAAACTAATTTACACACGTGTGTTGCTGCGTAAACAAACAAACAAACAATCTTTTAAAATGTACTTGCATCACTTGTGACAACAAACATTTTTTTTCCTCATTATACATAATACATTAAAATATCTTACTATGCAGAAACGTAACGGCTGCAACAATCTGTGACTCCTCACCCACTAGTTTCCCGCCATGGGACAAACTGTTCGAAGCACAAGGTTCAGATAACTGATTGCAGAAAACGCGTAAAAACCTGGTTATTGCACAAAACAGGTTCCAGCCTGGCTGTGTCAGGAAACATGAGCCAGACTGGAAATTGCGAAAAACAGCCTTCAGCCTGGTTATCACACGAAACATTTTTCAGCCTAGTGATTAGAGAAAACAGATTTCAGCCCGGTTATGACAGGAAACAAGTTTCAGTATAGTAATTACAGGAGGTAACTTCACACTGGTTATTGCCGGTAACACAAGTTTGAGTCTGGTTATTGCAAGAAACAAGTTTCAGCCTGGTAATTGAAGAAAATAATTTTCAGCCCGGTTATGACAGGAAACAAGTTTCAGTATAGTAATTACAGGAGGTAACTTCACACTGGTTATTGTCGGTAACACAAGTTTGAGTCTGGTTATTATTGCAGGAAACAAGTTTCAGCCTGGTAATTGAAGAAAATAACTTTCAGCCCGGTTATGACAGGAAACAAGTTTCAGTATAGTAATTACAGGAGGTAACTTCACACTGGTTATTGCCGGTAACACAAGTTTGAGTCTGGTTATTGCAGGAAACAACGTTTCAGCCTGATTACAGCGAGAAACAAGTCTGAGGCTGGTCATGGCAGGAACCAGGCTGCGGACTGTTCAAACCAGCTGGCTGTGTATATCCACCGAACTGCGCGTCAGAAGCAGTGACGACGCCGATCAGCGCGGCAAAACCAGACTCTGCTGACCATTGGCAGGGTGGCAGGGTTCCATCTTCTGCGGTTGGATGCCGCGGGGCTCTCAGCCGGGTGTGTGGGATGCAGCGTCGTCTGCCGAACTGCGTGCCTCTGTTGGGTGGTTCAACACCTCTTCGATGGGTATGAAGTGCTGGAACACAGAGCGAATGCGTGTCGTTGAGAGAGAGAGAGAGAGAGAGAGAGAGAGAGAGAGAGAGAGAGAGAGAGAGAGAGAGAGAGACAGACAGACAGACAGACAGACAGACGGGCAGACGGACACACATACACACACACACTGACGACACCAAAGGTTTGACGAACTGGTACCTGCATTGTGTTGACAGCCTGTTACTTGGTCCATTTACAGCAGGTCAACAAGCGTGTAAGGGAGTGCAACCAAAAGGCAATTGCAGAGGAAAGTTGAAAGAGATGACAGAAAGATAACCGCTCTTACCACGTGGTCTCCCTCAGACAGCAGCCTGGCCACTGGATCCCACAGTTCCTGCCGATCGCCAGATGGGGGTCTCCCGCTGCCTCGTGACACCAGACGGTGGGCGTACTCACACAGCTCCTGCTCCTCACAGTCCTCTCGTCCCAGGTCAATGGCATTCTCGGGATAGGCACACTGATCCTCATCCCTGCATCCCTCTAGTCCCTGTGAGGACTGGTTATGTGCGATGCTCTGTGACAGTGATACAGACACATCGCTTCCTAATTGGGAGCCGTTTGATGAATTGTGGAGGGTCACCGTTGAGGATCTGGTGGAGAAATGAAATGCACCAGCTTTGACATGTGATGACGATTTGTGGAGATTTTCATCCCGAGGATTGGCTGTATGCCAGAATGTACCAGAAGAATCTGTATTTTGAAGCTCATTGCATGAGGACAGCGTGGGTAAGCTGGCGACTTCGGGTGATCTGTCTTCCTCGTCGCTGCCAATACCACCCGCTTGAAATAAAGAGGAATCCGTTATACATGGTTCTTTGAGAACTGAGGCAGGAACAGTGGTGTGTTTGTTTGCTGTTCGTCAGAGGAACGATTAGATGAAGACAGTGCGTCTGCGGACTTATCTGACGATGATAGAAGTTGAGGTCCTCCAACAGAACCATCATGTGGAAGAGGTACAGGAACACATGGTTGGTGAACTCCTTCTGTGTGAGAATTAAGCACCTGCTCCTCAGCAGTGTCCTCGCTCTCCACGTCCATGTCAACACTCTGTCGGAACGAGACGTCTGATGAACAAGTCATAGGACTGGAAAGACGACGGGGAACGCGCGTATCTCCATGCTGTGTAAGATCAGTTGAACTATACATCCTTCTGCTGACCATGTCGGAGTGAGTCACTTCTCCAGGACTTCGCTGCCCAGCTTGATCAACATATCTGTTTAGCTCTTCTGGATGTACATCACCAACAGGTATTCCAGTCTCCTCGAACAAACTTGCTTGAGGAAATGCTGATGTGATGTCTCCTTGACCACTTTGATCCTTTTCTAATGATGCCGACAGACTCCGTACTTCTCTTCCTTCTCCTGTCTGCTCTTTAACATCAGCCGGAGGAGTCACGATCTTACTGACAGACGACGGTGCATCGCTCGTCCGAGAAGCTGTCTGATTGTCCAGATCACCACGGCTGGGGGTCGCTGTCCCCGAAACCCACCAGAAGGGTGTTGGAATTGATGTCAGGAGATGAGGAGGAATCCGAATCCACAGCCGAGGAGGCCATGTGGCAGAAAGAGTCGCTGCATTCCTCCGGCGGGGACGTTGATGGGTCGGTGCCAGGGAACAGCTGTCCTGGCCGGCTGAAGGGACCGTGCGGCTGTCTGTGAGGCAGGGACTCTGACTCCGCAAGAGCACTGCCGACATTGTCTGTCTGGAGACAGGGGTCCGAACCGCACTGCAGTGGATTCTGCGAGGCCTTGAGGTGTGGCGAAACATGATGCTGATGGTGGTGGTAGTGGGGCTGCTGCTGCCGATTGGGGTGGTCAGAGGTGGCGCTGTCCAGGTGGCCGGGGGTGCCGAGGTCCGAGGATGGTTGCCGTTGCTGTCCTCCTGCTGCCCCGTCTTCATCGCCATGGTCAGCGGCTGCATGTCATGCTGAACGCCCTGGCCTGCCACTCGCGTCCGTGGTGGTGATGGTCAGTTCCCTGTGCAGTGTAAGAGAATTGTATTATATGGGGAAATCCCTTTCTTCCAGGGCTTTTTCTTTCTCTTTCTTTCCTGTCTCTCTCATGCTCGTAGCACACACAAACACACAAACACACACACACACACACACACACACACACACACACACACACACACACACATGCATAAACGCACGCTTACACACACACACACACACACACACACACACACACACACACACACACACACTGCAGCACATGGGCGCGCGCGCACGCACATGCTGGAACAAAAGAGATAGGGAGGGGGAAGGACAGAGGGGTGGAATGTGAGGGTAAAGATCTCGGTAAAATGTACTGGGCGGGGAACGTGGAAGGGGGGTAACCTTTTTTGTGGACGGTGTTTTCTTCGGGGGAGAAGGACAAATGCGCTCGCGAGTGTGTGTCTGTTTTCTGTCACAGCTATTACATCTGTTAACTTGTATCTATACACCACAGAAAAATATTCTGCACTCCGCTGTTAAAAAAAAACTGTCACAAGTCGCTGCTCAGCACTGTCTGCGCAATTAAATATTCACGGGCGCCGTATGGTGCTAACATTCATTAGGGGAAGTGTGTAAGTGGCGCGCTTCTTCTCTGTCTCCAGAATCGGTGGGATAGGGAGTTGGTGTGTGGCCTGAGAGAGTTGGTGGGCAGATGAGAGAGGTGGGGGAGGGTGGCTGTGTCTAAAGAGATGTCATGACGGCCTCTTTAACTTCGGAGCGACGCCGTCGGTATGGTGAAGGCGACCATACAATCATCGTCTCCTGAAGAAGCCTAGTCGGAGGCCTTGGTGCACGGGAAAAGTCACCATTGAGCATCGCTGTACGGTCTCAACAGAAGTGCGGG
>JADBJO010000713.1:327500-337500 GCA_016801955.1 Conus betulinus | reverse complement strand
TAACGAAAGATGCTTTTTTTTATAAATCAAACTGAAAGAGACACTTTATATCGCTGTTAGTGGTACAGCCCTATATTGTAACAGTTCTGGAAGGAGTTAAGAAAAAAATATGTGAAAGAAAAATGTGAACATTGGAATAGACGACAAAACAAAAACAGACAATTCATTTGATCTTCTATTTCTATAGGCCAAGTCTTTTTATATACATATGCGGTATTTACTGTGCTAAACCAAGATTATCAGCATTTAAATGCGAAATAAAATAAAGTACAACACAGAAAAGTATGTGCATTTTATAGAAACGTATTACAATGAGTTCTTGCAAAACAAAAAAGCTGCTCTATAGAGCTATATGTACAGAATAGATAACATTGTGCATTCGTTCAAATGTCACACTGTAACCAGTTTTCCACATTTAAAGCTAACTGCTAAATATGTACACGATCTAATATTAAGCATCGTGATGCTCCAGAAGTTTGGCTTTAATGAAACAAGCTGAGAGTTTTATTACACAAGCCGTAGAAAAAAAAAGAATCGACAATGATTGGTGACTAGATCATTTCTTTTTTTTTCTTCTCCTCCTCCTCCACCCTTCTCCTTATCCTATCCATCTCTCTCTCTCTCTCTCTCTCTCTCTCTCTCTCTCTCTCTCTCTCTCTCTCTCTCTCTCTCTCTCTCTCTCTCACCCTTTCCGTTCTGCCTCCACAAGTTTTTTTATGTGTTAGTTTGGTTTGTTTTCTTATCGTATGTTTTTGTTTGTATGTTTTTTTTTCACGCTTCAGTGTTAAAGTGATATTGTTGATGTAGGATATGTTTCAAGTAGAAATAGAACCTTCACTGCGACGGAAAGAAAACATTAACAGTGAATGAAAAATAACCTTTCAATAAGATGTTCCTTGTTCCTGTCAGACTAACCGACTGTAACAAAAATCCAGTCTCTTTGAATTTCTCACTAAACACACATCTCAAGATGGAGATTCAGGGCCTACATCTTTGTGAAGTTACGCACCCCTTTGGAACAGGTCTATTCTCCAGAATTCTTGTTGCAATACCCCTTACATATATAAGCACGTCAGAAATATTCAGCTGGGCAATGTAAACTCCACTATTATAACTACATCAAAATTTCAAAATTTAAAGCATGTAACACCGTGACTCTGACTACAACTTTAGATTGCATCCGGTTTTTATGTTTAATAAAATGCGGTATGATAAGATTCTGGGCTGCTTTGTGACACAGAAAAGGCATAGACACAGAAGGGCATACAATCTTGCAAATTATGCTTTTATACAAACTCTGTGTACGTTACGTTTCCGTGGTTATATGGTATTAGAAAACTACTCACCGAATCTGGGTATGAATGTGTGTGGAAGTGTAAGTTTTACGTCGATTTCATGCGTGGAAATGAAAATGGGAGACCTGCACTAGGTAGTTTACTACAGTCCTGATATGGCCCCTTGCTGTCGGCTGGGCTACGAACAAAATGAATTAAATTGAACCCAGTTATTTTCTGCAGCGGAGTGATTCTTTGGTTGTAATTTTCTTTTAATCGAAATCCAAGTCAAGGCTTGAAGGAAAAATACGTAACGTTTTGTTAACATTTTACGGCTGAATCTGTCATTTCATAAAGATTCAGTTGTTCGTAGCCTACTCGATTACAACGTAAAGTAGACCGGAAGTTGTAGAGATGCTAAACTACATGAATGTAAAAGCAGTTACATTTCATTTCATCATGGAGTGCACGAAGACCGATGACGAATCAGTTTTGACCTGAAATCCACCGGTTACAAAGGGTATCTTTTAAAACTTTTGTGATCTCTATATCGGTTAAATTTCATTTTATCATGGAATGTGCGAAGACCGGTGAAGAAACAGACTGACCTGATATCCACGGGTAAAAAAAAGGTATCTGTTTTAAAAGTTTGTAGTTTCATATCAAATACAGAGAAAACGCTCCATTATTTTGCCCAGGCCTATTTGGAAAGTAAGCACAGCAGTACATTCACTATTTTTTTTTCTTTCCGTTTTAAAGTGGTATTTTTTTTGCTTACGGTTCACTCCTTTGATGTTGTGAAATAACAGTCTCTTGAAACGTGACCAGTTCATCATCAGCCATGACCCGACCGGGGGACAAAGGTGAATGGATCTTTTTGGTGTATTTTTTTTTTTTTTTTTTGTTATTGGTTTGATTTTTCTTATTTTTCAATCTGGAAATGAAAAATCCAAAAGAATCACAACAGGCTGAGCATATGCTGATCTTATCTGCCCAAAGGATGTGTGCAGTTATCATCTTTTGTTGTTGTCGTTGTTGTGAATAGGTGTGTTATGTTACGTTTGTTTGTTTGTTTTTTGTTTGTTTTTTTTTTTTTTTTTTTTTTTTCCTGCACAGGCAGTTTTGTCCGAAGATTCGGACACTCAGCGAACTAAACTTTTTCTTTGTGTGCAAACAACTTGAAAGAGAGGCCCGTCTGGCTGACTATGAATAAACTGAAATAGGATGAAAACTGATTTTTATAAGTGAGGATTCTAATCTGATCAACAACGAAGAGAGACATATTTGATAATAAGATTAACAAACTGATCTGAACACACACACACACACACACACACACACACACACACACACACACACACACACACTCTCTCTCTCTCTCTCTCTCTCTCTCTCTCTCTCTCTCTCTCTCTCTCTCCATGAATACACACATAAACACATACGCACACACACACACGTGCTCACACTGCCGGGAACGCACACAAACACATATGCGCCGCGCGCACTCATGCACACACGCACGCACGTACACACACACACACACACGTGTACGCACGCACGCACGCACGCATACACATTTCCGAAACACGCATGCACCATTCGCCTCCACCAACATTACCACCCAAACACATTTTTCCCCGTGCTCTTTAGCGACTACAACAACAACGACAGCAAAAACACTCACAAAGCCAACCGAACGACGACATGCGAAGTAATACCATTATTACGCACCACGGAGCGCGCTGCACCAAAGTGTAACGACTTCGCCCGTCCCTGAGAGCCACATTCAACCGACCCACCAAGCTTCGCTAACCTTGATTCCCAAGCTTTCTGTCATCATGCTGACCGACAGTCGAAACCAACAACAGACGAGAGAGGATACGACCTCCTCTGCAAAACAACTAACAACAACCAGCTTAAAACAGCAAAACGAAGTACGGACTCACCCAGCTGCCGCAACACTTTTCGAACGTATGTGTTCAGATTCTAACAACACATCGCCAGTACTGCGTCAAAAGCTGTCATATAGTTGACACGCATTAGGGATTTAAAAAAAAAGAAGAAGAAGAAGAAAAGAAAGAAAAAGAAAAAAAAGCAGATTAGCATTCACTCTTCTGCCTATTGTCTCGCAACAGCACCGCACTAAACCAGCCGTGGTGTCCGTCTCGCCCACCCTCCCTCTCCCCCGTAACAGCCGTCGTTTTTAGCAGACGAAGATGTACGATGTTTGTACCTTTCTAACCGATATCGTGATGTTTTGGAGAACTTGCAAGGGAATCTGGCCGCTTGCTATACAAAGTCAGTCAGTTGCGAGCCAGCCAGTGTGTCTACGCTCACCAGCACCATGAAGGTCTGTCTCAGAACTCCTGGAAATTGTTTGGCAGTATGATAAGTTCGCAAGTGGCGGGAGATGAGAGGGAGGGGAGGGGAGGATGGGGGGACTGAGGAAGGGAGGGAGGGGGAAGCAAGCAT
Organism: Conus betulinus; assembly: GCA_016801955.1. Lineage (NCBI taxonomy): Eukaryota > Metazoa > Mollusca > Gastropoda > Neogastropoda > Conidae > Conus > Conus betulinus. Next base: position 333,754 of record JADBJO010000713.1, on the reverse strand, counting down.
GTTTTTTTTGTTTTTTTTTTTTTTTTTGAAAAGAGCGCCCCATCTCTGTGCATGGGTGCTTACCTCTCAAAGTCTCCCTTCCGCCCTTCGCCGTTCCCTCCCCTCCTCCTCCCCTCCTTTCTGTATACAGGGCTGATGAATCAGCCGGTGTCGGGACGGGGGATAGGGGGGTTGGAGAGCCGGGGGGGGGGGGGGGGGGGGCTGAGGGGGGGGAAGGAGGGGTAGGGGTGGTGCGGGAGGAGGACTGACTCATCATGGCACCGCCAGATGAAGCTAACACTGCAACGTCAGCATTATTTTGGGACAGGACAGGTTTCTGGAGAGGCGGCGTGTGAAAAGGACTGGTCCGCAGAGAGAGAGCGACTGGGGGCCTACAGGGCCGCCATGGCGCCGAGTGAGGCCCCACAGGCCACACACCATAAGTGCAAAGCACAGAGGGGACCCCCACCCCCACCCCCCCCCCCCCCCCCCCCCCACCCCACCCTTGGCCTGCTGCGATGTAAAGTTGCTTTAGACAGAATTCAACCCGAACTCAAGAATGCCTGGAATAAACCACCGCGCTCTCCTGAATTTTGATAAAAAGAAAACTCATTAGAGCTCAAGAAAATTTAAAAATCAATCGAGCAAACTTAAAACAAATGAAAAATATAATATATATATATATATATATATATATATATATATATATATATATATAATAAACAAACAAAAACAAACAACAGCCACGTTGATGATTTCCCCAATATTTCGACCTCTTTGGACTTCATCAGGGGACGTTAATGATGGATGTATACATACATATATATATATATATATATATATATATATATATATATATATATATATATATATATGTATGTATGTATGTATGTATGTATAATGGGAACACACTAGAATGCAAAAAAGTGTACACCTATCATCCCCAACTAATCAGCCATTCAAGTGGACAAATTTACATATTGCTGTGAAGCACAATGGACAGTAATCAGACATAAAAGTAAAATCAATAGTTTTCATCAATAACATGAAGATGGCTCAGTCGTAGTAGCACTGTGTGTGTGTGTGTGTGTGTGTGTGTGTGTGCGCGCGCGCGTGCGCGCGCGCGCGCGCGCGCGCGTGCGTGTTGAAGTGAACAGGGTAGCATATACAGCTGTATTTAGGATTTTGTTTCTGTAAGATTTTAGAACTAGAATATTCCTGTTGTTTGTGGTTCTTCAAATATCTGGTTTTATCAGCTTTTTCCGTTTTTCTTCTTCTTTCTTCTACTACCCCTCCACCTGCTTTACTTTCTTTTCTTTTTTAAGATTAGGGCCTCCATCCGCCTACTTTTTCTCAAGTTTTTTTTTTTTTTTTTTTTTTTTTTGCTTCACCGGCTCTTATTTACCATGCAAGACTGTGTATTCTATTCTTGATGGACATTCGCGTGCTAATATTTTGACGTTTTGATACACAGCAATGCTTTGTATATTGACACTCTTTCGTTTTATTTGTAAGTAACAAAACGAAATGAAAAAAATAAAAAGGAAATAAAACCAACGACAAATAAAAGCTCTGATAATGACGAATTAGACATACACTACTGTAGCAAACATAGTGCATGGTAAGGTGTAGACTGTCCAGGTTTGAATATATTATGAGTGTAAATTCCCATGCACCTCCATCCCCACACGCACTGACACCCACCCCTCCGGCATCCCTAAAATGAAGATGCGAAGAAAACGGGATGCAAAGATCACACCAGAAACACACAAATGACAGATGGAAAGGAGGGAATAAGGAGTGAACACTGTGCTGTAGAGATGATCTCACCTTCGTCTGGGATTTTTTTGTAGCTCTGGTGTCTATGGTATTTTTTCAAATTGTTTACTTATATCTGTCTTCCCTTTTCTTTTTCTTTTTTACTTTTTACTCCGTTGCTAGTGGTTACATTCGTCTTGATTTTTTGGCACTATTCATTATTGTTCAATTCAAGAGTTGTTTAACAAATTCATGAGAATACGAACGATTATGAAATGTTTTCATAGAGATTTACAGCAAGTAGCGCGCGCGCGCACGAGAGAGAGAGAGAGAGAGAGAGAGAGAGAGAGGAGAGAGAGAGAGAGAGACAGAGACAGAGACAGAGAGAGACAGACAGACAGACAGACAGAGACAGAGAGAGAGAGAGAGAGAGAGAGAGAGAGAGAGGGGGGGGGGGGGGGGGTCCGAAAAAAAGGATGCAGGGATGACACGAGAAATTCATGGACAAGGACAAAAGGAAAGGGTAAAAAGAGTGGTAACATTACTGTTTTTGTTGTAGTCAGGTCTCTATTGTGTACCAGCGTACGTGTTTTAATTTCTTTAGTCCCTGAGGGAACAAAGGCAAGATGGGAAAAGCATTGTCATGCTTATAAGTTACCCGTGGAAGTGAAGATTACAGATCAGTCAACTCTCTCTCTCTCTCTCTCTCTCTCTCTCTCTCTCTCTCTCTCTCTCTCTCTCTCTCTTTGTTTGTGTGTGTGTGTGTGTGTGTGTGTGTGTGTGTGTGTGTGTGTGTGTACAAAAACTTATGCTTGTTCCTATGTCTGACGTCGACTCTTAGGCTCTGTTGTATATCCCTTGTCTTTCCTGTACCCAGACTCGCTCAGATACTCAAGTTAATCCTGCTTGCTACTTTACCAGCGCATCTTGATGCTTATATGAGCACACACACACACACACACACACACACACACACACACACACACACACACACACACACACACACACACACACAATAAATAAATAATACATGATTAAATAAACAAAAAACAACGTATACCTTATGAAATAAGCCAGACGAGAGGATTTCGTACCTGTGTCCTGTATATTCGGGACTGGTGTACTATCTCAACCACTTCCCTGATAACAAATGTGTCTCCACAGAGCCAGCAATAATTTTTTTTCCTCTTCCCCCGCTCCCCGCCTTTCTTTCGTCTACCAGAGTTGTTACTTTACAGCTGGGGTATCTGGACAGGAAACAAGCGGTGCTGGGCCTACGGCACGTCAGTCGGTTGGTTGCACAATGCTGTCCTTATGCCTCACGTAAGTTCGTCCGCTACATGCTGGTTTAGATAAACACGCGCTTTGATGCTTAACAATAACAACAACAACAGCAGCGGCCAGCAGCAGCAGCAGCAGTAATAACAACAACACATATACATATATGTACATACATACATACATGCAAACATACATGCAAACATACATACATACCTACATACACACATACATACATACATACACGCGCGCGCGCACATATACACCAAACAGTCCACAAAATCACAAGTTTCCTTACGTAGAGTGACCGATAACGTAAGCAATGGATGTTACGGGTAGCTTAGAATCGCACAGTACATCTTCATCATCGCCATATCTTGTATTTACTCGTATCAGTGCCACAGACAGTTGTTCTTAAAAACCGGTATGGCTAGCCCGGCGAAGGCAAAGGCAGCAGCCTGGTCAGTGTTTAACTAATGATAAAAGTCATGCTACGAACGCAACGGTCCACTATCCCATCGGTCATACGAAATCTGAATCGGTACGTAATATTGGCAGCCGACATTTCTGTCAGTATTTCGTTATTTGGACCGGTGAAATACCGGTGATTGCTGGTAACCACGAATCCTGCAGATGAAAGCACGAGACGACAGTGGAACGGTAGAATTCTTTTTATGATAGAGAGCACATGAGTGAATGCAGTTTCCTACTGAAGCATTTGAATGTAATTTATAACGACAACGTTATTGCTTCTTAAAAAGTTCTTAGGAAAGAAGTAGCATATGATTTATACGATTTACAAGAGTAGAATTCACTTCACGAGATAACAAGGTTCGGGCCTATTGACAAGACAACAAGGCTAAGGCCTATTCACAGGATGACCAGGCTAGGGTCTCTTCACAGAATAACAAGGTTATGGCCTATTCAGCGGATAACAAGGTTAGGGCCTAATGACAGGATAACAAGGTTAGGGCCTATTCAGCAGATAACAAGGTTAGGGCCTATTCACATCATGTTAGGGGCAATGCTTGAATGGGACTGCTTCCCACTACCCAGTGGACATCAACACAAATTAACTCATTCAGCGCCTCCTGTCCAACAGTCCAACCTGTCCCCGTCATCAGCTGGTGTGACAGTCACAGTATTTCATGCTTATGACATCGTCTTTCCAACGATCCTTGGGCCACTTTATTTCTTTCGTAGGATAAGAACAAGTACTTTTTACATTCTCCCCGTGGGTAAAGAACAAAAACTCTTGCAAGGCTTAGCCATCGCAATCTGAAATATGGCATTAATCTGCCCAGCCTCTCTGGAGCAGTGCTGGCACGGAAGGGTTAAGCTCCGTAGTATAGGACAATGTTTCCGTGTGAAACGTGTTCCGAAGAGGCGCAGGCAGTTTAAATCTGGAGCAGCGAAGTATCTGGAAGCTTGTCTCGTTTATAGCATGTCACGTGACATAATGCCACGTCACACTGCCGCAGGTTGGAGAACCTACGCCACACAATGATCCAGGAGGAATTACCGATTCCAAAGAGGCTCGCACAATTTAGAGAGTGAGTATTTTCCAAACTAAGCCAGACGGAAAACGTGACAAACACCGCGCTTCACGCTTGTTTCGGCACGAGATTACTGTTTCTGCGACTCCAGAATGACGTTGCCCCACTGCAGCGCCCTCTGCCGGACTGGCCCACAACATAAACGGTTTGTGGCAGTCACCTGCTTTCTTCTGAATGTATAAATCTTTCGGGGCCTTCGGCCAATCTGAGACCAACAAATCGAGTAGCCTGGGAAACAAATCCATGAAAGCGAAGCTTCTCCGTTTAGATTTGAAGCGGATGAGTCTAGTTCTCGTTTTCTCGTTCCATGCTTTCTCGTAATGTGTGAGAAAGAGTGGGAAGCCCCCCATATTTTCTTTTTAAACATTTATTTGCCTTCGGGATTGTTTTATTCTCCTTTCAAATCATAAATCTAAGAGAGTAGTGACAGAAAAGAGAGCTAGAGAGGCACGACGACGACAATCAAAATTATACATGGAGGACATAATCATATTGCTATGGTCACAAGTAATATGCAATGAATATGTCAGTATACATTTTAATGTAAGTCTCATCACCAAAGGCGTGTCGTCGCTAATGCTGTCATCATTATCATAATTGATGTGTTATTGTCGTCGTCGTGCCTCTCTAGCTCTCTTTCTGTCATTACTCTCTTAGATTTATGATTTGAACGGAGAATAAAACAATCCCGAAGGCAAATTAAATGTTTTAAAAAAAAATGTATAGGGGCTTCCCACGTTTTTTCACACATTGCGACAAAGCGTGGGGGCGCCCCACACACGCTTTTTTCACAATTGCGAGAAATCATCCGAAGCTGTCAGCGCACGCTTTCTCGTAATCACACGCTTTCTCACACATTGCGATAAAGCGTGTGGGCGCCCCACACGCTTTCTCTCGCAATGTGTGAGAAAGCGTGTGATTACGAGAAAGCGTGGTCTGACGACAAGTTACCGAAAGTGAATCTGAGTTTGAGTTTGAGTTTCATCAGGGAGGCGTCACTGCATGCGGACTAGTCCGTGTACGCTACACCACACCCCCTAAAGTTTAGGACCACACTGCGCATGACTTACAGCATGGCTAAATTAATTAATGATGACTAAGATAAGAGAATTTAAGAAGAGTGTCTTGTGGCTACGACTTAGCAGATGCCTGACCTACGCTTTAGCCCGACGCGCTGGTCAGACCTTGAGTAACCTGCCTAACATTGGCTGAGCCATTACTGTCATTGTATGTGTGTGTGGTGAGTGTGTGTGTGTGTGTGTGTGTGTGTGTGTGTGTGTGTGTGTGTGTGTGTGCGCGCGCGCGCGCGCGCGCGTTCTAAGTGAGTCTTAAATAATCAAAATAGCAGAACATCTTTAAGCCTATGCTTGAAGAGCCAAAACAAATCAAAGGAAAATTTACCTGGGCTCAACAGACAACACAACAAAAGGTAACAGGTTGAATAAGGTAACTTTCAAAGAATTATGACTGGAGTCATTACACTTCGAAACTGTTCAATCGAAGCATAGGCACGAGCCTACCAGCAGCGCAGTTTATTGGCCCACCTCCCACCTTAACCCCCTCCCTTCCTGATGCCGATGAAAAAAAGCAACGACAACAAATCAACTTCAGGCAATAACGTATTATTATTTTGCTAAAACTAGAACAACTTGTGAATTGAGAGCTTGCGCAAAACAGTTCCCG
>JADBJO010000713.1:312500-322500 GCA_016801955.1 Conus betulinus | reverse complement strand
GGGGGGGGGGGGGGGGGGGGGGGGGGGGTGCGTGCGTGAAACGTAAATCCGAGTTGACTGGTGCGCAATGTGTGCTCAAGGCACTTTTGAATGAACCTACAGCAAATAAGGAAAAACAAAACAAACGAAAACCCAGTGGGCCGCGCAGACTCTAGTACCAGCGCAGTCCGAGTCATCTTGTGTAATGCAGACTGAATGTACTTCTTAACATAGAGAAATCAGAAGTGACAGGAAACGATGTAAAGAAGTTTGTGAGGACTGTGTGAGCTAGTCAGACAGTCAGGTGACAGAGAATAGCCAGACTGATAATTCAAGTTTCAGACAGTTGATAGGTACGATGGTAGGTGGGAAGGGTGGAAGAAGATAGGTATGAGTGGTAACTGAACTTAAGGAAGAAACCCGCCACTCTGAGATTTAATGGAGCATATCCGGACACTCTGATAGAGCTGGCACTGACAGCAGATGTAAGGAAGAAATCCAGCACCCGAACAGCAGATCTGAAGGAAGAAATGCAGCACTCTGACAGCAGATCTGAAGGAAGAAGTCCGGCAATTGAACAGCAGATTTGAGAGAAGAAATCCTGCATTCTGACTGCTGATCTGAAGGAAGAATTTGTGGACTCTGATAGAAGAGCTGAAGGAAGAAACTCTGCTTTCTGACAGCAGCCTTTAAGGAAGAAATTTAGCACTCTGAGATCTGAAGGAGAAAAACAGCGCTCTGACAGCAGATCTGAAGGAAGAAATCAGGTACTCTGACAGTAGATCTGAAGGAAGAAATCGGCGCTCTGACAACAGATCAGAAGGAAGAAACCCGGCACTCTGACAGCAGATCTGAAGGGAGAAACCCGGCACTCTGACAGCAGATCTGAAGGGAGAAACCCGGCACTCTGACAGCAGATCTGAAGGGAGAACCCCGGCACTATGACAGCAGATCCGAAAGAAGAAAATCCGGCACTCTGACAGCAGATCTGAAGAAAAGAATTCCATCACTCTGACAGCAGATCCGAAGGAGAAAGAAATCCGGCACTCTGACAGCAGATCCGAAGGAAGAATTCCAGCACTCTGATAGCAGATCTGAAGGAAGTCCAGCACTCTCATAGTGGATCCAAAAGAAAGAAATCTGGCGCTCTGGAAAAGATGCCTTCAAACGACCTCTCCTCTCTGTCCAAAACTGCAGCTGGTCGACACACACCGTGAGATAGTGGTCACCCGGGCGTGAATCTCGCCATGACCCCCTCCTTGTCCAAACCAGTCTAACAGGCGCAGCAGCATAGACGTCTTAGAAAGAAGGAAGCGAGAGTTCTGGATGGACATGGTATTATATAGGATGGGACCTGCAAACATCGCTATCCTTTCGTGCATGACTTTAAGTCTGTGACGATTCTTCAACTGCCCGAGCATCCCTCTCGCTGCTTTCCCGCTGTCTGGCCTGTAAACTAGGAGTCATGTAAAAGCCTGAATCGAAGAGCCGGATAGAAGCCGCTTTCCATCGCAAATCGATAGCCGGGTGCTCCGGCTCGCGTAAATTCAGGATCCTCCATTTCACCTCGTCAAGGCCCAGCAAGGCAGCATAATTTTTGTTTTCCTTTGTTCACCATTGGGCATTAAGAGAAAAAAAAAAGAAAAAATAGAGAGAAAAAAAAGAAAAAGAATGACAGATACAACCTTAGAATTGGCGGTAAGAGTAGTATCAATAGCAAACAGGAAGGAAAAGTAAATAAGCAATACCAAGCCCCAAGCTTAACAGAAAAAAAAAAAACCTGACACCATGTTACTGTTTCTGAGCGATGTCGTTGATTTCAAGGTTAAATTGAAAAAAATCCCAAAGAACGTTTTATTTCAGTGAATGGGAAAAAATAGACCCCAAGTGGGTCCCATCGAAGAAAAAAAAAAACCCCACAAAAACTGGTGATAATAAAACCTGACAGTCATGGACAGACTGGATATTTTAACCTATCCAAAAGCTGCTTGCACTTGTGCTGGCTTTTTTTGTTTGTTTGTTTGTGTTTGTTTTTGTTTGATTTTGTGCCCCATGGGAAAAAAATCAGTGGACGAAAAGCGATCGTGGTGAGAAAATGGAAAAAGATTCAAAAAGAGCAAATAAACGGTGTACACCAAGGTGACAAATTGACAGTTCACAAGAGAGAGAGAAGAGAGAGAGAGAGAGAGACAGAGACAGAGAGAGAGAAGAGAGACAGAGAGGACACCAGAGAGAGAGAGAGGAGAGAGAGATGAAGCGAGAGAGAGAGCGAGAGGAGAGAACAACATCATTACAAACGCACACTATTTTTTTTTTTTCTTCTCTCCTCCCTCTTATTTTTTTTTTTTTTTTTCCACCTTTCTTTGCGGCTTCTCTCTCTCTCTCAAGCTGCCGTGAAAACAGACAAGAGCCGCGCCGCACGTGCCGGTGTGAATGATCCCAAGCAAGTGGATCTCGTGGGAGCCAGATTGTAGTAGTGGGAGGGAGCGTGAGAAAGTGTAGCGCTGGTGCCTCCCCCCCCCCCCTCCCCCACCCCCACCCCCACCCCCCCACCCCCTCCCCCCCTCCCCTCCGTGCATGCTGCTTGACGGAACCTGCGATGGTCTGCTGACTCATGCACACCTGACTGCAGGAGAGATTTACGTCACTGTTTCAGTTCTCCCCTTTACTTTGGGTTCCCACACTTCCCCCTCTTCTTGCCGTTTTCTGTAGCTGCCTGCCTGTCCTCACGTCTCCACCCCTCCTTTTGTTTCCTTTATTTATTTACCTATGTTTTGTTTGGTTCATTCCTATTTGTTTATTCATTTATTCTTTTTTTTTTTTCATCGTCAGCCTGGAGGTTCTCACTTTTCTTTCCTTTCCTTTCTCCTTTCTGTCACTGACTGTCGGCTCTTGTGTTCGCTCTGTTCCCGTCCTGTACCCTGCCTCGCGTCCACAAGTACGTTTAACCTTGTTTTTGACCCCAGTTTGGTTTTTTTCCCAAAAACGTTCTTTTCCGTTGTCCTGTTGGTCTGGTCTGTCCCGCTGTATCTATCTTGTCGGTGCTGTTATTGTCTGTGTAATATGCTGTCTGTCTGTCTGCGTCACTTCATTCAGATTCTTTCTTTACAGTATGACCTCACTTTCGTCCTGTCCTCTTCGATGTCCGTCTCTGTCTGCCTGTCCTGTCCTGTCTGTCTGTCTATATCACTTCACTCTTCCTTTATATGGCAGCCCACTTTCTTGTACCCTCTGTTATACCGGCCTCCTCTATCTGTTTTGTTCCATGTATCTTTTGTCCGTCTATCTCTCTCTCGTCTCTCTCTCTCTCCTCTTGTCCTCTGCCCTCATCCTCCCTCACACTCTCCTCTTTGTCCTCTCTCTCTCTCCTCTCTCCGTCTCTCCTCTCCCCTCGGTCAACTCTCTCTCTCTCTCGTCCCTCTCTCTTCCGTCTTCTCTCCCCCATCCTCTCCTCTCTCTCCTCTTTCTCTTCCCCCTTTCCCCCCCCCCCGGGCGGGGGCTCTCTCGGGGGTCTGGCTTCGCTTTTCCTCTCCCTCTTCTCCTGGGGCTCTTCCTCCTTTTCTTTCCTCGCCGTTTTCCCCTTACGTCTATCTCTTCCCCCACTTTCCCGTCCCCCCCCCATTTCCCCCCCCCCCCTCCCTCTCTCTTCCATCCGCTCTCTCCTCTCTCTCTCCGGGCTCTGTCACTCACTCTCCTTTCTTTATCTGGTTCTCTCGACTCTTCCTTTTATCGAGGTGGCTCTCTTTCTTGTTCTCCCTCCCCCCTATTATCCGTCCTCTCTCCACCTGTTTTGTCCATGTGTCGTCGGTCTTTCTTCCGTGTTGTCTGTCCATCTCTCTGTGTTTGCTGTCTGTCTGTCTTTCTGTTTTGAATCGTCGTTCTCACTTAGCTCTTTTTTTTTTTTTTTGTTTTTTTTTTTTTTTTTTTTTGTTGTACCTTGCAGTTCCAAATTTTTTTTTCTGTCTTTTAACCGTCTGCCCGTCTCTCTGTCTGTCTGTGTCTCTATCTGTGTCTATAAGTTGTCTGTCCATCTGTGGTGTGTGTGTGTGTGTGTGTGTGTGTGTGTGTGTGGTGTGTGTGTGTGGTGTGTGTTGTGTGTGTGTAAATGCAACCACGCGTGGTGCGCAAGAACACGACACATGTGTGCATGCGTGCGTGCCTGCAAGAATGCAATGCATGCGTGTGTGTGTGTGAGTGTGTGTGTGTTGTGTGTTTGTGTGTGTGTGTGGGTGTGTGTGTGTGTGTGTGTGTGTTTGTCTGGTGCAACGAGAAAGCCTGTGTAACGTCTGCTCTCTCTCTGTCTCTCTGTCTCTCTCTCTGTCTGTTCTTCTCTCCTCCTCTCCCCCTCTCTCTCCCTCATCTCTCCTCTCTCTCTCTCTCTTTCATAATACACACACACACACACACACACACACACCACACACACACACACACACACACACACACACACACACACCACATATATATATATATATTATATATATATATATATATACATACATACAGAGAGAGAGACAGAGAGAGAGAGAGAGAGAAGAGAGAGAGAGAGATTTAGTTTGCTAACCTTCCCGATTAGTGCAATTATGGATTATGCAAGGCTATTTTTGGTAATGGATTATGCAACTTATTTTACGTGTATCCCCCTTCTAAGGGGCCAAGGCCTTTACGAATAAACATTTTTAAATCTTGTCTTGTCTTGTCTTGTTGTCTTGTCTCTCTCTTGTCTTGTCTTGTCTCTCTCTCTCTGTGTGTGTGTGTGTGGTGTGTGTGTGTGTGTGTGATAGCCAAACGCACTTATTTCTAAAGTCCTTTTGGCATTAAAACGGTGTGTGAAGATCCTCCTCCGAACTGTTGCCATTCCTGTGGTAAGAGTGGAAAGCAGCAATAATATCAACAATAACAACAACAACAACAACAGTAACAAAAACAGTAACACATGTGCAGGTTACATCGTCCAGGGACATGTTTGTTCTTAGCTGACAGTAGAAACTGCCAACCTTCTGTAAGCGCTGATTCAGCGGACGGCATTCTGGAACACTGGGGAGAATCTGTTTGTCGTTCATGGGGCCATTTTCCCCCACTCTTCTTCCCCACCCCCATTTCTTTCTTATTAATGTATTCACTTTTTTTTTCTTTATTACCTCAGGCAAGGAAGTGATTTTTTTTTTTTTAAAAAACCGCATTTCGCGTGTAACGTGACACTCGACAGCCATCACATCACGATCCCCTCACTCTCCCTTTCCCTCTCCCTCTCACAAACAGCACTTAGCGTTGTCAGTCTATGTCGTTTTACAGTGCCCGCCTTCATCCTCCCAGTCCTTTTCCTCCTCTCATGCCCCTCCCTCCCTCTGTCTGGCTTTCTGTCTTCCATGCCCATTCTGTGATAAGATACGCAACGCTGACGACAACTTGGCAGAGAATCAGGGCTGTGACGTAACTGTACCAGTCCTTTCCCTCCCCCCTGTCTTATCTGATGGTGGCGAGTTTCTCGTGAAAATCGCTTACTGGGCCACTCACACACTACTAGAAAGGAAGCCATCACCCCCCCCCCCCCCCCCCTCTCTCAGTCCCGGGTGAGATGGCCTCGACGCTGCCGCCCCGTTCTGTCGGTTCTCTGTTCTCTGCATGAACCCTGCGGACCGGCCACATGTGTCATTGCTGTGAGTGTCTGCACGTGTCTTGCAAATGTGGACACCGTAACTTTGTTCAACAGCATAAAAGCTAAAGACCATCAGAATCTTAGAGACTGCCATTTGTAATCCAACTGCATTATGTGGCAGAGCACGTGTTGGGAAACCACAGTTCCCTTCCAGATCACTAATATTCCCCCCTCTCATTCTACCACCCTCTTTTTTCACACTGCTCGTATTAAAAAGTGATAGTCTCCATCCATATGACCTTCCCCTCCTCCTTTAGATGACTACCCCTAATGTTTTTCCATAACGATTTTTATTGGCTTTCCTGGCCCTCTGACAGTCTGTCAATCAGCTTAGGTTAGCTTAGCACTCAAAAAGGGGAGATCAAGCCTCCCTGCTTCACTGATCCACCGTAGGCCGTGAGACTGATCACAGCAGAATTTTAGTGCGTAAACCTCTGCACTGGTGTATGTAAGAGAGCGGAATGTTCATGTCTCCTACTCTGAGATCCTGTATCAAGAAGGAAAGTAAGTTCAGCTAGTTTCTAAGTCTTGAGACTGTGCTGTGTTTTTGTATTCATGCCTTATGTTTTAACAGTATAGAATTATGGCAATACTTTGTAACAATTGTTAAGATGATTAACGAATATTATATTTTGACTGCATAATATTACGCTAACACTTGGTAAAATCTGTTGAGATGACTTATGAATATTGTTGATTGTTTTAATGCTTTGTAGAAGGTGACTCTAATTAACATGTGTATTTGGACTAAGTGTATTCCAGTACCTGATTATATCATCTGAGCATTTGACTACATTGAAGAGTTATTTGCCTTCAATTGTGTAGCCGTTTCTTACTGTTTCATACTACTTAGTAACATCCACCCGAAACTGAATGAAGAACTAAAGTGGAGACTGAAAAGTAAGGCTGATACACAAAGGTTAGCGTTACTTTTGCTGGCTGAGACCGCACACTTTGCCAGAAAGTCAGAGAGCAAATGTGAGGACTTGTCAAGCCGGACTCCTGACCACTGATCAACAAGCCAGGCCCTGTATCTCCAGAGACCCTAGGACAGTTTTGTTGTTTGTCCGTCGATACGACGAAGACCATCTAGTCATCCTGGGATCGGGGGTGAGTGAATAGATGGCTGGTCAGGCCGATCTCCGCCCGGAAAGACCTGTCACAGTACGGACAGGGGATGGTGGCAGCAGTTGGAGATCTGTTGACACTGGTCTCCAGCTGCTGCCACCATCCCCTGTCCGAACTGTGATACGTCAACGAAAACTGTTCCAGCACAGGATTAAGATTCCAAACTCCGATGTGGCCATGTAGACAAGCAACCCAATCCGCTAGCCTCCAAGAAGTGATAGATCAGTCGCCACTGGAAAGAGATCTGCACACCTGTCCTCCATTAAAGCTAAGTCTTTGCCTCCTCACTGACTCCAACACAGATTTTTGGAACATTCCCTCCCTTTATGATGAGATAACACGGGGAAAAGCCAGCCCAAGCAAAGACAGACTGGTTATACTGAAGTTATATTCATGTATATATTTTTAATCTTGTATACGTAAGTAAAGTTTGTGTGTAAAATAGCACTTAACTTGTGTCAAACTATTTGTTATTCATACATCATTTCATGTTTGAACCAATTCTTATTTCGTCTGTTACTCATGGCACAAGCTCTTTAGTGTGCATAAGCTCAAGGTGAATTACTTCAGAGCCATCCTTTAGTATTTTAGATAGTTCCGAGAAAAATTTTTTTTTTTTTTTTTTTTAATTTTTTACCAGAACTAGAATTTTCCTTCTTCCACCTCTTGTTGGACCCCGTGAAGCTGTGGACATGGTTTGGGGGTCAAACTGATTACAGGCATGCACGGATGTGTAGGTGACACGAAAACCGAAGTTGCCACAAGAGCAGGGCACGAAGACTCGTGGGTTTTATGACTTTTTAAAAGATGAAAATCAGTGAGGACGATGAACAGGATCCTAGGAAGTTTCAGTTTGGTCTAAAACTCTACGACATGGGTTTACTTCTATGCTTAAACACACACACACACCACACACACACACACACACACACACACACACACACACACACACACACACACACACATAACCCCAGCATCAATCAGGCCTGAGAGATACACATGCCAGTAGTACTGGTCAGGGTGTCTTATATTGGCACTCTGGGTTTTTTATTAGACTGGGGCTCTTGAGGACAAGGAGACAAGGATTCTGAGACCCAAGTCCATCTGGGACAATGGACTGCTCTCTCTCAGAAACGTGTCCACCAAATGATGAAACTTGACTGTTGTGTTCCAGAACGCCTATCCGCATGAATCCTCGCACTATCAACGACTGTATGTAAGAGCCGACTTCAGGCGACACATCCCACAAGAGTCTCTGATGGGGTTGGAACTTGACACCTCCTGGTCATTGTTATATTTAGTGTAAATCTACTTGTCACCGTAGAATTACATGACACTTTTGTTACGTTGAATTGTCAGTGTGAATGATGTGTTGAGGTAAGGTTTGCATATCAAGGAAGATTGTAAGACTAGGCCCCCGGCCTTGAATCGTCGTCCTCTCTCTCTCTCTCTCTCACACACACACACACACACACACACACACACACACACACACACACACACACACGCGCGCGCGCGCGCGCGCGCGCGCATGCACATACACAGTTTTGGGGTCGCCGACAGCTCACCCACTAAAGAATACTCAGCCAAGCTATTGACTCGCTTCAATGCAATATCCAAGGTGAAATTAAAACATTAAAACAAAGGTCATAGACGTTGTGACGTGCCATGGAATGTTGACGAATCTTCATTTAATGATAGACGTCATGCACTCTTTCTTGTATTACCTTGTCTCGTGATCTCCATGAGGGCCTTGATGGTAATAAATGAGTCTGCGTTGTGCGTACACATTCTTCCCAACTGGGCTAAAACAACAGAGATAGCTTGTTCATATTGTTATAGTGGTTGTTTTTCTTTCTGTGTCTCTCTGTTGTTGTTTTTTTATCGGCTTATTTTTTTTTCGTTCTTTCCTTAGGTCGTACGTTTTTCATTAAAGCATTGATTCATTTTTGTGTCTTTGCCTTTTTTTTTTTTTTTCTTTCATTCGGTACTTTCTTGTGTTCTCTTCTTTTTTTTTTGTACTCGTTCTCTTTTTCTTTCTTTTCCTTTCTTTTTTTTTTTTTTTTTTTTTCCTTTTTGTTTCTGTTCTCTCTCGTTCTGCTTGTTTTTTCTTCTTTCTATTTTTTCTCTTGATCTTATTCTCCTCCTTATCTTTTTTTTTTTTCTTCTTCTCCTTTATCTTCTTCACTTTTTCCTTTTTTTCTTGTACTCTCTTTCTCTTTTTATATTTGTTTTTCTCACTTTTCTTTCCTTCTTTTCCCCCTTTTCTCTCTTTCGCTTTTCTTCCCCGATACCTCCCCCGAAATTCTGGAGATGAAATGGGCGGTAAGTCTGAAAAAGAGACCAGAATATCACACACACACACACACACACACACACGCGCGCGGCGCGCAGGCTCAAAACAAAATACGCTCTCCCCCCTTCACACTATGACCTGGAAGTGAAGTGCATTGCAGAATCGAAGGCCTATCTTGGTGTGCCTTGCAGTCTGTCTGCATATTTCGGTTTGTCTGTCTGTCTACGTAAGAGCAGTTTTGTTGATTTCACCTCTCTCACTGTGCATCTTCTTAAAGCGTCTATTACCGCCGCCGAGAGAATTAAATGTTTTGCAGGGTGGGTGGGGAAAGGAGGAGGAGAAAAAGAATGGGAGAAACATTTTTACACACACGCACTCATGCACGCAGCACATACACACTTACACACAAATGTGCACGCACTCTCGGATATACGTACATACATAAATGTAAAGAGGGGTTTTGTGTGTGTCTATATTATTACATTTACCTCCCAGTAAAAACTCCCATTCAAAGACTTTACTGTTTTTGTTTGTTTGTTAGCTCCAGTCTACCTTATTTCCCAGTGAAGTCTTCCTCATCAAAAACAAATATCTCTGTCTCGCTCTCTCTCTCTCTCTCTCTCTCTCTCTCTCTCTCTCTCTCTCTCTTTGTGTGTATGTGTGTGTGTGTGTGTGTGTGTGTGTGTGTGTGTGTGTGTGTGTTGTGTTTGTGTGTGTGTGTGTGTGTGTGTGTGTGTGTGTGTGTGTGTGTGTGCTTACTTACGCGCACAATTTATGTGCGTGCGCACACGCATATGAGGTAGTATGTGTTCGCATATAGGCGCTTGTCATATGTAGCCAAACACTCTGGGTGTTTCAAAAGCATCGAGCCCCGAAAACGCGTGCGGTGAAGAGCACACACACACACACACACACACACACACACACACACACACACA
>JADBJO010000713.1:305000-310000 GCA_016801955.1 Conus betulinus | reverse complement strand
AGAGAGGATACAGGATTTACCAAATTTCATAATTTCATCGCAATTGGCATTCTTCGAAGCTTCGTTTCTCCTGTGTGCTTTTCCTTTGAGATATTTTTCTCTTTGTCTTAACCAAATGAACTTCTCAATACAGACTCCTTCTCTTTAGAGATTTTTGTAATAAACATTTTCCTCTGTGTCTTTTACTATATTAACTTCTCAATACACACTCCCGTTCTTTACAGACCTACATATTTTCCTCTATGTCTTTTACTAGATTAACTTTCCCAAACAGCCTTTCCTTTCTGTTAAGACTTTCTTAATAACATTTTGTCTTTTTTACTTGATCAACTTCACAGCACAGGCCACCTCTCTTTACAGACGTTTGCTTGAATAAGTTTCTCTCTGTGTTTTTACCAAATTGACTTCCCAGTGCAAACTCCCCCTCACTAAGTACCTTTTTCCGAAACATTTTTCTTCTTGTCTTCACCAGATAAATTTCCTGATACAAGCTATCTCTCCCTTCACAAACCTTTCCTGGAACACTTTGTCATTTTGTCTTTACCAGATGAATTTCCAGATGCAAACTATCTCTCTTTTTTACAGACTTTTCCTAGAACACTTTTCCTCATTGTCTTCACCAGATTCACTTCCCAGTACAGATCATCTCCCTAAAAGACTTTTCTAAAAATTGTTTTTTTTTCTCTTTATCTTTACAAATATAACTCCTCAGTACAAACTCTCTCTCTCTCTCTCTCTCTCTCTCTCTCTCCTCTCTCTCTCTCTCTCTCTCTCTCTCTCTCTCTCCTTCTCTCTCTCTCTCTGTTTACAGACTTTTTTGGGGGAACAATTTTGTCTTTGTCTTTACCAGAGTAACTTCCCAATTCAGACTTCTTCTCTCTGCAAACTTTATCTGAAACAGTTTTTCTCTTTGTCTAACCACATTTACACACCATTGAAGAAACAAGCCCATATTTCGTGTTTGTTTGCCTGTTCTGAAACTTTTTCATCTTTCCATTTTGTGTTAAATGTTTCATTTCATTTTTTCAATTTACGGAAGGACAAAAATATGATATAACCAGAAATTTAAGCATACACATGATTATAGATAATGGGTATGAGTAATTGAGAATGGAATGAAAAATGCCAGGACAAAGATTGACTGAAGAAAAAGAAGTAGTAGAGAGAGACAGAGAGAGAGAGAGAGAGAGGGGGGGGGAGAGAGAGAGAGAGAGAGAGAGAGAGAGAGAGAGAGAGAGAGAGAGAGAGAGAGAGAGAGAGAGGCTGTCAGCTAACATCATCTTCCCATACTTGTTCAAGTGTAGCTTGCAAAACATACACACTACAATGTAAAATGTTGTCCAACAATCTGTGCTGCAAATGTATTGTATTCATCTTCCAACAAAGACAGCTTTCATTACAATGTCTGTTTTTGTCGTGAACTCTTTCGACCTTTTTTTGTGAATTGGGGCCGGAATAGCTCAGTTGGTAGGGCACCGGACTCGTGGTGATCCTGGGGTTGCGGGTTCAAAACTCCGCCGGGGGCCGTTTCGGTATAGGGGGATTTTTTCCCCTCGGAGTTAACATTGTTTCTGATTCCATTTCCATACAGTCCTTCGAATGAGACTATAACCCGAGGTTCTGTGTGTGAACGCACGCATAACATCTTGCACACACGTAAAACCCCACCAACTTTCGGAAGAGAAGGCCAGTTTGGCCGTTGGTATGGATGACACGTTACACATAGCATTCACCCTGCGTAAGAAATAGAAAGAATGAAGGAAGTAAGGAAATGGAGTGATCGATACTGACTGGATGACACGGGAAACGACCGAATGAAGCGCCATCTGGCCGCTCTTCAGTCGCACTACCCAGGTAAGGCAGCCCGTTGTGTGTAAACGATTGTGGGTTGTAAAGCGCTTAGAGCTTGATGTCTAGCCGAGAATAGGCGCTATATAAAATATTCATTATAATAATGATAACCATTGGATTTATGTAAATATACAGGGGTTTTTTTTTCTTTTTTTTTTTCTGAAATATATTTGCCTTGTAAAAACGACCTCGTTTTGTTTTTTGTTTGTTTGTTTTTTTTTATAAAACATTTTTTGAAAAAAAAAACCTGAAACACATCTGTCTCTATCTGAATGATATGTATCTCTTAAAAATTTCCTTTCGTGAAAGGCCAGTTCTCTTTCGGTAATATAAAGAGTTCATAAAAAGTGCCACTGTTTGGAAAAAAAAAATAAAGGTGTTCCCATAACCTAAGTGGTCGTTGGGGTAATATATAAAGAATTTGTAAAAAAAAAATATGCCACTGTTAGAAAGAGAAAAAAATATGTAAAGGTGTTCCCATAACCTAAGTGTCGTTGGGGGTAATATAAAGAGTTCATAAAAAGTGCCACTGTTAGAAAGAGAGAAAAAAAATAAGGTGTTCCCATAGCCTAAGTGGTCGTTGGGGGTAAATGTAAAGAGTTCATAAAAAGTGCCACTGTTAGAAAAAAAAATAAAGGTGTTTCCCATAGCCTAAATGGTCGTTGGGGTACCAGGTGTTATGTACTTCAACTCTCCGACCCATTATTGTACGAGTGTTGCCCGTCTCCTCTCTGTCGCTGCTGTACCTTTTCTTTTGTCCCTTAAGATGAGGAAGAGGTACCAATTTTTTTTTTAGCTGGACGGATTCACGGTATGTCTTCGAGGACGGGTGCAAATCAGCAGACTGGATCGATTGATCTTGATATGTTGGTGATGAGAGTTACATCTGCCTGTCTGTCTGCCTACAACTATGCCAAGCTGGATGCTGCCGCGTGCCAGTGAGCGAAGTCACTACCAACCTAAGAAAAGAGAAAGAAATCAACGTGGAAGAGAGAGAGAGAGAGAGAGAGAGAGAGAGAGAGAGAGAGAGAGAGAGAGAGACAGACAGATAGACAGACAGATAGACAGACAGACAGTCAGACCGAAGGACACAGTCAGACAGAGACGGACACGCACGCACACACGCACGCACACACACAACCACACACACACACACACACACACACACACACACACACACACACACACACACACACACATAGAGAGAGAGAGATGGGTGATAATGGGGAGCGCAGGCACGTGTTGGACGAGAGAGGAAGAAATGGGGAGGTTAGAGGGGATGGGGCGAGAGAATGCTGGAAAGAGACCACTAGCACCTCTCCAGTCAGTGTTTTCCAGTAGACGATACGAAAAAGACAAACAAACAACAAAATCAAGATTCTTTGGCAAGTAAGCAGATATCAGTCACATACACCCACCCACTAGACAAACAAACAAACAAAAACACACAAAAAAAAGAAAGAAAAAGAAAGAAAAAAAAAATGCATTGTGCACTCCGTGAAGTCCGTACTGCGGCTTACATGTGTTGAGCTATTCCCGACAACCAGAATCATTTTAGATCTCTTTTGGTCATTCATCCTGGGAAGAGATTCACTGTCAGCCAGACAGCTGCAAAATGTGGAAATTGTATGACGGCGCGCGTGGACGTGCGCGCACGCGCGCGCGCGCGCACGCACACACACACACACACACACACACACACACACACACACACACACACACACACACACACACACACACACACGCACGCACGTTTCTGTCTCTCATTCTCTCTCTGTCACTCTCTGTCTGTCTGTGTCTGTCTTCTCTGCCTGAGCGAGCGAGCGAGCGAGAGAGAGAGAGAGAGAGAGAGAGAGAGAGAGAGAGAGAGAGAGAGAGAGAGAGGGGCGGGGAGAAAGAGAGGGATTGAGGGTAGGGGAGGAAGGAGGGAGAGAGATAAGACAAGGTAAAGAAAAGAAAGAAACAAAAAGAAAAGGGAAAGACAAAGAGATAAACACTCAAGCAGAAACAGAGATGGACAGACCACACGGACGAAAAAGGTTTTAAAATATGAATCAGTCAGCAGCCTAAAAAAAGAGTGAGGAGAGGATGGAGGGTAGGATGAGGGTCGGGAAAAAAAACTTACGTAACATTGGCACTAAGCTGTTGCCTCATAAATGGGGACGACAGTATACATAAAAACTATCGGCACCACCACCACCACCACCATCCCCCAACCTCTTCAGGTGCGTTGCTGAACAGGCAGAGCATTTTGGTTCCCACGCTTGCTACCTGCACACCCATCTTCTCACCTCAATGCCAACTGTTGCAGGCAACAGTTTTCTTTTTTTCTTTCTTTTCGTTTTTTTTTTCGCTCCATTTCACGAACAGACAGAACGGCAGAAAAAGAACAGCCCGTGAAAGCCACAGTATTCAGGAGGCTAAGAGCCTGGCAGACCTAAAGTCGTCCTGTCAGAGATCACCAGGCCATGTTCTCTGCTCTGTTGCTCGGTTTCTGTCTCTCCCTGCCTTTGATTCTCTCTCTCTCTCTCTCCTCTCTCTCTCCTCTCCTCTCTCCGTCTCCTCTCTCTCTCTCTCTCTCCGCTCTCTCTCCGCTCTCCACCTCTCTCCCCCGTCATTTTCCTCCCTCCTCCATCTCTCTCTCTTCTCTCTCTCTCTCTCTCTTCTGTCTGTCTCTTTAGTCTTTCTCTCTGTCTGCTCCTGTCTCTCCTCTCTCTCCTCTCTGTCCTCTCTCTCTCTCTCTCTTTCTGTGTGTGTCTGTGTGTGTGTGTGTGTGTGTGTGTGCGTGTGTGTGCTCTGCGTGCTTGCGTGTGTGTGTGTGTGTGTGTGTGTGTGTGTGTGTGTGTGTGTGTGTGTGTGTGTGCGCGCGCGCGCGTGTGTGCGCGCATTCTCCTCTCTGACTCTGTCTCTCTTCTGACTCATTCTCTCTGTCTTTGTCTGTCTGTCCACCTCTATTTGTGTCTCTTGGTCTCTGTCCTGTCTGTCTGTCTGTCTGTCTGTCCTCTGTCTCTCTCTCTCTCCTCTCTCTCTCTCTCTCTCTCTGAGCTCCCACACGCTCTAAATAAATGATGACGACACATATATAATGAAATGAAGGAAAAAAAATCTCAAACAGCTTCATCTCGGAATGAATGTAAATGTTTACGTTA
>JADBJO010000713.1:287500-300000 GCA_016801955.1 Conus betulinus | reverse complement strand
TAGAAAGTTATTTGCACATAACTAACAGAAGGTGGGAGAGCTAGTTGTAATGTAAGAGTTCCCATGATCGCCAAGGAGACAAATATAGAACAGACAATACTGCAGATCGTTGACAATAAATGCCACTACGTTCCTAAACAGACAAAATCGAAAAGGCACTCAAGAAAGCGGAAATCAAAGCTAAGATCGAACGGATCCCAGCTGCACCCTTCGATCCAGATCCATGCTAAAAATGAATGAGTCTGTGTTTGGGCCACCTTCCATCTTTTAAACAAATTTCGTTCAAAATCGGGTCACCAGTTTCTGTTTTAGCACTCAGGAGTCTGCAGACCTCCACCAACTGAAGGTCAAAGAGGTTCTGGATCATCCTTTATGCAGACTAAAAATTGATGGATTCGTCCTTTGGCCACAATCCACCTCACCAGCAACAAATCTTGCAAAGTTCGTTTATGATTTGATAAACAAGATTAAAGAAAAATAATCCGGACATCGTTTCTTGAAAAAATTCATGAACATGTCAAAAATCTTATCTACCACTGTCAAAGAAAGTATGAAAAAAAATTTCGGGAGCCACTCTTTGACTCAGATCCACGTAAATATTTAATGAAGCCGTCCCAAGTGGTTCATCTTTCTATCAGATTTTGTAAAACAGGTTCAGTACTTTTGGGGTCATCTTGCTGATGGACAGACAAACAAACCAACAGATGCCAGTGAAAACACACACCCCCTCGTTGGGAGTAATAATTATTTAAGCAGTGCTGGAGTAGCTAGCCATTCTGCTTAAATTCCTACTTCCAGTTTAAGCAAAAAGTAAAGGAAGCAGTGGACAAAAATAAATTGAAAGTTAATCTGGCGCAACTAAGATAAATCATGTAGGTTTCTTGCTTTAGTTGTACTTTTGAGGGCTTTTTTTTTTTTTTACCTTAGTTTTTCCTTTTTCAGTTACTCAGGAAACCAAATGCCCAATGGCATGAGGAAAGTAAATAGCCAAATGGCATGAGGAAAACAAAGGGCTTAATGGCCTAAAAGCAGAAGGAAAGCATACGGTCTTACGGCATGATCAAAGCGAATAACTTAATGGCATGGGAAAAGCAAATGACCTGAGAGCATGTGAAAAACAAATGGCCCAATGGCATGAGGAAAATGAAGGCCCTACGGCATGAGAAAAGGAAATGGCCTAATGGCCAGTCACACTGCATATTGGGATTGCTAGTGACCTTTTTAGAACTGATCATTGCATCCGTAAACCGTCCACGGGTCAGCAGCGAGATACTCTGCACAGAAAGTGTCTCACAGTTTGTGTAAAAGATTTTCTTGACTTTTTTCGTGCTTTCTTTCTCGTCTGGTTGCGGGTTCATTAGCTAAGCGATGTGGTTAATTATTCTAGCTTGTTACTTGTTTGCTTATCTGCTGCTTATCTGCTTGATTATTCAGCTTCTTATTCGCATGCTCAGTTATTTGCTTGCTTCTTCTTACTGTTCCCTTAATTTCAATGTTCTTGTTCGTTCTCTTAGCTACTACTTCTTTGTTTGCTTCTTCGCCCTCTGTGCCGCATGCTTGGTTGCTTAGAAACATGATGTTTCTTTGGCAATTTGCTTGTTCGTCTAGTTACTTGCTTGCAAAGATACTTAATTGTTTGCTTAGTTAATTACTTGCCCATCTAGTTGTTTGACAGCTTGCCCAGTTGTTGGTTGCTCGACTAATTGGTAGCCTATTTACTGGAACGCACGCTTCCTCACTTATGCATTTGCTTCCTTTACTCTTTATAAGGTTTGGTCTTTTTCTTCCCCCGTCCCCCCCCTTTTTTTTTAACTTCTGTCTGTCTTCTCTCCTTCATGTCTTCTTTCCTTCATTCCTTCTTTCATTCCCTTCTTCGTTTTTTACATACTTCCTTACTTCCATTCCAACTTACTCACTTGCACACCTTTCAGTCAGCCTTACTGACGTCTGTTCCTGTACTGTGACATATAAAGTCATCACTGTTGAGCTTCACTGCTGCTGTTCGTTTTCGTTCAGGTCTTTTGCTGTGTTTCAATAACACTATTATTCGACGTCGGCATATCGTGAAATCAAAGTTGTTGGAATTCGGACTGACTGCACGCATGTTCTGAACCATACCGTTTCCTGTCACATGTATGGATCTGCCTTTTTCAGTTCTGAATTTCAGCTGTTTGAAAGAGTCTGAATTGAAGAAAAAAGATCATTGGAGAGAAAATTAATTACTGCCGTATATGAGCAACAACCTTCGATCTGTTATTATGTCATGCTATGTTATTTTTAACTGGTCAGTCTGCTATTGTTCAAATGTGTGAAAGTATAATGACATAATTGTGAAGAGAAGCCTGTAACGCTTATTTAAACAAGAAATCATTATAACAAACGAAGAAAAAAGAAAAAAAACAAAGGAAAGAACTGAAGAAAATACACTAAGAAAAAAAACGCATTACACAAAATACATAAAAAGTAAAAAGAGAATAAATTGAAAAGAAAAAAAAACAAAACAAAAGTAATCGCCATTCATATTTGTCACAATTGCATAGATGTAACGCCATAACACACCCGGTACGTGCACCAGTTTTCTGACAGCACAGTCACGAAGGACAACCAGAATAGCACAGAGAGAGAGAGAGAGAGAGAGAGAGAGAGAGAGAGAGAGAGAGAGAGAGAGACAGACAGACAGACAGACAGACAGACAGACACAAAGACAGGACAGGCAGGCAGACAGACAGACAGACAAACAGACAGAGAGGATGGGTGAAGTGGGGGTGGTAGGGGGGGGGATGGGGGGGGGGGGGGGGGGGCGCAGGAGGCAAAAATGGGGAAGATGAAAGAGGATAGGGGGAAGGGAGAGGAGGACTAGCATGTCGAGAAAATGTTATCAGCCCACCTCCACCCCCGCCACTCTCATTCCTCGACAGATAACAGTCGCGTGCCAGGGATGGAGACTCTGTAATTCTCCGCTCCAGAGGCGTGATGAGCTCCTGATTCCGAAACGGCAAGATATAATAACAGATGGTTGTGTCTGCCTGTGAAATTATACATTTCAAATGTTAACCTGAAAAGCTAAAAAAAATATTCAAAATTAGGTTTTAAATCGTTATGATGTGCGTTAAACTCTAACATCAAAGTCTTGGTTGCTTTTGATGCGTGAACATGTTGAAAGTGCGAAGAGAAAAGATAAGAGAGAGAAAGATAAAGTAAACTGAAATCATCTATGTGCGTTGAAAGAGTGCCAAAAACAGAAGAAAAAAACAAAACATTCATTTTGTCGCCAGCAGGCTTATCTTCGGTATGTATTCCAACAGATAGCTTTGGATTGTATGTATTATCATGTTTATTCCCTTAAACTGAAAAAAAAAAAGAATTATGCGCGTTTTTTTTTACTAATAATAGGTCAGCATAACTAATGTCCTTAACGTCTTATTTCAGGCTGGCCCTTTGACGTAGGTAAGTGATGCATCCACTGAGATGCAGCTAAAACAATTTTCCTGGGTGCATGTGCTAGTAGACCACCATCAGCAATGTCTTTTTAGGCATACTCTTTGGCATTACCCACAGATGCATCCACAGAGAAGCAATTAAAGTAGCTACAATTCATGCGTGCGTATGTAGATGACTCATATTTCTTTTTTTTTTTTTTTTACATAATGAGCAGTCTCATGGGGCAAGAAATCAGCGACACGAATAAGACAATCAAAATTTTTTCAAATCAGAGGATTGTCGTGGGTTGGCGAGTCTTTTCCAACAAACAAATCAGTGAAATGAAAATGTGCACTTTTGAAACGAGACAGTCACCATAATCTGGTTTACTTCTGTTGCATAGTAGAGGAGGATTCCCATGACCTTTCGCTGTTTGGGATCAGACCAAAAAATGGATAACAGCAACATCAACAAAGAAAGAAACAAAAAAAAGCAAATAACAAGAACGGGAAGTAGAACAGATAGAAGATGGACGAAGGTGAAGGGGAGGCTGGATGAGTCAGCCACCAGGTGTGTGTTACATGTGAAACAGTGTAACTATTCCCAGAGTCGCCACAGACAGGTAAACGAATGGCATAAAAAGTGCCAACAGAACAAACCTTACGCCCCAGAAGTTCTGATCTATGAGGATCCTGCCAATGCTGTATTAGTCATCTGGATTCCAGTCGTGCTCATTACTGTTTATATTGGCCACTCTTCTCTGCTGTGGAGATAATAATGTGCTAATCTTGGACAAACCAACCCTTTCAAAGATGTAAATAAATTCACTACAGGAAGATAATAAAAATAGTTATGATTTTTCTTGCTTTGCTTGATTGGTCGTTTAGTTACTTTCTTATTCACTCCTCTTCCTGCATTGTGTTTTCAGTGATCTGTGTTAGCCTCTTCCTTTCTGATTTTCTTCCTTCAGTTTTTTCCTCTTGTGCAAAACTTCTGTTATTCCTTGATGTGCCAGATCGCGAGAGAGAAATTGAAAACCCTTGGGAAGGATTCATATCCACCCATCATCCTTTGATATTTGAATTCCATCTGATAGCATGCGCTGAAAAACATAGGACCCCCTATTTCTGGTCACTGAAATGTATCTTAATAGCAAAAAATTGCCTGCACTTGTTTTCCCCCACTTCTAATTTGTTCACACATATGCTCGCGCGCGCGCGCGCGTGTGTGTGTGCGTGCGTGCATGCTCACATTTTATGTGTTTGGTTAGTTGATTGTTATTTGTTGTTGTTTTGCGCTCCTGAATTGCAGCTTTTTGTAAAGAGACTAAGACAGGATAAGTAATTACCATTGCTATAAATGAACATTGGTTTGCAAAAAGTCAAGCACGTCTTCTGTCCATATCATGCCATTTTGTAATTTTTCGTCAGACACTCTGCTGTTATTTAAGTGCATATAAAATATAATGGCATTAACTTGAAGAGATTCATGCACTGTTTAATGAAACAACAAACGAACAACAAGTAAATAAAAATGAAACAAGAAAAAAATCCTCACTGTGAAGAAAAGAACTGAATGAAAGAAAGGCTGATACGGCAGCGGAAGAAGGAATGTAAAGGAAAAAGAAAGGATGAAAGAAAAAAGGAATGAAGGAAAGAAAGAAAGAAAGGAAAATGAAAAAAAGAGATAAAAAATGTACTCTTTATTCAAATGTCTGACCATAGCACTGATCAAGGTTCATTCTTCAACTTTACTTATCATTAGTGGACAGGCACACAGAGAGAGAGAGAGAGAGAGAGAGAGAGAGAGAGAGAGAGAGAGAGAGAGAGAGAGAGAGAGAGAGAGAGAGAGAGAGAGAGAGAGAGAGAGAGAGAGAGAGAGAGAGACAGAGAGATCTCAAAACTCAGAACTCAGAACACTTTTATTCAATCAAGGATTGAGATTCTCGGCAGAGAGAAAGAAAAATGGTGAGGACAGGATACGGAGAACGAGGAAAAGAAAGGAAAAAAAAAAAAAAAAAAGGGGGGGGGGGGGGGGGGGGGGGGGGAGAGGGGAGAATGATGGGGGGAACTGCCAGGCCGAGAAAATGTTATCAGCCCACTTACCTCCCTTCCCCTTCCTTCATAAGCGATAACAGTCGCGCACCAGCCATGCAGACTGTTCTCTGTAATTCGCCGCTCCAGAGGCGTCATGAGCAAGCGAACCCTGAACAGCGGGATGATAATGTACGGATATGTTTGTCTTTGGAACTGTGCGATTCAAATGGTAATATGGAAATCTGAAAACGTAGTTAGAATTTTGTTTAAAATTGCTGCGGTGTGTGTGAAATTGTGATTTCAAAGTCTTGATGATTTCACACAGTTTAATGTTATGGAAAGTGTGTAAAACGTTACATGAGAAAGACTGATAGGAAGATAAAAACGATGTGTATGTTTTGAAAGTGTGTTAACATAATAAAGAAAGGCACATTTTGTTCAGAGCAGGCCATCATCAGTGCTTATACTATGCAGATAGCTTTTACATTATATACATCCATCACCTCGTGTGTCCTTAAACATAGAAATTTAGATTATGCGCATATTGCTGCCTATGATCATTCCACTGACATGTATTTTTCTGGTATGGTTTTCTATGTTCCCACAGTAGTTCGTCAGTGGATATGCAGCCAAGCTTTTCTGCATGCACTTGCAAATGATTCACTTATCATTTGTCTTTGATGCAATATTAGGGGGGTCCGAATCAGTGTGATGATCACGACAATTAAGATTTTCAAGTCACAGGATTGTAATAGGCACTTGCCTTTATAAGGGTCATTAAGTAACATTCTGTAATTGTACTTTCGATCACTTCAAATCAGTATCTCTGCTTTTTGCTACCAACTATCCTGCTCGTCCCTTCACGCAATCCAACTCTTTTCTCCACCCCCTCCTCCCATTTTTTTCTGTTTTAAATGATCACGATCTAATGTGAAAACAATTATCTTGATTAGATGTCAACAATTACCTGTATGCGTGACAGAATGCTAAGATTTCCGCCTTCGTAGTTACTGAAAGACTCACGATCATTAAATAAATGAAATGAAATGAACACTTTTGAAGCGAGTCAGACACCTCATTTTGGCTTACTTCTGATGCATTGTTGAACCAGATTCCCACGATCGTTCTGCTGCTTGGGGCAGGTAGAAAAAGGGAAACAGCATAGATAGGACAGGGATGTCGGTGAAGGGGAGGCTGGATGAGTCAGTCACCACGAAAGAAGAATGCACAAAACAGACCCTCGCTCACGCAACGTCGACAAACAAACCAGTGAGACAAAACGAAGGGGTAGTTTTTTTTCCCTTTTAATTAAAAACCAAACTCTTTACACTATTTACATACCAATTCCTTTTACTTAAAAATTGATTGAACATATTTTCCAAAAATGCATCAATACACGGTACACACGATACACGATATTTCACTTGTCCTCATAGAATGCAAGGAAAATTTGTTTGTGGTGCCATTATCAAAATTCACATATTACAACAAATTTATAAACATGTATATCAGTAAAAATATTCCATTCTTTCACTGTGCTCAGTCATTCTTTGTCAATTCACTTATCCATCTTGTGTCAGTCTGTATACACACACACACACACACACACACACACACACACACACACACACACACACACACACACATATATATATATATATATATATATATTAACACATGCACGCACACATCCTACCACCCCTTCCCCACCCCCCACCACCCAGACACACACACACCACACCAATATAGAGTCTCAAGCACACACCCCGCCAAAACAGTGTCACACACACACACACACACACACACACACACACACACACACACACACACACAGAGAGAGAGAGAGAGAGAGAGAGAGAGAGAGAGAGAGGAGAGAGAGAGAGAGAGAGAGAGCGCACACATCACCAGCACAAAGCACCATCACATATGCAATATTAACACAACACTTAAACACTCCAACTGTAAAACAGAGCGCTCCAAGACAAGCTCAAAGTTAAGTATAAAAAAGAAAGAAACAAAAAAAACAAAAAAAACAATAGCACAATTCAAAAGATCAATAATATTGCAAAATGTATAATTACTTAAACCGTAAAAGCAACTTGCAGAGTTAAATACAAATCAAGAATAAAAGATTTGCAGCTAAGTAAGATGTTTGAAGAGAGAGAGAGAGAGAGAGAGAGAGAGAGAGAGAGAGAGAGAGAGAGAGAGAGAGAGAGAGAGAGTCCTCCTGGGCTAAAAAAACACATCATTTATTTCAAGTTTGCACCCCCAGTGCCACACACAAAAGGATAATCGTTTCTATAAACACAATCTCTGGTCCTTACAAACCTATAACCATTCGTTCCCAATGTTCAGTCTCTGCGACCTCTCGTCGACTTACAAAACACACACCACAAATTGTGCCTGTGCCTCTCTCAACAAAAAAGGCTATAGCCCTATTCTAACTTGGGAGAAAGTGCCTGTTTTTTTTTTTCTTCTGTACGATGGCCAGCCGTGGCCTTTCATTTACAATGAAATAAGACACCTCCTGTGTCTTTGACAAAACTTATGAGCAGAACCTCGCTGTCGACAATTCATCCTCTCTCTCTTCAACTACACACCTTACAGGTGACACATGTCCCAGAGGCTTCTGTTCACTGCTCAGCATGCATGCATGCTGTACGGTCTTTTTGAACAGGTGAGTGCAAGCACAAGACCCTAAAATCCGTCCTTTTTTTTTTTTTGGACAGCCTGTTCAATCAATAGATGTTTTCCGTCGACACACTGCCCCAATAAGCCACCAGGAACTTGGACTCAGTTCCTGACAAGAAACAAACATTACACCCCAAAAGTGCTGATTTGTCGGGATCCTGCTGGTGCTGGATTGGATCACTTGGATTCCAGTCATGCTAAGTAATGTTCATACAAGCTACTCTTTGTATTCTCTACTGTGAAAATGAGGTGTTACGCCAAAACACATTAATCCGTTCAAAGATGTAAATAAGTTTAAAATCAGAACAAAATAAGAATGATATTCATTATACTAAATTGTACTATTACTTACTTATTTTGCTTACTTGCTGGTCTAGTACAAAATAAGAATGATATTCATTATACTAAATAGTACTATTATTACTTACTATCTTGCTTACTTGCTGGTCTAGTACAAAATTGATATTCATTATACTAAATAGTACTATTACTTACTTATTTGCTTACTTGGGTCTAGTTCCTTCTTTCCCAACTCCTCTTTCTGCACGACGACACATAAGCTGCCACCAGATATCACATCCACCGTTTGCCTTCAGTGAACTTTGTTGGCTTCTTTCTTTCTTTAGATCTTTTCTTCTGAGGCCATACCACCATTGTTCTATGGTGTTCGACGGCACGAGAGAAACTGAGCACCCTCGACAAGGAACGATATCCCCCCCCCCCCCACCCCACACACACACACACACACACACACACACACACACACACACACACACACACACACACACACACACACACACACACACACACTCATGCTTTGAAGTTAGAAGTCTTGTTTGATTGCAAGCATGCACTGACACTGTTTCCGATAACTGAAACGCGTCTGCTTTTTTTTTTCTTAGTGTGTAAAGCTTTTTGTTTATTCGTTTGTTTGTTTGACTTTGTTTTTTTTCTTTTTTGCGTTAGAAAAATTTCAGCTGTTTAAAAAAAAAAAGTCCAACATATAGATTATAATAATTATTGCTGTGAATGAACATGGCCTGTGAAAATCATTCACCTGTCCTCCATCCATCGTTATGTCATTTTGTTGCATAACACATAAGCTGTAAATCATAAGCTCGGAAAGATGCCTATTTCAAGAAAGAAATCACCGCAATTGAAAGTAACAGAAAGATAAAGAATCAAAATACACTAAACAAAAGAAAGAAAGAAAGAAATGGAGAAAAAAGGAAAGGAAGGAGAAAGAAAGGCATAGATGGAACATCATACAAACATAGCACACTAATCTTGATTCATTCTTCATGTTTGTAGTGATGACAGCCAACCAGAATGGCAGAGAGAGAGAGAGAGAGAGAGAGAGAGAGAGAGAGGGAGGGAGAGAGAGAGAGAGAGAGAGAGAGAGAGAGAGGGGGGGGGGGGCAAAAAAAGATGATGGCGGAGAGAGGGCGGGGGTAGGGGTGGAGATAGGCGGAGCTCTCAGGATGAGAAAGTGTTATATCAGCCTACCTCCCACCCCTTCCTTTCCCCTGATAAGAGATAACGGTCGCGTGCCAGCCATATAGACTGATTCTCCGCTCACTGGGCGTGATGAGCACCTGAACCCAAAACAGCAGCAGAAAAGTAGTGTATGGTTGTGTCTGTGAGACTGCACAGTTCAAGTGTAGACGTGAAACGCTGAAAAAAAAAAAATCAAATTTCAAGTATCTGTTTTGTGTGTTAAACTGTGACATCGAAGACTTGGTTGCTTTTGACGTTTTAACATGTTGAAAGTATGCAAACAATAAATGAGTCAGAGAACATCAAAATCATGCATAAGTTATACAGTGTGTCAAAACCAGGAAAAAAAAAACCAGCAGGCCGTCATTAGTGCCTATTCAAAAATTGTTTGTTTTTTAAAATGTATACCATTATTTTGAATATTCTTCCAAACAGAGAAAATTAAAATTATGCTCATTCTGTAGTTACGGAGCGCTCTTTTTATAGGTATAACCTTTGGTATGTTTCAGTGACACGTCAATGGAGACGCACTTAGAACAGCAACCATTTTTTTTCTCTGCAGGAATGTGTGAAAGATTCACATTTATTCCACTTTCCCACGTGACGCAGTCTTTCAGGGCACCAAATCAGCGTCACAATCACGACAATAAAAATTATTAAATCACGGGATTGTCCTATGTACTGAAACGCTGTCAGAGTCAATAGATAGGTAAAATACACGATAAGATGAAAATGCGTAAATTTGAAGCGAGTCTGACGCCATATTTTGACGTACTTCTCTTGCATAGTGGGTACAGATTCCCACGATCGTTTTGCTGCTTGGGGGCAGATACAAAAAAAAAAAAGATGAGAAATAGCATGGATAGAAGAAGGACGAAGGTGAAGGGGGAGGGGGGGGGGGGGGGGGGGGGGGGGGGGGGGGGCTGGATGAATCAGCCACCAGGTGCGTGTTGTCCATGAAAGCTGTAAATTCCCAGAGAGGGAAGCCAAGGGCAGGTAAACGGGTGGTATAAAAGTGCCAACAGAACAAACCTTACGCCCCAAAAGTTCTGATCTATGGGGATCCTGTTGATGCTGTGTTAGTCATCTGAATTCCAGTCGTGCCGTTTATTGTTTATATTGGCCACTCTTCTCTGCCATGGCTATGGTGTTTTTACGCTTGGACAAATTTACTTTTTTTCAAAGACGTAAATAAATCAATAACAAAGAAAACATAATGAAGAGTATGATTTTAAAAAAAAAAAAAAAGCAGTACTGACTTGAACTAATAGCTGAACTCTTATCAGAGTCAGTCGGTATAACTATGATTAACTAGTCCTAATTCTTGTGTCCTGAAGAAGGTCTCCAGAAGAGCGAGACGTTTTCTATCTCGATGGGAACACAGGTGTTATTTGTTCGCTATTTCTTTTTTTTGTACAGTTCGCGTTATTTATGTGACCTGATATTTTTGGCTTTTGGTTCAACCTCTCTTTGGGTCTGTATCTGGGTCAACAGAAGCTGCTTTTACCAGGGTGTGAGCTCATCCTTCGCACCCTGCATGGGTTGAAGCTGATTATGTCCTCGTTCTTTTTCGTCACTACCTGATTCTTCACTCTGACCATCTTGTTCGTTTCTTGGCTGTTGAACCTTTGTTCTGTGTAACCGGTTTCTTAGCAGGCCCAATAGTCAGGGTACATAGGATAACAAATTGCTCGGTCGTTTCTTGTAACATGGTGCTCAGCTCATAAACGTTTTCTATCGCTCTTCCTTATTCTTTTACACAACCTTCAACATTCTTGGCTTGTTGCTCCACTGATGACATAATAACTCTCTCAGAGGTGTCATATGGCGGTTGTAAACTCTGTTTCGTTCTATCCTCAGGACCTGTTTTGTCATTTTGTTCTTTCGTTTTTCTTTCACTTAGCCTTTCATTCTTCACCTCTCTCTTTCAAAATCTCCTTCTGGTCTTCCATCCTTCGGCTCTGCTGAGGTTTCTATCCACAAGCTCCTTAATTCATAATCTATTCAATTTTTTTAAAATCTCAGATTTCTTGCCAGAAGATCAGGGAATGCATTAGAGAGTCACATCATACAAACAGTCCGATCAGGGAATGCATTAGAGATTCACATAATACAAACAGTCCGATCAGGGAATGCATTAGAGATTCACATCATACAAACAGTCCGATCAGGGAATGCATTAGAGATTCACATCATACAAACAGTCAGATCAGGGAATGCATTAGAGATTCACATCATGCAAACAGTCAGATCAGGGAATGCATTAGAGATTCATATCATACAATCAGTCCGATTAGGGAATGCATTAGAGATTCATATCATACAAACAGTCCGATCAGGGAATGCATTAGAGATTCACATCATACAAACAGTCCGATCAGGGAATGCATTAGAGATTCATATCATACAATCAGTCCGATTAGGGAATGCATTAGAGATTCATATCATACAAACAGTCCGATCAGGGAATGCATTAGAGATTCACATCATACAAACAGTCCGATCAGGGAATGCATTAGAGATTCACATCATACAAACAGTCCGATCAGGGAATGCATTAGAGATTCACATCATACAAAGAATCCGATCAGGGAATGCATTAGAGATTCACATCACACAAACAGTCAGATCAGGGAATGCATTAGAGATTCACATCATACAAACAGTCCGTTTTAGAATCCGATCTGGACTGGTATTCCGCTGCACGTTTGGAGATTAAAAAGAAAGGTATAAAAGTTGCCAGTGGGGAAAACACAAACAAACAAAACGAGCTCCATAGACTGTCTGGTGAGCCCAATATTAGCACACTTAACATTCATTGCACTTAATTCTTCATCCGAATGAATACTTTCTCAT
>JADBJO010000713.1:272500-282500 GCA_016801955.1 Conus betulinus | reverse complement strand
CCCCTCAGAAAATGCAAAGTTTACGCCATGTATGAAATACATGAGAACTCATGATACCACTTTACTTGGGAAAGAAACAGCTGGCAGCTGTAAATGAACTTGCCTTCTCTTTGCCCACCACGTGCGCTATACCTTAAGACCCTATTCTAGGCCCTTTGTTATATTCCTTCTGTAATGATCATTTATTTCAGTTGTAAGCATGCTTGGGTTTACGGCCACCAATGGCCTCCAAAGTAGAAAGGGAGTCCGATACTGTGAAGAAATCTGTGTGTTTCGATTTTGAGACCAGGGAGGGAGGGAGGTGCTGAGGATAGGGATGGAGGTGGAGAGAGGGTGAGATGGAGGATGGGGAGGGTACAGAAGGGTTGGTGGAGGAAGAAGAGATGGGGGGTGCTGTGGGAAAATTGGCTGGGAGGAGGGAGGGTTGAGACCAAAACTTGCAAACGTACAGCCTAGAACAACAAAACCACACTGATGTCGGCATCAGAACGCGTTGATACGATGAAGAATGAAGCTCCAATGAATGTTTAGTGTGCTAACAATGGGATCACCAGACAGCTTGTGAGGTCGGTTGGTTGATTTGTTTCTTTTGTTTTTGTTTTCCCCACAGATGAATTTTTTTTTTTTTTTTTTGTTTAAACCACAAACGTACAAAATGTCACTCTAGGTAGGATTCTGGAACAGACAGTTTGTATGTTCTGAGTCTTATGCATTTCCTGATTTCTTTTTTAGGAAATCTGAAATTATTCTTTTTTTTTTTTTTGTTTTAAATAGAGACACATTTGAAGAAGAAAATTGAGGAACATTTGAAGAAAACATTGAGGGACTTGTGAATAGAAACTTCAGTTGTAGTCGAAAGGATGGAAGACTAGAAGGAGATACTGAAAGAGAGATGTGAAGGATGAAAAGCTGAATGAAAGAAAGAACGAAGTGACCAAACAGATCCTGGGTACAGATTGAGACAGACGCCATATGACACCCCTGAAAGAGTTATTATGTCATCAGCGGAACAACAAGACAAGAATGTTGAAGGTTGTGAGGATACAGGGAAGAGCGTCTGGAACGTTTATGCTAAGCACCATGTTACCAAAAAAACGCCAAGCAATTTGTAATCCTATGCGCCCTGATTATAGGGCTTATTAAGGAAGAGTGTACACAGAGAAACAAGAATCATGGTTGTTGTGAAGAAATCAGGCAATCGCAAAAAACATTCATCAGATTCAACCGAGACACGATGCGAGGGCTGAGATCACCCTGATGAAAGCAGTTTCTGTTGACCCCAGATGTAGACCCAAAGAGAGGTTGAATTAAAAGCCAAAAGTAGCAGGTGACATGTATAACAGGAAGAAAAAAAAGTGAAGTCTTATAACGAACAAATAACACCCGTTTTCACATCGGGGTAAGCAAGCTTTGCTCTTCTGGGTGCCTTCTTCAGATCATAAACACGATGACTAGTTAGTCATAGTAACACCACTGACTGATGAGATTTCAGCTAATCAATTCACACGAATATTATCGTTATCATCATCTTTATCGTTTTGTCCTTGTTACTGATTATTTACATATTTGAAAGAATGGATTTATCTAAGCGCAAGGCATAATAGCCACAACAAAGAGAATGGCCAATATAAACAATAATCGACACGACTGGAATCCAGATGACTAACACAGCGTCAGCAGGATCCCCATAGATCAGAACTTTTGGGGCGTAAGGTTTGTTCTGTTGGCACTTTTATGCCACCCGTTTGCCTGCCCTTGGCTTCCCTCTCTGGGAATTACAGCTTTCATAGACACCACTCGTGACTCACCCAGCCTTCCCTTCACCTTCGTCCTTCTTCTATCCATGCTATTTCTCATCTTTTTCTGGTTTTTTTTTTTTATCTGCCCCAAGCAGCAGAACGGTCGTGAGAATCTGCACCCTCTATGTTAGAGAAGTAAGTCAAAATATGGTGTCACACTCGCTTCGAAATTGTTCATTTTATTGTCTCATCTCTTTTTTTTCCTGTAGCTATCTAGTAGTTCCGAAAGCCTTATAGTACATATGACAGTCCCGTGACTTCACGATTTTCACAGATGTGATCGTGACGCTGATTTGGTGCACTAAAAATTTTATGTCATGTGGAAAAGACGGATTGAACGTGTATCTTTTTAAAAGTTCCTGCCGAAAAAAAACTGTTGCTGTTTTAACTGCATCTCCATTGGTGTTTCTCTAAGTGATGCCAAGAGTATTACTGTTAAAAGACGTTGTCAAAACACCCTGTAACAACAGAATCAGCATAATTTTGAATTTTCTGTTTTGGAGCACACTCAAAAGATAGGCATTAATGACGGCCTTCAGGCAATGAAAATAAGCTGTTTTTTTTTTTTCTGTTTGGGGCATATTGTCAAAACATTTGCATGCTTTTAATGTTCGCCGTCTTTTCTTTATTGTTTACACACTTTGATAATGCTAAAAGGTCTAAAGCAACCAAGCTTTGATATTACAGTTTAATATACAGGGTATTGATTAAAAAAAAATTTTTTTTTTTCAGGTTTTCATTTCAACGGTTGAAAATGTAAAGTCCCACAATCAGACACAACCATATATTATTGTTCCGCCTTTTCCGGTTTCGGGGTTCAATGCCTATTAGGCCTCAGGGGAATTAAGTCTACATGGCTGGCACGTGCCTGTTATCTCCTGTTAAGGGAGCGGACAGGTAAGAGGCAGGCTGATAACTGCTCATCCTGATAGTTCTTACTACCCCCCCCTCCTCTTGCCCTCGCCCCCTTTAGCTAAATCCCTCCCCCGTCTTTTTTTTTTTTCCCACATTCTCTCTCTCTCTCTCTCTCTCTCTCTCTCTCTCTCTCTCTCTCTCTCTCTCTCTCTCTCTCTCTCTCAATTCGTCCCTTCCTCCCTTTCTCTGGCTCTGTGTCTCGCCTCCCTCCCCCCCCCCTCTCTCTCTCTTTCTTCTTCTTCCCTCTCTCTCCACCTCCATCCCTCTCCATCCATCCTTCCCTCTCTCGCTCCCTCCCTCCCTCTTTCTCTCTCTTCTTCTCCCATCCTACCTCCAATTCGCTCCTTCCCCTGTTTCCCTCCCCCTCACTTTCTCTCTCTCTCTGATGTCCTTCGTCTCTGCGAACGGTGAAAATGAATCGAGACTGGTGTGGCGTGTCTGTGAGGCGCTCTGTCTACGTCATGTGATGAATATGAATCAAGTATTCTTTCTTCCTGCAGCCTTTCCTTTCCTTTCTTACTTTTCTTTCTTTCTTTGAGTGAATCTTAAAACTTCCTTTATTTCTTTTTCGTTTCTAATATAATGATGCCATTGTTAAAGTAAACAGCATAGGTATCTCCCCAAGTCTATGCTGTAACATTTTCTGCTTTTTGTTAATAGCAGATGAACAATTCAAGCATGACAAAATGACCTAACAATGGATAGAAGACATGTAAATGATTTTCATAGGTCAACGTTCATTTACAGCAACAATTATTACAATCTAAATTTTGGACTCTTTTCGAACACGTAAAATTTACGAATGCAAAAAGAAAAGTAAACAAAGAAAAGCACGTCATACTAACAAATTGAAATTAATAAAACAAAAACAAAAAAAACAAAAAACAAACGCATGATTTCAGTGACCTGAAACAGTATCGGTGCGTGCTTGTAACCAGATTTCCAGTTTCAAAGGGTGAGGGGAGAACATTGTTCCTCCTCAAGGGTGTTCGGTTTCTCTCGTGAAGTCTGGCGCAACGGAACAATAGTGGTATGGCAGCAGAAGAAAAGAACTGCAGGAAAACGTTTGAAGGAAAGAAGCCAGCAAAGTGCACTGAAGACAGACAGTTGAGGTGGTATGTGGTGGCGGCTTATGTGCCCACAGTGCAGGAAGAAGAGTAAAGTAGGAAAGAACTGGACCACCAAGGTAGCAGAGCAAACAAGTAGTGCCACTGCTCAGTGCTATAATCATCATTCTTATTTCGTTCTGATTATTAACTCATTTCCGTCTTTGAAAGAGTTAATATGTTCAGGTGTAACACATATCCACAGCAGAGGATACAAAGAGTAGCCAGTATGAACAACAATTAGCACGGCTGGAATCCAGGTGACTAACACCGCATCAGCAGCAGGACCCCACAGATCAGCACTTTTGGGGTGTAAAGTTTGTTCTGCTGACTTTTGTATGCCACCCATTTACCTGGCTGTGCCTTCCTCTTTCATAGGCAAAACACACCTGGTGGGTGACTCATCCAGCCTCCCCTTCATCCTTGTCTTATCTATGCTGTTTCTCGTGTCTTTTCTCTCTTTTTTTTTTTTGCGTATTTGTCCAAAGCAACAGAACGATCGTGGGAATCTGCTCCAACAGTTCAAGAGAAGTAAGCCAAAATGAAGAGTCTGACCTGCTTCAAAAGTGTATATTTCATTTTAGTTATTTGTTGATCGTGTAAGTCTTACAGTAAGTATGAAGGAAGCAATTCTGTTTAACATTCAGTCACACATACATGTGATTGTAAGCATCTAACCAACAACGTTATTTTCGCTTTTAAAGATTGTGGTCATTTGGAAAAAAAAAAAAAAAAAAAAAACGGGGGTAAAAAGAAAAAGGAGGAGGGAGGGAGGAGAAGGACGATAACAGTTGAGTGGGTAGAGGAGAGAAGGGGGAGAGTAGATTGTGTGAAGGGGCGAGGAGGATAGCTGGAGGCAGGAATCAAAGGTACTCACTTGAAGAAATCAAATTTACAGAATATTACTTAATGGACTGTGTAAAAAGGCAAGTGCCTATGACAATCCTGTGAATAGAGAATAATATTTGTCGTGATTTTCACGCTGATTGGTACCCAAAAAATATTGCATCGTGTAGAAAAGGCAAATGAAATGTGAATCATTTGCAAGTGCATGCAGAAGAGCTGTGACTGTTGTAACTGCATCTCCAGTGATGCACCACAGAGGGATGCTGAAGAGCATGCCAGAAAAGTGAATTCCATTGAAATGCCCGTTAGCAGCAAAATGCGAAGTATTGAATTACTCAATTTGGGGCACACTTGTGAGAAATGTATATTAATCCTAAAGCTGTCTCTTCGGAATAAGCATTGACAATGGCCTGCTGGGAACAAAAGTGCCTTTCTTTTTTTCTTACTCTGGCATACTTTCAATACATACTTACGATTTTTTTATATTCTCTGTCAGTCTTTTTTCCTTGACATTTTACACACACTTTCTACATGTTAAAACCTCAAAAACAACCAAGACGTTAATGTAATAGTTTAACACAAACTATAGTGATTTAAAGCGTGAATGTAATTTTGTTTTAAGTTTTCCACGTTACCAATTGAAATGCACGGTCCCACAGACACATCTATACATTATCACCCTGCAGTTCAGGGTTCGCGTGCTCATGACGCCTCTGAAGCAGCGAATTACAGAGAACAGTCTGCATGGCCGGCACGCGACTGTTATCACTTGTCAAGGAAGGGAGGGGAGGTAAGTGGGCTGATAACATTTTCTCGCTTTGGCAGTTCCCCCTCTTCATTCCTTCCTCCACTTCCCCTTTTTGCCCCGTTTTCCTCATCATCATCCCCACTCTTTCCTTTCTGTCCCTGTCTGTCTGTCTGTCTGTCTGTCTCTGTTTCTCTTTCTTTCTCCATTTCCTCTTTTTGTTCCATCTCCCTATCCTTCTCCCCAGCATTCTTTCTCTTTCCCCTTTCCTCTCAGTATCTCTGTCCCTCTGTCTCTCTCTGTCTGTCTGTCTGTCGCTGTGTGTTGGCCGATGGCTGTACTGAATAAAATCTGAAGTCTGCCTCTGTCTCTGTCTGTCTGTCTGTCTGTCTGTCTGTCTGTCTGTCTCTCTCTCTCTCTCTCTCTCTCTCTCTCTCTCTCTCTCTCTCTCTCTCTCTCTCTCTCTCTCTCTCTCTCTCTCTCTCTCTCTCTGGTTGTCCTTAATGATAGCAAAGTTGAATAAGCAACCTCGACAGTACAAGGTGTATGGTTTTAAAATGTGCCATTGTGAGATATATGAATGAGATATATGAATACAGATTTATGTAAAGATGCGCTTCAGTGACCGGCAGTAGGCTCCATATTGTAGTGCGCATTAGCATACAGAATTCCAGCTTCAAAGGGTGATATGTGAATTTCGATCTTTTCCAACGATTTTCAGTTTCTGTCGCTCGATTTGGCTCCGTAGAATGATAGAATCATTGCACCAGAGGAAAAGCTCAATGGAAACAGACATGAAGGGAAGAGGCTAACACAGATCACTGAAGACACAATGCAAGAAGAGGAGTAAGTGGGAAAGTATCTGGACAGGCAAACAAGCGAAACAAGTAAGATCATTACTATTGTTACGATAATCAACATCATTTTGCTATTAATTCATCGACATCTTTGATAGGGTTGATACATTCGAAGCGCAACATTTAAACATACAGCACGCAATATGTAACGTGGCCAATATAAACGATAATCAGCACGACTGGAATCCAGATGACTAATACAGCATCAGGCGGATCCCCATAGATCAGAACTTCTGGGGCGTAAAGCTTGTTCTGTTGGCACTTTTATGGCACCGTTTACCTGCCTGTGGCAACTGTTTGGGAATAGTTACAGCTTTCAGGGGCAATAAACACCTGGTGGCTGACTCATCCACCCTCCCCTGCACCTCCGTCCTTCTTCTATCTGTTCTACTTCCCGTTCTTGTTATTTTGTTTCTTTCTTTCTTCGTTGTTGTTGTTGTTGTTATGTTAGTCTTTTTTTCTGTCTGACCTCAATCAGCGAATGGTCGTGGGAATTCTCCCCTAGCGTGCCAAAGGAGTAAGCTGGAATAGGGTGGTGCTCTCTCGTTTCGAAAGTGTCCATTTAGTTCCATGGATTTGTTGGTCGTGAAAAGCTTCAAGTCAAGTCAAGTCAAGTCATGTAAACTTTATTATCTCAATTTGAGAAATTAATTTGTGGTGGTCACACACATTCACAGCAAATAAACAATAATTTAGCCACATTACCCATTTTCTCACATATGACATACATTCATATAGAGGAATTTGGATTTCAATTAATATCTTCTCGGTTCATGAAATCAATGGACAGGGGAAAAAACTTGTTTTTAAAATCTGACACTTCTGCATTCAACCGATCGATATCTTCGTCCTGACTGAAGAAGGTCATACTGATTTGCAAGAACGTGGGTCTGGTCACACGTAATCTTCTTCGCTTTACAAACAACATGGCACCTGTATAGCTCACTCAGACTTTTTTGTCTCTCACCAACGATTTTTCCTTCCACGTTCACCACTTTCTCAAGCACATTTCTGCTCTTCACAGTCAACCCACCATACCTACACATAAATGAGAAAGTTAGAATAGATTCCAAGAAGCATGAATAAAATGCAATACCCATGCTTGCAATACCCATGACAGTCCTCTGACATAAGAATATTGTAATTGTCGTGATTGTTACGCTGATTTGGCACCCCAAAAGATTGCTCAATATACATGAAAAATGAAAGAGGACTCGTTTGCATATGCACGCATAAACTGTAGCTGTTTTGACTGCTTCTCTGTGCATGTATTTCTGAGTTATGCCAAAGAGTATGTCTGAAAAAGACACTATATTGGTGGTGGCCTACTGGCATATGCGTGTGAAAAAATTGAAATATGACTCATATGCATACGCACCAAACTGTAGCTGTTTTAAAACTGCATATCCGTGGATGCATCATTTAGCATCGCCCAAGAGGATGCCTGAAAAAAGGCATTGTTAATGCTGGCCCGTTGCAAACAAAGCGTGCATAATTCTTATTTTCTCAGTTTAGGGGAACACTTGAAATAAACATGTACAATGTTAAAGCTGTCTCTTGGAATACGCACTATTGATAAGCCTGCTTGTAACAAAATGAACAATTTTTTTTTTTCTGTTTTTGACACTCGATCAACACATGTAAATGATTTCACTTTATTCGTTTCTTTCTTTCTTCTACACACTTTCGACATGTTCAAGCGTTTAAAGCAACGAAGAGTAGATGTCACAGTTTAACGCACACCATAAGGATTTGAAGCAAAACTGTAGATTATTTTTTCAGCTTTTCAGGTGAGCCTTTGAAATGCATAGTCTCTCAGGCAGACACAACATCTGTTATTGTCCTGCCGTTACGGAATCATGTGCTCATCACGCCTCTGGAGCAGATAATTACATGAGTGCGTGGCTGGCGCGCGACTGTTATCTGTTAAAGAACAGGAAGTGCAGGGGTGGGGGGTGGGCTGATAACATTTTCTCGGCATGGTAGTTCTCCCTGTCCTTCTCCCTTTCCTCCTTCCATCTCTCTCTGTTTTGCCCCCCGTGCCCACTCCCACCTCTCTCTGCCTGTGTCTCTCCCTCTCTGTCTGTCTGTCTCTCTCTCTCCCTCCCTCCCTCCCTCTCCGTCTCTCTTCTATTCTGATTGTCCTTTGTGACAATGAAGTCAAAGAACGGGTGCACGTGAAGGGTGTGTTATGGCATTACATCTATGCCATTGTGAGAAATATGAATGAAAATTACTTTCTTCATGTTTCTTTTTCGTTTTTTTTGCTTTCACTGTATTTTCTTAAGCTCTTTCCCTTATTTCTCATCGTGACAATTTCTTTAATTAAGTATTACAAGCATCTCTTCACGTTTATGTCGTTATGTTTTTAAACATTGAATGATAGCAGAAGAACCAATTAAAAATAGCATAACATAATAACGGATAGAAGTTACGTTTATGATTTTTTAAAAGGCCATATCTCATTTATGGTGATGGTTTCCAATTTCTTTCCAATTCAGAGTCTTTTCAAACAGCTGAAACTCAGAAGTGAAAAAAAGTAGATCCATATATGTGACAGAAATGGTGCAGTACATGTATGCAATCAGTCAGAATTC
Source organism: Conus betulinus (assembly GCA_016801955.1). Taxonomy (NCBI): domain Eukaryota; kingdom Metazoa; phylum Mollusca; class Gastropoda; order Neogastropoda; family Conidae; genus Conus; species Conus betulinus. The sequence goes on along the minus strand of JADBJO010000713.1, from coordinate 273,635 downwards.
CATCTTCAAAGAGTGAGGTATGAATAATGATCCTTCCAAAGGCAGTTGTTAGTTTTGCGATCTGTCAACATGGAACAATAGTTGTGTTGTACCAAAGGAAAAGAACTGCAGGAAAAAAACAAACAGCAGCAGTGGAGCTCTGTGGTGATGACTTCGTATATCGGGATACGGGGAGCAGAAGTTAGTAAGGAAGACTGAAAGCTGTGCAAGTGGATGTACTGGGAAGGCAGTAAGGAATGATGCAGAAAGGAAAGGAAGAAAGGAGGAAAGGAGGCAGGGAGGACAAAAGATGGAATTTGGACGTACCCCTTAATTTTTGGGGTGCAGATCTGGACAAAGGGTACATCTAGGATCCGTTCCACCTTGGCTGTGGTCTGCGCTATCCTGTGCGACTTTTTCGTTTTTATCTGTCTGTGTTTGTAGCGGAATTTTTTTTTTGTCGGTGATCTGCGCTTTTGTCTGTTCAAAGTTTGTCCCCTTGATGGGGGCTCTTTCTTTACAAATAGCTGCCCCACTTTCTGTAAGTTCTGTGCATATACCTGCCTCTTTTCTGCTGCTTTCTTTAAATCTGCCTTTTTACTTTCTTTACTGCCAGATACTGTTTTTCAGCCTCTGTGGACTATTTTCCTGCAGCCATCTTTGTTCTGGAAATTCCTTCATACTGATTTCTGATCACGTTTGTGACATGTCAGCTTACTGGTCTTTTTTTTTTTTTTTTTCCTTTTATAATCCTGCATCTTGGAAATCAAAAACTGTACACACAGACTACAGGACATGGGCTGTCCATTCCGCTGTGTCTGTTTGTCCAAGTGATACTTTTGTTGTCGGTGGTTTTATTTAATGGTTTGCCTATTTGTTTGTGTTGTTACATTTGAATGTTTTTTTTTTTTTTTTAGCTGGGAGTGAGAGACCTACTAGAATGGTTGTTGGTCTTAGCAAGGCATATTCTTATTGGCTGTGAGGACGTCAACAGGTTAGCTGCCATGTCACCAACAGCCTTTGCTGTTTGTTTCCTTTTTCAGGGCGTAATCTTTTCTCAACATCAGATCTGTTCAGGATGCGACATGTATCTCCTGCATGAGTTTGACGTGAAAGCTCCCAGTGTGGCTGGGGTACACACACACATATAACACAC
>JADBJO010000713.1:245000-260000 GCA_016801955.1 Conus betulinus | reverse complement strand
GACTAGCATGGCCGCTTCTTTGCAATATTTTTAAATCATTGAATGGCGATGAACTAAGCACAAAGGAGTGTTTAAACAAGCGCGCCCCGTGTGAAGTGTAATTAACAATGACTCAGGACGTAGCCATGGTGTCAAATGACCACACAGAACGTGTGGCTCACTGCCAAGCTTCAGATCCAACTTATATCTATGACAGGGTGGGAAACAGCCCAGCCCAGAATACCACAACTAAGAGTATCAGGGAGCCAAGCAAGGCCTGCGCTTCTAAGAAAACTGAATAGTGTAAATGGAATTTAGAAAAGAAAAAAAAAAAAGGAAAAGAAAAATAGACAAAAAGAAAAGAAAGAAAAAGAGAAAAAAAGCACGGTTTACCGGAATCGGAATCGCTTTGTCTTCACAACTACTTTTAGTTTTACACGCTTAGGGCTCATTTGGCCACGAGACGTGGGACTTTTTGTATATTTTGCATCAAGTCTATAACGCCTCGGCTTCGTTTTCAGCAAACAACAAAGAAAGTCCCAAGTTTTTACCAGTATGCATAACCTTGGTTGTTTGGGGGTTTTTTGTTTTTTTTTTTAACCCTCGCCCTCTCCCTTTCCCCAAATTTTCTGTTTACACAATGTGCATGTGTTATTGTTTTCATCATTAACCTTAAGAGATAACGATTATTGTCCAGTGAGTTTTCGGTCGTTAGTTGGTCTGTGTGGATGTCCTTGTGCATGCGATTTTAGTACAGAAATGAGTACGTAGTGGTCTTTAATATTAAACTCATTGTATAATTTATGTTCTGCACTTAATGCATTAAAATCTGCTTGCATGTGTGCGCGTGAGTGCGTGCGTGCGCGCGCATGTCTGTGTGCGTGTGTGTGTATGTGTGTGTGTGTGTGTGTGTGTGTGTGTGTGTGTGTGTGTGTGTGCGTGCGTGTGTGTGTGTGTGTGTGTGTGTGTGTGTGTGTGTGTGCGTGCGTGTGCGTGTGTGCGTACGTATGTGTGTGTATGAGTGTGTGTGTGTGTACGAGTGTGTGTGTGCGTATGTGTGTGTGTGCGTGTGTGTGCGTGCGTGTGTGTGTGCGCGCGCGCGCGCGCGTTGTGTGCTTGGCGAGCGTATATGCCTGTGCAAGCGCGCGCGTATTCATGTTTACATGTGTGTGCGCGCACGCAGGCGCGCGCGTGTATGTGTGTGTGTGTGTGTGTGTGTGTTTGTCAGTGTGTGTGTAAGGGGGAGGGGTCTTTTGTACTTGGAGGGAATGAGGGTGTGAGGATGAGGGTGCATAGGGTTACAAGTGTAACAAAATGCTATCCGACACAAATATCATTGCTCCTTATTTTTCAATATTTTGTCGAATCTTTCAAAAAAAAAAAAGTCACTGGGACAATACACAAAACATGCTGTTTTGCTGACAAGCCATTGTAGTGCAGTGGTAGTGTCACTGGCTGGGGTTAGGAGGTGGCGAGTTCCAACACCATCACAGACAGAGTCTTGTAGGTGCTTTGGCACAGGTCAGTTCTCACCCACGCCCGTTGAATGCACGACGGGCTCAAGCGAAAAAGGCTTACTGCAAACCCTTCTTTCGAACATGACCCATTCTACAAGAAGGTCTCAGAGTGTTGCTCTGGCAATAACTTTCGCTTGGGGACACAGGCGAAGACCCGTCTGCTACAATGTCGCTTAAATAATCCGATCAACGCTGCAGGTGTTGGAACCTTTTGGACCTGGTTTTATACAAGGACGTATGGGGAAATGGCATAAAAATGATATCGTGTCATATACACTCAGACCAGAATGAAACTCCATACCATCATGTTCATTATCCTCAGTGATCATTTTTTTTTCAAAAGTCTCCATGTCTGTGGTCCGTCACGCCTTGCTGTTGTGCGCCCGTAGTGTTTATTCCCCTATCCACGTCCATGTCTGCAGTGCATGCTTATCAAAGACTTGCAGGATCAACTAGTTCTTAAGAACTGTCGTTCGATGGAATCGAGCTTTGACTTACTATGGCGCCGCGATTTAGCAGTTACTGGGATCAGAAAGGGGACTTAGTAGGCGGTGTCCTGCACGTACTGGTTCAGAAAATGCAACAGTTTGCCACCAAAGTCATTCAGCAGCAATGATGGGTCTCCTCTGGTGGGTTGCCCAGTGACGACCTTATTGACTCCTGAGGACTGCTGGCATCAGGACTAGTACTAAACGAACCTGGAAGTGGCTGTGTGTAGCGGAGTCTGAATGAGCGGTGTGGGACTGAGGCCATTTTGTCAATGACTTTGTCGATGGGGATCTACAAGCGATTCGAAATTGAATGTTTCTGGGCAAAGATGCAACTTGAGAAGTGCTGAATAAAACGATGTTTATATATGCCAAGTACAGTAGAGGCGAGTTTCGCGTCCTATTGGCCAAGGGCCCGAAAGACTTCGTGTCCCGGACCAAAGTCTGTAGTTTTGGAGGCAGATGCCTGGTCGTTGGCAGGAGTCTTGGGCTTGGTTCCGGAGAGGGGCCGTCCTGTCTGTTCTGGTTTTCGTCTGCGACTGGAGTCTGGGTCTTCGTCTTTCTTTCTGCTGAGTCTGAACTGGAGTCCAGTTTCTTGGTTCTTGTTCTGTGTGACCTGGTGTCCACTTTGCAGCGTTGGTCGGCCGACAGTATGCGCCGGAAAACTTCGCCTTTACCCCCCTCCCCCCCGCCCCCTTCTTCAAAGGTCCGTTTTAAGGGTTAAAAAGCGGCCTTCTTCATGATCGGGGCCAGAGATTCAGTGCTTCATGACCGCACCACGGTTTCCGCTCACAATTTTTCCGCTCACAATGACAATGAAATGTGAACTTGCTACTCTTACTCGATCGCTGATATGCGCGCGCTCGCGCGTCGACACACTCACGCGCGCGCGCGCGCGCGCGCGCGCTTACGAAGCCGTAAGCAGACCGAGACCGTCGTGTGCGTGTGTGTGCGTGCATGCGAAAGTGCGTGCGTGTGTGTGGCTACCATGTTCATATACCTTTTCTTCTCGAGGGAAAGTCAACCTTAAGGACCGGACCGGTCAAATCGCCCTGTTCTACCCTGTTGTTAACGACTGAAAACGTGCACTGTAGAAATTCCCTCACCAGCCAGGTCATGTCACTGCATCCCGACGACCCACAGTCGGAGAGCCAGGAACGCTAAACAGCCGAGCTGGAGAAACATTCACATGGAAAAGCCTTTGCATGGCAAAATGGAGGGATAGAGAGAGAAGGGGGGGGGGGGGGGGGGGGGGGGGGGGGGGGGGGGGGGGGGGGGGGGAGGGGCGAAAGAAAAGGGGGATGGGGGAGAGGGGTGTGAAATGGAGGGAGAAAAACATGGCCAGGATGTCCCCAAGGAAAACGTTTTGAAATAGATTTGATAGGTGCCCCTGCATTTGTCGATTTTCACGAAATTAAATTGCAGCGTGGTTTTCATGCATTTTCATATGCACCCTTCAACACACACAGGCACACACACACGAACACACACACACACACACACACACACACACACACACACACACTACACGCGTGCGCACTCACATGCGTGCATATGCACACACATTACACACCGAGGTACATAGGGTAACAGCATGACATGATTCACATAACTTACACCTAGACTAATGTCCGTGAAAGAACTTGATCAGATTCTTCAACTCCACATGATCCTTAAAAGAGGCATCGAGTTACCCCATGTCTCCATTTTCCTAGTGTGCCGTCCTCCACTTTTGTTAGCTTCTTTGTCGTTGTCCGAATGTTAGGCCTACAACTTGCACTTTCATCATAAGGCTGTGTCCGGTGCTCTTACTATTTCTATTATTCAGCGCGCTTTGTCTAGAACACTATGATTGAAAAAGTTCATAGCATGTTCTGATTCTCACAACGCCACGCAAACCAACAATAGCAGAATTTTAGTCCGCATATATTTTTCATCACAAGTGAAAAAAAAACTTCCTCGATACAGTTTCAGATTTCCCCCACAAGCCCGTATCTCATCGTGTAACAACAAAACCTTTGGTATAGGCGCATTCCATAAGTTTCTCGCCACCATATCGGTGTGAAACGAAAAATAGGGAGTCAGGCGCTAGAAGTAAAGTACAACTTCCAAGATTTTGCTAACGGGATAGCATGGAACGGGAGGTAGACTGCTGGTTCAGTTTCCGATAAATGCCCATGGAACAGAAGAAAAGATACACCAACACAATTTTAGCATGAAGTCGCTAGTTAAACGCCAAGAAAGAAGGGCAGGCTATACACGCAATTTCGTCAATAAACTAATTAAATATCGGGAAAGTAGGGATGCTCTACACACAGGATACATATGCCATTTCACCAGGAAGACAAAGCATCAGGATAGAGGAAAGCTATATACAGACATGCGTAGAACTTCAGATGCGTTGCTGATAGAACATCCAGAATGCAGAAGTAGAGTACACACAGAAAGTTCCCGTGGTGGGTGAGACATCAAGAAGGAGGGGGGGGGGGGGGGGGGGGGCTTTACATATAATTTCATATGAAATTTCCGGGAGGAGGAGAGAAAGGCGAGACATTACAATTTCCATAGAAATTCCTGGTGAGGAAAAGAGATTTCTAATGCAATCTTCATTTTAAAAAAAAAGAAGACGAAAAGACGCTCATGGGAAAGTGTCAGCAAAGAAAAGATGGTCTGCATACACACTTTCCCAAAGTCTTTACTGATAGGGTATAAAGAAAGCAGGTGTAGGCAACACATACTTTCACATAAAAGGTTGCTAACAGGACAGCATTAGTGGAGAAAAGGTAGGCTACAGTGCAACTTCAAGTTGCTGTTGATGCGACGTCAGGAAGGCAAATGCAGGCGGACTGATAGGTTCTCCGCATATTGCCGAGAGAAAATGAGAAGGGGGACAAGCAGCACACTCCATCCTAAGCAAAAAGTTGCTAATATGCCAGTTATCAGGTGGGAACATAAAAATTATCATCTTTTCCAAATGCTTATAGAACAAAAACATGTGAGAAGAGACAGATTAAACGCTCCATCTTTTAAAGTGCTAACAAGACAGTATCGGGTGAGAACAGATAGATTAACGACGCAGTATCAGGTGAGAGCAGATAGATTTAAAAAAACGTTCCTTCTTTCAAAGAGGCAATATCAGGTGAGAGCAGATAGATTTAAACGTTCCTTCTTTCAAGATAGTGCAGTATCAGGTGAGAGCAGATAGATTAAACGTTCCTTCTTTCAAAGATAGGGGGCAATATCAGGTGAGAGCAGATAGATTAAACGTTCCTTCTTTCAAAGATAGGGCAATATCAGGTGAGAGCAGATAGATTTAAACGTTCCTTCTTTCAAAGATAGGGCAGTATCAGGTGAGAGCAGATAGATTTAAACGTTCCATCTTTCAAAGTGTTATAGGACAGTATCAGGTGAAAACAGATTAAACGTTCCATCTTTCAAAGTGTTAATATGACAAGTATCAGGTGAAAACAGATAGATTGCACGTTCCATCTTTCAAAGTGCTAATACGACACAGTATCAGGTGAAAACACATTCAACGTTCTGTCTTTCGGGGCAGTATATCAGGTAAGAACAGATTAAACATTTTATCTTTCAAAGTGCTAATAGGACAGTATCAGGTGAAAACAGATAGATTACACGTTCCATCTTTCAAAGTGCTAATAGGTCAGTATCAGGTGAAAACGAAGATTAAACGTTCCATCTTTCAAAACTGCTGACAGTACAGTATCGGGTGAGAACAGACAGGTTAAACTTCAAGCTTTCTGCAGTTTCTCCAGGAGTGTGCTGTACGTCAGTTCAGACTCGTCGTCGTCGACGGTGACTTTCCTGTGTACTCCTTCCAATTTCTTGTAGAGAAGATCGCATGCATTTGCATAACGTTCTTGTAATATCATTGACCCAGTATACCTGTCAACACACATGCAAACACTCTCGCGCGCGTATATGTGCACACACAAGCGCGCGCGCGCACACACACACACACACACACACACACACACACACACACACACACACACACACGAATGACTCGATGACCTTAATATCAAAGACCGCAATATATTCATCCATTCACCAATATCACGAGTGACAGCGCAGTCACGAAAAAAAACAAAACAAAACCTAACGGTCGAAAGCATACTGGACACGGATGGTTATCCTATTTAAATCGCTAAAGGTAAAAACAAATAACACTCGCACATTATTCAAACATGAAGACGGGAGAAGGAGATGGGGTAAAAAGTAAAGTCGTGCCCACCAATAAATCCTCCTTTGCCCTGTTCACTTTGGGTCTCAGGTGCGCCGCATTACGAAAACGAGCGTTTGCTGAAAAATACAGCCGATGCGTTCACACTAAATAGCGTACCCGTCTCAAGGCCAGCTGAGCATGATTATTATATTATGGCAAATATTGGTCTTGGTCATGTACGACAATGGTATTTACACCCGAATGTCTATTGTTACGTCACCGTAAACGTAGCTTTCTACACCACGTTTGCACCAGCGCCTTTTTGAAACTGTATTCTGCGCCCACATCTAATGCTAACCTGACACTAACCCCAAATTGAAAATTAATCTATCCCTTACTTTCCTTTCAAGCAGTTTTATAACACGTCACCCTTAAGACCACGAAAAAAGGAAGAAAAAAAAAGTAAAAACTGTAGCTCATTTTCTCTAAAGACGGACCTCACCTGACCTTTGTTGTTCTACAGCGCGTCGTAACCGTAGCAACACTTTTTTCAAACAGAGAGAGAGAGAGGGAGGACGATAAGATGATCTTGTAAGGAAAGGATACGATACAAAATTTTTCCTAAAGCTATGCGTTAACCTGTCCAGATTGATTGCTCGGAGAGGCATCAAGACGAACACATACATAGAACCACACGATTTTGCTTTTGCTGCACTTTGAAGTCGTCTCCATTGCTGATTTGGTTCGCCCCTGCCGTCACAAATACACGATCAGTTCAGAACAGGTGGCTCAGATGTACGAAAAGATTTACTGATATACCCTGTGTTCATTCAGCTGATTTAAAGCGTCCCGTGTGTTCTTCTAGTCTTGAAGGTAACCGCACACCCCAAATCACTACACATCTCACTGCACTGCTGCCGAGTCTCTTCTTCGCTAGTGTTCAGTCATGTGTTGTGATCCAACATACGCAGGACACCACCTTCTAAGCCCCCAGCTGATGACATCAGTCGAGGAGCCGGTCAGAATGAGCTCTCCCTCCGGAGGACGCCACCACGCCCGTCCAACCAAAGTGTCCATGATTCACTGATACCGGTCACCTTGACAGAACCTCACCAGGGGCGCGGGCTTGGAGAGGAAATCGAAACGAAGGACACTATGAACAACAGGGCGTTAAGGGCTACAGAATTTAAGACTTTTTTTATGCTGATCGATCAGGACAAAGGATGTTGCTCCGGACGCTTTCTGGTCCGAGTCTACATGGCAGGGCTGCCCGATGGATACAGGCACCTGCAGTGTTGAGCAGGAAATTTGAACAATTAGAGACGCAAACATTAAATGGATGAAACTCGACTGTGTGGCCCCAGTCTTCCCAGCTGACACCATAGCAAACTCAGTTCTTGGTGGAGCTAATCAGGGCAGAAAATCCCACAGATAAAATGGCTCCGATTGGAATTGAACCATATCCTCCCAGCCGGGATACTGTGATGCTGACCACTTAGTTAGAGCGGCTGGTATCTTTGTCTCATTTGTTTGCATCCATAGTATGTATGTATGTGTATATATATGCGTGTATACAGTGGCGTCGGAACTAACGGGGAGGGAGAGGGGATTCAGAATTCCGAACGAAATTTGAAGAGGAGGGGGAGGAGGCGTCAGGTGGCAGAGTACCTTTTGGTTTTCCCAATATCTCAAGCCAGAGAGATGGCAGATGACCAAGATAAAACTTGAGCTAATGACATTTTTTCCTATTAGAGGTAAGATTTTCAGGAAGAAGAGAACCTCCCCCATCACCTCCCACTCTCATGCGCGAGCACACACACACACACACACACACACACACACACACACACTCTCTCTCTCTCTCTCTCTCTCTCTCTCTCTCTCTCTCACACTCACTCACACACACACACACACACACACACACACACACACACACACACACACACACACGGGCACGCGCGCGCGCGCACACACTTTATGAATGTTTGGAAGGTGATCCCATGTCCCCTCCTTTTGTTTTGGTAAGGATGCAGTATCGTCCCCCCCCACCCCCCTTTTCACTTTTATACACAAAAAAAAAAGGAAAAGGGAAGATACGTTCCATGATTCCCCTCCTCCACACACTTTTACTTGATGTATGCGCGATCTGTATATCATATATGTATGTGTGTAGGTGTAGGTGTGCGTGCATGTATGTGTGTGTGTGTGTGTGTGGGGGGGGGGGGGGGGGGGGTGCGTGTGCGTTTGCGTTATGCATTATTTGTATATAACATGTCAACACTCAAGATTTTGTACTATGTATGAAGAAAAATCACCCAGCTTCCACTGGTTTTAAAATACAAACAGTTCAACTCTTCAGGGCTTTTCTTACATAAAGGTAGAGGAAGAGGAGGGGACGGAAATGGACTGCAGGGCTCCCTACATTTGACTTCATTTCCCTTCGGGCCCGTCTTTTTCTTTTTCTTTTTTTCTTTTTTTTTTGCTTCAAAGATTCAAGGTGAATGTTGAGTCGAATCAAGTTCTATTGAAAACCAAGCGAGTAAACTCACTAGAGAACACCCTCAATTCACCCAAATCATCGGTAAATTGAAAAAAAAAAATCAACTAATGCAAACTCAATATATGACAACAAAAAACAAAAACAACAACAAGAGAAACCCTGTTTCCGAATAGGATTTTCTTACTGGGCATTGAATGGCAGAGTGGGGAAGCAGAAAGGGGAAGGGAATGGGAGCGAGTAGGTGCAGGCGCTTAACTATGGGGAGGAAGATGGGATGGGAAGGGGGGGGGGGGGGGGGGGGGGGGGTCGAAAGAAGAAGAAAGAAAGAAAAAGTTTTGAAGGGATACAGTGGCTTGGGATAGGAAATATCTCAGCATTCAAAATTCTGTGCTAGCTGATGAATTAAGGAAATCGTTTCGGTTTTACATTGTGCCAACATAGATAACATAAACGTGGAGAGGACGGAATAAGGGGCACGTGCATCATTCAAAGGGGGCACAATTAAAAACGCGAGTGAGTAAACGTAAAATTATGCACGCGCGCGCGCACACACACACGCACATACACACAAACACACGACAGACTTGAATGAAAGTGCGGTACAGCGTAATCCTGGGAATTTGACATGCTTGGTAGTGCGGGGCAGGGTCTACGGATTGACAGTCTTCATGGCCAAGTGTAGAAGCTATTAAGGTGGTTTGTTCTGCATTAAAAAATTCGGTATCTCCACCCAGATGGAAGAAACTGTTATTTGATATGGTGCATCTCGAACTGCGTTATGTGCACATTTTTTTTTTTATCAACAGATCTCTAAATTTGAATCTGCAACATCATATTGCCATAACAATCGTCAGGCACCTGTTGAAACAGGACGTTACATTGGTGACTGCTCAGTCACAAAATGCATTTTGAAAACAGAACTGTAGATTTTCAGGCAAAAGGCTGATAAATGCTATGAGCCGTACTATATGTATATATATATACATACTATGGATGCCATCCAAAGCGATGATTTTCATGCCAACGAATTCTGTAGCCGGCCTTGTCACGATATTCTTTATCATCTCTGGCTGAGATGGATGCACGGTTTGATTCACGATTCGATCCTTCAGTGTCTTAATCTTTGATGGCCAATAGTAAGAACGGTACCTTTTTTCAATCATTTCTTTATTTTAAAAATCCGAGTTCAAGGTAATTTGTGAACCACCAGTCATCCGTCTTTAAACCCTTTCACAGCCGTGTCGTGTCATTGAAGAACGTAACACCAACAGAGAGATCACAATTACCAGCCAAGAGTGTGAACAGCAATCAGGATCAGGATTAGAATCAGGATCAGGGGCGTTGTATCAAAAACAACTTAGCCTATTAAGTTTTTTTTTAACGCCCCTTCTGTATGTATATATCTTTTTCGTGACCGTTGGTCAGTGGAGATAAAAACACATCACAGCGCTGTTGCAGGTAGAACCGGACGGCGAAGTTGGAATTACAAGATCGTCCAGGCTATAATCAAGCAGACTATATAGATTGTTAAAGAGAGAGAGAGAGAGAGAGAGAGAGAGAGAGAGAGAGAGAGAGGTAGGTAGGTAAGGGACAGGCTTCTGACAATGTTGTCGAAACAGAGAATGAATGGCAAACGTTCGCAGTACTTGCCATAACAACCATACGCGATGAATCAAAACTTACGCCCGTGCTGTTAAAATAATCGAAACCCGGACCAGACAATGTCTGTCGGAAAAGAGGTTCGTTCCGGTATGATAAATTATTTATTCATATAAATGGCATTGCACTTTCTCTCGTCTTTTTTTTTTAGTCTTTATATTTTTTGCAACCGAACTGACCTTAATTCTAGAAACTCTCGTGCAGGTGGTAGACAGAAAGAGGTGGAAACACAAACAGAAATCTGTAGGTCCGTTGAAGTAAAGCTATGGAAGAAGCGAGTGGTTGGGGGCAAGTGGGAGATAGGGAGAGGCGGGAGACGGACCAACGAGATGGCTGGGGTTGACAAGAGTGGCAGGGAAAGCGGAGGAAACGAAGCGGGGTTGTGGAGCAGACAAAAATAGGACTGACAGCAAAGGAGGAAAGGGTGAAGGAACATTTTGCCCAACGAAACAATTCGTACTTACATAGTCATGAAAACCAAGGATGATGGTTCGCCGAAACTTAAATTGTCAGGCAGTTTCAAGTCCCACAGGATATATTGCGGCCGCCATTCGCTCCATAGGTCCTGGCAGATTTCCTCGAACTGTTTCCCCTGGTCGATCGCGTGGTCCCTGACGACGTTTTTCACGTATTCAATCCTTTTCCCAGTATAGCCGTAAACGACGCATATAAAATCTCTGCGCTTCATCAGGTCCCGGCATTTTATGGTACAGTCTTCGTCAGCGAAAATGTCGTCTTTTTTTTTACGGTCGTCTTCTTCGTCACTGTCTAAGTGCGCCCATAGATTTATCATGACGAAGGTTCAATTTTCAATCTCGCTGAAGTCGACAACTGGCAACAAGTCTCAACTCGTCAAGAAAGGCTTCTTTAAATTCCCTCTTCTTTTATGGACGTGTGCACCGTTTCCACAGGGATCTTCCACTTTATTCAGATTCCGAAATCAAAGTGTACAAGAAAATCAAAATGAATTAAAAAACTAGACACTTAAATTAAAAACTAGACACTTTCTCGTAGCACTTTCTTTATTATGAAATACGTGTTTTCTAACATGAAACCATTTTCTTATGCATTTTCCAATGTTGCTGAAATTGCATTTTAAATCCAGTTATCCTTTCGATGTCGTGATATAGAAACCGATCGTCATCCTGCATGCAGACGATTCTCCACAGAGCAGGGTATTGCCTTTGTCCTGTTTAGTGTGTATTTGTCAGTTACCTGATTTTTCTTCAAGTCAGGTAGATAGCCATCCAGTGTGACAGGGATGTGTACAGGGTTCTGTACATACATTTTCAGACTTTACACTGTTACGATTTTTTTTTTTTCTAAACAGTACGCAGTGAATGGCAGGTAATTTATCCAGTTCTTGGGTATGAGGATATCAGTCGGCATGTTTGTCTTACTTGCTTGAGAAGATAATTTTTTTAAAAAATCAACGTTGGTGCTTTTCGCTGGACCAGAAAAATATTACGTCTAGTTTTCTTCTTTTTAGTTTTTATTTCCCCGTTCGCGGGCGCGCGCGCGCGTATGTGTGTATAAGTGTGTGTGTGTGTGTGTGTGTGTGTGTGTGTGTGTGTGTGTGTGTGTGTGTGTGTGTGTGTGTGTGTGTGTGTGTGTGTGTGTGCGCGCGCGTGCGTGCGTGCGTGCGTGCGTGCGTGCGTGTGTGCATGTGTTCAGAAATCGAGATGACAGCCCTGATATGGCCCATCACGGTCGACTGAGCTTTACCTACTTACTTAGGCCCATTGCTCTTGCCAGAGCATAGGCCATCAACAACTGCACGCCAACGACCACGTCCTGGGCAATCTTTTCTATTTCTCCCCAGCTGTAACCCATCTGCCTGGTGTCCGCTTCCAGGTCCCGCCTCCAGGTGATTCTTGGTCTTCCTCGCTTCCTTTTGCCTTGAGGATTCCAGATCAGAGCCTTCCTGGTGGTGTTGTCCGGGGGGCTTTGGGAGCGTGTGTCCTATCCACCTCCATCTTCCTTTACGAATGTCTTGCTCTACTGGCAGTTGGTTACTTTCTTCCCGCGGCTCTTTGTTGCTGATTGTCTCTGGCCAGCGGATGTGGAGGATCTTTCGCAGGCAGCTGTTAACGGACGTCTGCAGTTTTTGAGTGGTGGTCTTTGCGGTTCGCCAGGTCTCTGATCCAAATAAGAGGACAGAGTTGATGTTTGAATTGAAGAGGCGGATTTTCGTCCTGTGGTGGTGATTAGTCGAGATTTCCAAATGTTTTTTCAGAGTGATGAAGACTGCTCTTGCTTTTCCTATTCTGGTTTTCACGTCGGCATCAGTTCCCCCTTGCTGGCCGACCACACTGTCCAGATAGGTGAAGCTGCTGACTTCTTCCAGTTGGGCTCCATTTAGCATCACAGGGTCTGACCTGACTGTGTTAATTTTTGGGTTTTCTGCGGGTGGATGGTTAGGCCGACCTTGCTGCAAATATTGACAAGTCTGATGTCTTGTCCTGCATCTGTTGTCTGGGATTGGAGAGCAGGGTCAGATCGTCTGCGAAGTCTGGTCGTCGAGCTTGGTCCAGAGTGTCCACTTTATGCCATTCCTCTTTTTTCTTCTGTTGTCCTTTTCATCACCCAGCCAATGGCCAGAAGGAACAGGAATGGTGAGAGGAGGCAACCCTGACGAACTCCGGTCTCACCTCAAATCGATGTGTTGTCTCTCCTGCGTGAACCACCTGGCATGCTATTCCTTCATAGGATTTCTGAATCAAACTGGTGATCTTTGCTGGTATTCCACAGTGCCGTTGTAATTGCCACAAGCTGTCTCTGTGCAAGCTGTCGAAGGCTTTCTGAACGTCCACAAAATGTATGTAGAGTGTGAAGTTCCATTCTAAAGTTTGTTCGATAATGATCCTTAACGTGGCAGTCTGGTCTGTACAAGAGCGATCTTTCCAGAAGCCTGCTTGTTGGTCCCTAAGTGTTTTGTCCACTTCACCCTTCATTCTCTCTAAAGAATCCTGTTGAAGACCTTGCCTGGCACTGACAGGAGAGTGATGCCTCTATCGTTTCCGCAGTTGCTGAGATCTCCCGTCTTTGGCAGTTTGATGGTGTGTCCGTCTTTCCAGTCGGTAGGGACCTCTTCGTATGTCCATATCCTCTTAAAAAGTGGTTGAAGTATGTATGCTCGACTAAGCTATAAACAACAACATAAATTGAATTTAAATTGTGTGTGTGTGTGTGTGTGTGTGTGTGTGTGTGTGTGTGTGGAGAGAATCTTTTTCAAAGGAAAAGATGAAACTGGGTGATGGATGGTGTAAAAAGAATAATAGCAAAGTCATCCCAAGCGAACTTCATTTGTTCTATGTATTTCAACATTTTCGCTGATCTCAAAGATAACAACGTTGTTAATAAGACGTTATACAAACTATCATCTTTGTGACAAGCCGCCGTGGTGTTGTGGTAGTGTCACTGGCTGCTGTTAAGAGGTGTCCTGTTCCAACCCTACCGGAGAGTCTTGTGGGATGTCTCGCCCCAAGTCGGCTCTAACATACAGTCGTTGAACGTGCCAGGATTTGTGTAGGTAGGCGTTCTCGAACCCAACAGTCGAGTTTCATCCACTTGGTGGACACGTTTCTGAGAGAGTTGCTGACGACCCCATACAGATTGTGGTCCGAGAACCCTCAAGTGCCACTCGGGTTTTCTGACTAAGATTGCAGGCGTGTGAATCTCTCGGGCCTGATTGATGTCAAGTTTATGGTATTAAAAACATGTGGAAAAATATCGTGTCAAACACTTTCAGTCCAAAAGGAAACTCCCATAGCGTTCTATTCATCCTCCTCACTGATTTTATTTTAGGATAAAAAGGTCCCCAAACCTGCGGATTCACATTCCCTTTCTTATGTGGCAACTTCAGTGTGTATGTTCCCTACACCTACTTGCATGTCTGTGTTCTGTTCGAGTCAAAAGTCCCCGGTGCCGATAGTTTCACAGGGACATTCGTTGGACGTTATTTGACTCTTACTTACCAAGACTACACGAGCTAGCAAATACTCCTGTGACTAGTTGGGCGCTGAACAGTCGGTGTCGTGCAGAGTGGGCTCAGAGCGACCTCCACGGGTTGCCACCGAGGCGACGACTCAGCAACAAAAAAGTGTCTTCACTGCTGGCTTGCCGCGTGACGATGATTGCCTCCTACGAACTGTTGGCGTAGGGACTTCTGCAGAACAAGTCTGAACGTGGCTGTGTGTTGTGCAGCCCGAATGAACAGGCCGGAATAGGGCCAATGCGAGGGTGCGGCAAACGTCGTAGCAAGGCAACCCACCAGGGGAGACCCTGTACTGCGGCAGTGTAACTTCATTGGTGTGCAGTGGTACCTGTTTTAAGTAAATTGGCATGGGACGTGGCGTCCCCATATGCATACGGGAGAGAGAGAGGGAGAGAAAGAGAGAGAAAGAGATAGAGAGAGAGAGAGACGGACAGAGAGAGAGAGAGAGAGAGAGAGAGAGAGAGAGAGAGAGAGAGAGAGAGAGATGTTAAAGAACATATACAAAGAGAGAACTTTTTTCCAGGTAGGCCCTATAGATTTCAGCAGAATGTATTTTTTAAAGACATCTACTGGCAGATGTCTGTATTGTTTCTCTGTGAAAAACGAACATTATATTGCTATGCAGCCACAAAAGATATTAAGTCTGCGAAGCTCTATTCAAATGTTATAAATAA
>JADBJO010000713.1:215000-240000 GCA_016801955.1 Conus betulinus | reverse complement strand
AGAGTTATTGCAACGATCCGTCTGGCAACGTCTTAAGACAGTCTGAGAGGTCTGGTGGAGGTGACTTTTGGCAGGAAACACACGAGATGAAGACACACCATGAATGTATCATCTTCCAGACATATTATTACCCTTGCCCCACTCAACTTCCTTCATCCACACCCTGCTTTCCCTCCATCATCCCCAAGCCTCATTTCTTGTTTCATTTTCTTTTATTTATTTAAATGCAAAATAGGTATGTAGGCTACGTATTTTGGGCATCTGGTGTTTTATTTCCCAGCCATGTTGTCTGTATCAGGAGGCTCCATCATTGTAAGCTGCCAACAATAATTTAAAGCGACACTCACCTGCCCTTCTCATGACCTGCTTGTCTATGAATTGCTGTTTACCTGTCTACAGACACCTGCCTCTGTCTGCTACACACACACACGCACGCACGCACGCACGCACGCACGCACACACTCACGATCACACACTCACACAGAGGAATGCACGCACTTAGGCGACACGAACGCATGTACACAAGTGCAAACTCAAATACGCATAAAAGAGTGGGCGTGCGCACACACACACATATACACATACACACGCCACGCGCGCGCGCGCACACACATACAGACGCACAAGCGTGCATGCGACATTTTCTAAACTAAACCATCCGCCTTCACGCTTCCTCTTCCCCTAGTTTTAAAAAGGAATTGCCCTAAGTAATCAGATGGATCCGTTGTGGAAGGGCACTCATAAGCGTCCAGTCTCCTTTCCGTATCAGTTGACTAGCTAAGTCATAACCACTTGTTAATTCCTCGTTCCTTAGCTCCTTGCACCTCGATTAACATTGTTCTTCGGCGCATGTTTGTTCCTTTTATCAGAAAAGACCATTGGAATGGGCTTGAAATTGAACCAGACTTTGAAATCACCACAGGCCAACGCGCGACATTTTTCGTGATACAGCCGTTAACAAGTTCTGTGCTAGAAGTCTGAATTCTTGCTCGTCACGTGTAGGGAGCCATCACAGACTCGAAGAGGCTTGTGGGAGGCACACACGCTACAAACACTAGCACTATAGACGCGGACGAACTTGGTGCATACCAAGGGACATAACCAAGGGACATAACTTACACACAAGTCTCGTTCTAACCAAGGCTGTGGCAGGAAGCTGTTATAGCTTCCTTACCTAAATAAAGATGACAGATCGAGAGAGGTGTGAATTACTTGAGTCTTTTGAGTCTCCATTCTTGCCGAGTCTGCGCAGTGCTTCTTGGGTAATTCTGCATAATGTATGAGGAAATTTTCTGTATGGCTGGTGGTTTGTTTTTAAAGTCAATAGCCACATTACATTTTAGTTGGTCTCTCAACCATTTGGTTGAGATTTTTGGAAAGTGTTCATTGGTAAGTAAGTGCTCTTTCTTTTGTCATAATCATGAGAACCTGGAGGATATGAGTGATGTCAGAAAGCCTCAGTGTGTGGATAGTTCTTTAATATGAGAGAAGAGGAAAGTGGTTATGATATACAGGAGCCAAGGTACTATTTTACTTTTTATTCATTAAGCTGTGGGCGAAGACAGAAAGGAAAATAGAATGCAAAAGTGAGCATGGCACATACAGGATGAAGAAAGGAAGGACTGCAGTTGGGTAGGTGGTGATGGCGATGGGGAGAGGACTGGAGCGGGCAAAAGTGGGAGGGCGAGGGGTGGGAGATAGTGGGAGAAGGAAGGCAGACAGCTTGAATGATAAAACTGATCCCTTATATGTTGTTTGCTCCCAGCGTTTCAGATGCTGAAATTATGATACATCCATTTTTATTTCATTTATATATTTGCTTTTTTCTTTCTTTTTTTTCTTCTTTTTTTTTTTTTTCTTCTCTGTACGTACAAGGCTTTGAAGGACCAGTTTACACACGAAATCAAATATGTAATTCATTAAAATGGAAAATGCAAATTCAACGTTCATTATGGTTCTGATCTCTTTGACTAGAACTTGTAGATCTAGGAAAACTGAAAATGTGACAGTCAGTTTGTAAACACCTGTGCACAGGTAAAATTGCAGGAGGTTATTACTGTAGACTGTTTCTGTTGCACACGCATCACTTTTAGACAAACTGATCTGCTGCTTTGGCAGCAACCACAAAACTGTGACAATTTTCGATGATAAACTTGCACTTGTCTTTTGGAAAAGATTAAAAATCTAATTACATGTATAACATACTTACAGACACACAAATGCAATAACAAATGTTTGCATTTCATGTGTTGTTTGCCATATGCCTTTAGACATCAGATTTTCACAAATCGTTATTCAAAAAGTGTTCACTGTTACTTATCACACACACAGACACACACACACACACAATCATGCATGTACACACACACACACACACACACACACACATGCTAACATGTACACACACAATATTTTGGCTCTTTTATTCATTAATAACAGTAAATGTGAAGGGAAAAAAAGCATGCCCTTCTCTTTCAATTGACCTATGTTCCATGAAAGCAAATCTTCAGAACAGCATGGAAAAATAAACGTTAATAATACACATGTACATCAACATTTAAAACCATATAACTCTAAGGCCTCATAGTGCTTCCTGTATTCATTCACAGAGCACACATACATGTAAGAGACAGATAAAAGGGTTGAGCAAACTTCGTATTTTTCTCTGCATCCATATCCAGTGTGTGTTAGATGAACGGGAAACACCAGCAATACTGTTTAAGAATTATGTCCCTTTCACTTTCTCACCATATAAGTGAAAATTTTCTTTTTCAATTTAAAATCTCTCTTCCATGCTCACAGATCTTGCAGCACAGTTATTCTATGCTTACATATCTTATGACACAGCATTTGCATGCAACATCACCAGTGATTTCCCTTCACCCCCACAGTATTTTGTCACACATAAGAACTATTGTCTATTTCAAAAACTTCAAATTCAGTGTTCTAGGACCAAGAAAACGTAATGATAAAAACTAATTTCTTTAAGGAGAAAGGGAGGCTATCACTAAGTAACAGCTTATGATTTATGCCAGTGGGGACTTGAAATGTATCTAAATGCAGTTGTCAGGGCAAAGTTCCACAAAAAATTAGTTTTTTTTCAAGGTCTTTTATGTATCCTCTCGCAGTTTTCATGGATTTTCACATCCACTGACATCAGATTTCCATATCACCCGACTAAGTTCATGTAGGTATATCCAAAATGGCGCCCTCAAATCAAGCACTAGAATGACCTTGCCCTGAACTTTTCCTTGACCAAAGGGAACAGGAATCATTCACACAGGAAAAAATCATGGGATAATGTATGTGATGTGCGACCAACTGTACACTATACTCCTCCACAATGACAAGAGCTGCTGCTGCAGTGTGTGCACGGGCATAGTCACAATGCAGCCAGAGACCTCAGGCTCCAGGCCTGGGAAGGCACCTGCACCATGCATCAAATATTCCTGCTAGGAAGTGGTTGACATTACCAGTGTAAGCTGTCTTGCCGTCCTGGTATGGTATAGTGGCTACATGACCTGACTTGCAAAGAAACACACCACCATTTGTTTGCCTGCACTTCTGGATCTTCTTATTTTTCTCAGGTGGAGCCTCACCTAGGAAGACCTAGTTTTGCTGATTGTTGCTTTGTATCAAGATTAAAATGAATAAATTGATGTCTTAACAATGCCCGAAAAGCGATCTGATCATCCATGTCAAATTTTTCAAATATGTGTATTCACCAGTCAACCCTTGCCTTTGAACACCAAGATGCTCATGCAAAATGACCGATGTCTCCCTATGAAATATTCACTCTATTCACTATTTCATCATAAGAAATTCCTGGATTATCCTCAATCAATAACCTAAACTGAGATACTTCCGGAGTAACAATGGTCATCAGCTCTGTGAGTTGATCTCCAAAATTTTTCAACATAAAACGCTACACCCCTGTCTGGCCAGCTTGTCGTCTGCTGTAAAAATGCTCGCAATGTGTGGCAAAAGTGCGATGTGAAGCAACGGTTGAGAACATGTTTGCAGCCTGTGTCGAAAAAAAAGTTAAAACTTTTTGTACCTGTTGAACAATGTGTGGAGACTGCTAGGAGCAGCAAATCTGAAACAAAACAAAGCAACACAAAACAAAGCAACACAAAACAAAAACAACACAAAACTTTCCATGAGCAGTTTTCCTTGACCATCACGCTGGATCATGGCACAACAGTCACCCTGTGAAAGGGACATAATTCCTGCAGGAAGGTCATCACCATCAAACCAACCCGCCTCTCCACCCCGCTCTCCCATTTTGCCTCCCTGACAACAACCACTTTCGAGAATGCAATGACTTTACATCTTATCTTTGACATCATTGTTCAGCTGTATGATGTAAATTATTATTCTGCTTCTCCTGTAGGTTTTTCTCAGTTCAGCTACCTAATGAGCCCTTCCCACCCCCTTCCTCCCTCCTTCCTGCCTGTCTTGCCATGCTACATGAAACTTACACAGAAGTCAATGAGAGTCACACTTGGTGTGTTTTTGTCCTCTTCGTTAGTTCAATTGCTTGCTTGTATGCTTCAGTGAAATATTCATCCAGCTGGTTATTATAATCATTTCATTAACTATCTATTTCTAATTATATATTTACTTGTAAAATCTATATATCAGTCACAAAAAATGCTGACAGCAGACATGCATACAAGCATTGTGTATACCTGTACAATCAAAAACATTATTTCAAAGACAACTATTTGGATCATCTTCCTATCCACCCACCCACCCAACAGATATACCTGTGGCCAATACACATACATGTATGCATGTAAGAAAACACACTTTACATGTAACAGTACTTGCATACACATTCAAAACAATAACTGCAGTGCATAGCACCCATTCATATGATATGGTAAAACACATAGCACCAAGAAGCATGTGAATGAGTTTGTTGGGGGGAGGGGGAAGTAATGATGTATTTGTGTATGATGAGAAGATGTTGTAGTGATGTAATTATCATCACTCAGTTTTAAAAAAGTGAACATTTGATTGTAGTCCTCTGTGTTATGTATCCAGCCATACATATTTCCTATCTTTCACATACCAATGATCAGCAAGAAGTAAGATAATTCTAAGCACCAAGCCCTGATCATACAAATAAAGTCAATTACATCCAACATCATACAATGGTTTGCTCATTGCTTGTTTGCTTACCTACATAAGCCTGTTTATGTGCTTATGTATTGCAGCGGTCCACAGTCTGATGCTTACAGCATTTGGCTACGGAGCTAAATAATTGTGAGTTCAATCCGATTACAGCTTGAAAACCCTCCCTGTCTAATCTAGCAGTACAAGGGAGTAATCTTCAGCCTCAGGAAACTTAAGTAAGTGATAGAATAGGATTGGATCTGCGTTCAATTTGGCCATACCCTTAACATAATGAGCTTATAACAATTTACTATCCCTGCCACCATAAGGCTATGGCACTTTAACTTTAGCTAGCATTCATTCCACTTAACACAAAGATGGTACTTATTCATTTATTGCTAAGCACTGAAGCAGTGTTTAAAGGTGTTTCATTCAGTTTGTCAATTTCATGCCTACAGTCCCGACAATGTAACTTGTTTACGTACTGGCAGTACAGACAACCCTATAAACTCTGATTGAGATCTACACATCCATTCCAAAGATATCTTGAGAACAGATGGACAGAAGACAACATCCCACTCTGTTCAGCTACACTTGCGTCATTTCCATGAACAACCAAAGCAACAGTGGCAAGGTAAGGCTCAGATGCAGAGAGTCAGACAGCCGGCACTCCCCAGAGGTGGCTGACCCCGTGCTGTCCAGCACAAACTGGGCCGTGCTGGCCAGACTGCCATTGTTGGGTGCTGGTCGCACGTGCAGCAGACGACACAGGAGCGGGTAAATGTCCACAGACCGGATGGAGGTAGACTTCACTCCCTTGTGGAAGTCGGGCCCCCGCGCAAAGAAGATGGGTTTCATGGAGGGGAGGTCATTGCTGTAGCCATGGTTCCCTTTGGGGTTCCAATCCAGGGTCGGTCATGTTCTGGAAAAGAGAGACAGAGAGAAATGAATATTATACAGATGTCTACCCATCACGCTTCACATTGGACCTTGAAACACAGTCTTAAGCACACCCACACCCACAGACAGACACCAAACCAAAAAATAGATTTCAAATCTATGCCCACTCTCCCATCTCAACCCCCCCCCCCCCCCCCCCCCCCCCCCCCCCTCTTTTCTTGCTTGGGACAGTGCGAAAGGCCCAACTGACACGATCAGTGACACAGGAAAAAAAATTGCGTCACGGTAAATACGTGCCGCCTTTCGTTTAGCTTAGCAGCCTACCTCCCTTCCCCCTTCTCAACCCTCCCTCCCCATGCTGTACGATACACCGCAGCGTGGGAGGCGTTCTAACAACAGCCTGTCTCACCCCCCCCCCCCTCTCTACCCCGTGACCCCTACAAAGGCATGTGCCGACACAAAGGCATGTGCCGCGCTCTCCACCACCACCACCCCACCCCCCCCCCTCCCTTTCATCCCTACCGCCCCCCCCTCGCAGGCACCTGCACGTGCTCGCGAACACCTATGCGGACGCATAAATTAACTGGGGCTCAACGGCCACCTATACTGCCAGCTATACGGATGCATAAATTATCCCGTGCCGATTAGGGTCAAACAATTTCCGAGGCGATTGGTGACTAGACTAAATCCCTCCCCCTCTCACCCCTGATGGGTGAATGACAGTTTGTCGAAATCTGATTCGGCAAGAGAGATTCATAAACTAGGCACACACCGGCTCAGCTTCACTGACCCCTCAGGACTGCCTGTAGACAAGAGCAGAGGAAGACAAAGGGACAGAGGCCTAGGAAACTTGGTATCTCCTTGATCTCAAGTCATTCCCTGTTCATTCCCAGGAAAAGTGAGTTGGAACTCTGTTTTACATTTTTGAATCTATGTATTGATTTTATGTATGCTGTGTGTGTTAGCATTGTAACCTCTGTACAAATGCTTAGCAACATTTATCAAACTGATGAATGATTATTTGTGTAGTAGTTTGATTGCCATCATATGGCAAAAGCTCTCTCCCAGTGGTTTTGATTCTTTGTTAACAATCTGACCACTGCTCTTTGTGTTCCCCCTGACTTTTGTCAGTATGCAACCCTGTCTGTTAAGATAATAATTCAATGATTGATTTTGATCAGGAAAACAGTATGCCTGTGCTAGGTAAAAACTGCTACTCTGATTTATAAATACTGGTGATTATTGGAATGATTTGTAGTGTGTGACTTTAAGTCTACACCACATGTGTACTTGGACTAAGTATAGCCCAAGTCAGTGTGATTTAATTCATATGACACATGGAAGAGTTGTATAACTAAAACTGTGACATTGTATTACTGTCTCCTACCCTTTTGTGAGCTTAACTTAGCCATTAAACAAAAGTGGAGGTTAATAGTTATAACAGAAACTCTACCATAGAGAAACACTTTGCTGGCTGAGTCTCACACCCTCTCTGAAAGAAAGAGGAAAAGGGTAAATGTGTGCACTCGACAAGCCAGCCACCAGATTCTCATCTACAGATCAAGTTCTCTTTATCGCAGAACTGGGATCCTGGTCACGCTACACACTGCGTCTGAACCAGAGGCTGGGACTTCGCCAGAAACCAGGGCGACACCAGACGACAAATCTACACCAGTGGGGCAGTCACCAGCCACAGGAGAAAACAACTGTCTTCTCCGAAGCAAAGCTAAGTTTGCTTACCACCTGGACTCAAACCCATCAGACCCTTACCCTCACTTTATGATGAAACAGTGAGAACCTGTCTATGGTATTAGCAAGCAGGTGGATGTATAATAACCATATACATTCAGTGTAACGTAGACAGAACCCCTGTATGCCAACTTAAGCTTGCTGCACCAGTGTGCCAGCGAGTAAAGTAGGAGTGAGGAAGGACCCCTCATTGTGGTAGTCCAATGAGAACTGAAACACAGCCTATGGAAATGACACGCCATTTCTTATCTATGTATAAGTAATAAAAGTTGATGTGTGAAGTGCACTTAACTTGTGTCAGTTCCCTGTTGTTCAATCGAATGTTGAATGTTTGAACTTCTCTCTTCAATTCTGTATCTCGGAGCTATACGTACTTTTAATTAAGAGTACAAGCCTAAGGAAAATTATCTCAGAGCCATTCTACCGTATTTTATTACTACCCGGAACAAATAAAAATTTCTTCGATGACTAGTACTGGAAAGTTGCTCCTTCCACCACCACTAGTAAGATAGAGGGTGTAGGTGAGATGTAAGATAATTCTCACAGAGAAATTATTCCAAGTCCTTCCCCTAGAGGACCCACCTACCACTCATATCCGTCTCGTCACACCCCCCCCCCCCCCCCACACACACACACACACACACACACACTCACTCACACACACACACACACACTCACTCAAACACCTGCGCGCACACACACACGCACGCACGCAAGCACGCACACATGCACGCACGCACACACACACACACACACACACACACACACACACACACACACACACACACCCACCACCACAGTGGACCAAACAGTGGAAAAAGAAAGGCTCACACTGGACACAGTCCATCCTTCATCGGCCACGATGATAATGGGCATGATCCTGTCATTGTGCTTGTAGTGAAAGTGGTCGGGGATCTCTTCCTTCCAGTACACCCTCACGTAAGGAATCTGATTGGCTTGCCTCAGCACCTCCTCCTCCTCTCCAGGCTTTGGCAAGACGGATGTCACTGCTTCGTACTCAGTACAAATCCACCCGGCTCTTGTCGACATGGTCCCAGAGATTTATCAACTGAGGAGGTAACAAGGTGTTTCACGTTTCATTCTTTTTACGGACAAGGAACAAGCAAAGAAAAAGAGTTAATTAACACAAGAAGGAGAGATAGAGAATATACAGTTTTCAGCTGTTTTTAACTTGAAGGAATTGCTTCATTTCTTTTCTTTTATGATTAGTGTCTAGGAAATCCTTGTTGTCTCTAAACAACACACACACACCACACACACACACAGAGTATGTCATGCAATTTGCGTGGAATACACCAAAGACACCAGCATGTGGTTAAGGAACAAAAACAGCGGGGAAAGAACAAAGAGATTAAACATGAGTAGCAGCACAAGCAGCACAAGCAGTAGCAGAAACAAAAGTAGCAGCAGCTGCAGGAGCTGTACAAATGGTGGTAGTTGCTGTATAAACCTTGTCTGGTACGTTGACGTCTGTCATGCCATGATCTGACGTAATGATGACGTGACGACATCAGTCAGATTGTTGTCGTCAAGTTCAGCCAGAATTTGACCTAGAACTCCATCCATTTCTCTCACCTGCCCACAAACTGTCTATGTATTTCATGTATCAACAGACTGCCCATTTCATTCCCCTACAAAGACTATCCATGTCATTCACAGCTCACAAATTGTCAATTTCATTCCCCTATACAAAGATCATCCATTTCTTTCCCTTACACAAAAACCATCCACTTCATTCCCATGCACAAGGATCATCCATTTTTTCCCCCTTACACACAGATTATCCATTTTATTCCCTTAAGCAAAGATAATCCATTTCATTCCAACACACAAAGATCATCCATTTCATTCTACTACACAAAGATCATTTACCTTGTTCCCTAATCCAAAGATTATCCATTGCTTTCGCCTAGCCACAGTTTATCCTTTTCATTTCCCTACTTACAGATTATCCATTTCATTCAACTACCTGCATGTTGTCCACTTCATTTCCCTATGCAAACATCATCCATTTTTCATTCCCCAAACCAAAGATTACCCATTTCATTCCCATACAAAGATTATCCATTTCATTGCCCTACCCAAAATATCATCTATTTCATTCCCACACCCAAAGATCATCTATCTCATTTCCCAACCAAAGATAATCCATTTCCTTCCCCATCTAGAAATAGTCTGTACATTATTTATTTTTTTCACTTGGCCATAGACTGTCAATTTCCTTCCCTTACCTAAAATCATCCATTTCATTCCCCTATCTAAAGATTATCCGTTGCATTCCCCTACCCAAAGAGAATCCATTTCACTTCCCCAACCAAAGATAATCCATGTTATTCCCCATCAAAATATTATGTGTATATTATCAATTTTTTTTCACCTCCCCATAGACTGTCCAGTTCACTCTCTTACCTTAAGATCGTCCATTTCATGCCCCTATCTAAAGATTATCCATTCATTCCATTATCTACATATAATCCATTTCATTCCCCTATCTAAAGATGATGATTCATTTCATTCCTCTAAAGGTCATCCATTTCATTCATATACCCACAGACTATCCACTTCATTCATCTACATGCAAATTAACAGTTTCATTTTCTCAATCTTATTCCCTTGCCCCAAAATTACTTGTTCATTCCTCTACCCAAAGATTATCCATTTCATTCCCTACCTGAAGATTATTTACTCCACTCGCACATCCACAAATGGTAGTTAATTTTCATACCAAAACACCATCCAATTCTTTCACTGACACACAGATTGTCCATTTCAATCTTCCACCCAAAATATCATCAATTTCTTTTACTTACCCATAGAATGTTTATAATTTTCAACCCATATGTGCTATTTTTTTGCTTTCATAGGTGACACACATCGTCCACGTCTTTGACCAGTCACGCCCATAGTCCAAGTCATTGATAAGTGACATACACAAAATACAAGACACAAGTCACTGATATGTGACATGCACATAATACAAGACACAAGACCTGTAGAGATCCCCTGTTGCATAAAACTTAGGACAGGTACCTGTGAAAATCGTCTGTTGCACATGACTCATCAGAGAGATCTGTGGGAATATCTGACATCCCAGCCGTCCTTTACTGCATCCCAATGACCTTGTGTTTTGGAACAACAGTGATAATGAGGATGTCACAGTTATCCATTTGGGACTCGGTGATGCAGTCACTCACTGTGTGTGGACCACCCACCCACTCCTTCCTTCACCTTTTCCATCCGCAGTCTACCAGCTAGCCACCTAGTCAACCCCCAGCCCCGTCAACCTACCAACTCATCAACCTACCAACCGGTCAACCTACCAACCAGTCAACCTACCAACCAGCTCCTCCAGTTCACCAACCTTGGCAGCCACCTCTGGAGAGTTGGGCCCATAGGTATGCCCAGAGAGGTCGGGTTCATGGAAGTAGAGGGCCACAAAGTCCTTACGGTCCTTCACAAACCAGCCCACGGCAGTCTTGACACGTTCGTCAAAGGGCACAGACTCATTGTAGGCCTTGTAGATGGATGGCAGGAGACCTTGGATTTTAGTTTCACTTCCAGGCCAGAAGAACACCGCTTTGAATAGAGATGAAGTTACTTCTCAGTTGTGTGTCAGGTAAGGTAGTCCGAAATTTGATGTGTGTTTATTTTGTCCAAAAGCTTTAGGGTTTGAATCCACCAGACTGACTACAATCTCCTACAGCAACAGAGATACAGCCGTGGGTTGCCTTTTTTTGTGTTGTAACTTCTGCTACATTTTCCAACCAAGTACTTTCTAGTGACAATCAACAACAATCAGTCAGAAAGATTAACAGCGTCAAAGTTAGATATTCATTTTGTTTTCACATACACACAATACATGCATGAAAATAAAATGTCTTCTCTCTCAGTTTGGGGACTAAAACTTTGTTATAAACATTTGGACAGGTAAAAATAGTAGCTAAGCTGACTGAATACATCTCTACTAACTTTGAATCTCCAAGTGTAATATCATGAAAACACATAGCATGACTGTGAAAATGGCACATGATAACTGTTATTCACTGGATGTTACTCAAAGAAAATGATCAACCTGAAGTTTGGCTGCACCATATGCACCACAGAGCCTTCTCACTGTTAAAAAGGTACAAAAGTGTAAAATAGGTAATAACAGCATGGAATGTGAATTATATAATTTCCTTCCTACTATTTCCAGAGACAGCTGCGAGAAATTTTCGTTACATCTGGACATATATTAAAGAATTTATTGTCGGTGCATTTGATTAATAATTCCTCATGCCAGAGGTTTAAAGTAGCAGCAGCAGCAGTAGCAGTAGTAATAACAGTAGAAGTAGTAGTAGTAGTAGCAGTGCTAGTGGAAGAAGAAACAATAATAGCAGGGGTGGAGAAAGGAAGGGAGGAGTGTGTGCATGTATGCAGAGGTGTCAAGGCCTAAAATGCACAATATATAGCATTGTGATACACGAAGTGCAGCATTCCAAATTTATGCGTAGCACTTGTACACAATATCACAAGTCAGACTCAAAAAGTTTGGGCTTACATACAAAATAATACAGACAAAGAAGGAACTCTCACTAGTTATCATGCCTCTTGACTTGGTCCAAAAGAAGAATCAAAATGGCCAACAATGAAAGCAACTGATAAGGCTGCAAGACCGTGATTACTTCAGGTGATTTTTCCAATACTTTTTTCATCCTCTCCTTACTGAGCTGGGCTCTTTTCTTTTTTTTTTTCTTTGTAAATATGATTGACAGTATGAAGAGTACATTATTTTGATCTCCTGTCAGCCATCACTAAGCCCCTGAAAAAAATTCCCCCCCCCCCCCTTTTTTTTTTTTTTTTTACTATTTTGTTTTTGGCGAAACACTTCATTACAAAGTGTGGCATCACAGCATTGTCAACAAAACTGTAGCAAGTTACACCAAAAGAACAGTACTTTACAGCTCTGCATGTGTGTGTGTGTGTGTGTGTGCGCGCGTGTGTGTGTGCATGCGTGCGTGCATGTGTGTCTGAGTGTGTGTGTATGAGTGTGTGTGAGTGTGAGTGTATTTGTGTGTGGAGGGAGGTGGAGGAGAGAGGGCACTGGTGATCGCAAAGAAAAACAAAAGTAGCATTCAGAGGACGGTACACAGACTGCCTACCAGTGCTGTTTCTCTTCTGTTTTTCAACAGTGATCCAGATTGGTTCGCCTTCTTCCCACCAATATGATTCCTTTGAGGCCATTGTGAAAATCGCCTTCCTCTTCCGGTCATACATAGTGTTGGCAACAATCCCATGACTCTCTTGATAAAGCCCTGCAAATAAAATTCTTGGTTAGAGTTCAGCAAGATCAAATTAAATATGGAAAACAAACCACCTTCGAAAGGGATTATGATGGTTCCCTCATGCAGCTACTCTAGTGAAGAGTTTTCATATCGATAATATATTTTCTTAATTTCATGTTTCCAGTTTCTTCATCTTCAACCCCTCCCCCCCCCCTTTAAGTCCAAATCTTTGCCAAGTCATTACTAGGAAGACAGTTGAATTGTTGGCCTGCACTTGGTTTTCCCCTCACTATTAGATTGTTTCGTCTTTGTATTTGGCTTTATTCAAGTTTAAAAGGCTGTGCCAGTCTTGAATAAAAGTTACTCTGTTTTAGGTTTTCTTATGGGAACAAAAGTGTACCCTACTTGTTTATTGTTTACTGTTCCCTGCCTAATTTCATTTTCAAAGCCACCAAGATTAAACATGCATCATTCTCTTATGTCTGGTTTGGTTGGTTAAATATATGCCTTTTCTATTTTTCCATGGACAGGTCAATGACAGAATGAGAGAGAGAGAGAGAGAGAGAGAGAGAGAGAGAGAGAGAGAGAAACAGAGGGAGTGGGTGTGTATATTCAGGATTCAAAGCCTTCAAACAAATGAAGATGAATAACTTTGTACTAATAACAGACATAATGTAGGATGGAACAGAGAGGTGGTACCAGAGGTGAGGAGGATGGGGGAAGGGAGAAGGATAATGGAAGCGGGAGGTAGTTGTTGATATGTGGCATATCTTCTTTCTGTTTATTCTCCATTGTAGTGTGTGGCCAGATACATCCATGAATTCCAAAATATCACCCAGAACAAAAAAATGGCCAGAGAGACAAGACTTGTACTCGAGGAAAGCACAGACTTCATTCAACACATTCTTGATACCAAGGTCTGCAGTCTTCAAACTTCCTGGGTTGGGAGCAAACCCTGAACAACCATAGTATTTAAGCCCCAGTTAGTGAAAACAACCGAGGCCAGTAAGGTGACCAGGACAGACAGACAGACAGACACACACACACACACACACACACACACACACACACACACACACTGGAAAGCATGACCAAATTTACAACAGCAAACTCTACCTTGTGAAAAAGGTATTAAACCCCAAAATGTGGGAAAAGTTGACTAAACTTTTCTTTAGACTGATGTGAGAGACAGGGGGGTTGGGGGGGGGGGGGGGGGGAGAGAGAGAGAGAGAGAGAGAGAGAGAGAGAGACAGAGAGGAGGAGAAGGTACAAGGAACAGCTGGACACAGCTGGACACAGACAGAAAGTCAGTACACAGGAGACGCAAGTTAGAGGAAACAGGGACAGAGAGGTAGGAAGGGTGGGGAGAGAAAGGGGGAGAGGAAGGGGAGGGGAGGATGGTGGAAAAGTAGGGAGATATATAAAGAAAAAGAGGGAGACAGGAAAGGAAAGATACATGAGGGAGCAATGAAATAAACTGAAGATCCAGCCAAGATGAATAACAGTCTGTTTTGCTGTGGTGGACCAAGATAGGGGGAAGGGGAGCACTATGGAGATAAGACTATCTCACTACTCCCAGATGAAAAAATATTTATTATTGCTTAAGGCTGAATCTCAACCAAATGAGTGACTCAGGCCTGACTAGCATAATTGTTGTTGTTAGTGCTCTATATGTGTGTGTGTGTGTGTGTGTGTGTGTGTGTGTGTGTGTGTGTGTGTGTGTGTGTGTGTGTGTGCAAGTGTGTGCAAGTGTGTATGTATGTGTGCATGCATGTGCATGTGTGCCTGCATGGGCGCGTACGTTTGTGTGTTTTTCATATATGTGATTGCAAAAGATGACTTCACCCCCAAACCTAAACTCAAGCAGTAATCACTGAACTCACAGCCAAGGAGCAGAAAAATAATAGAACGTTGGGCTGAACCTCTTTCCTGACCTTTGGCAAAAGCCTCAAACTACTCTTTATAACAGGGTGTCTAAATGGATGTGTGCTGTTGCCATATATTGCCTCTGGAGGAAATTCTTACAGAGACAAATACTGTAGCCTCCAAGATGCACTTCAGTCTTTGAACACAATGCGGCTGACAGAATGGTATAACTCCCAGCACTTATCAGCAAACCTGACTTCCAGGCCTGGTTATGCCTTTGTTCACCGACTTAAATCCCATCCTGTTCAGCTCCATGTTGTTTGGGCAACCTTAAACTTGATGATTTCAGTTCCACTTTGTTCAGTGGTCCTAGTCCAACAGTGTTCACATTCTGTTCATTGGCCTTAGACCTCTAAGTGATAACTGATACAATGTTCAGGTCCATTTTGTTCAGTGATCCAAGTTCTGTAGTGTCTGCTACATTTTGTTCAGTGATTGATGTCCTCCTGTATGCTTTTGTGTTTAGCTACGTTTTGTTAAGTGATCCAGGTCCTGTAGTCTTCAGCTACATTTTGCTGAGTGATCCGAGTCTTGATTTCTGCTATATTTTGATCAACGACTTAGGTCCTGTAGTGTTCAAATCCATGTCACTCAGAACAATGACAAGGCAACTGACCTCTTACACAGTTCTAGAGCTGAGAAAACTACCTATGGCAACATGATAGTGACAGGGAAAAGTCACCTGCGACAATACTGTAATGACAGGGAAATTGATCTGTGACAATACTGTAATGAAATGGAAACTGACCTGTGACAATATTGTAATGACAGGGAAACTGACATGTGACAATGCTGTGGTGACTGGGAAACTGACCTGTGACAACACTGTAGTGACAGGGAAACTGACCTGTGACAATACTGTAGTGACAGGGAAACTGACCTGTGACAATACTGTAGTGACAGGGAAACTGACCTGTGACAATACTGTAATGACAGGGAAACTGACCTGTGACAATATTGTAATGACAGGGAAACTGACCTGTGACAACACTGTAGTGACAGGGAAACTGACCTGTGACAATACTGTAGTGACAGGGAAATGTCACGGTATTAAATGTGTTATTGACGTAATCCACAGTACACCCAGTGGCCGCCAGGAGCGGGAAGTACTGCAGTCCTGGCACCTTGTGAACGTAGTCCCACCGGAAGCCGTCCATGGAGACCAGCAACACTTTGCCGCTGTAGGCTTGCACCTTCCGCCCTCCCATCATCATCATCATCACAGACAACAACAGCAGCAGCATCAAGCCAGACATGGTCGTCAAAGAGAAGCAGCTATAACAGGTGTAGAGCCATCAAAGTGGTTGGCAACTGCAAATTAGTAACACATAACTTTCGGTTAATTTCTAGTTTACAGGCTCCTGATTGTGTTGATCTCACTCACTTGCATGCTCAAGGAGAGAGAAGCTGTTCAGTTCATGATAACGGGCAATTAATAAAAAACACCGACACACACTGAGGCCTGTAAACTAGGACTTTGCCCAGTATCTGATGCACTGTATTGATTGCGAACAAGGCCTTGCCTTACAGAGACTAACATCTGTTTGCACAATCAATCCTTACAGAGACTAACATCTGTTGCACAATCAATCCTTACAGAGACTAACATCTGTTGCACAATCAATCAGGATAACTAAAACATAGACACAATAGGCACATGCAAAACAAGGTGTAACACAATCTAGATTTTGTGTGCAACATAATACAGACAAGTACATTTTTCCACAAATATGTCTTCTTCAGACTTGACAAAAAGCAGAGGAAAATGCACAAGACAGTTATCTCCCTGATAGCAGCCGGCATGAGAACCTGCCGTGTTTTGCATTGTTTTTCAGTTATGCTGAAGCCTGTTTCATATATTCTTCAATTTATCAGGATCATTAAGATTTTTTTCTTTTTCTATTATTTGTTGTTGTTGCTGTGTGTGATGTTGTTGTTGTTTCTGTTGTTGTTCTTGTTCTTCTCCTTCTTCTTCTCTGTCAGCAGCTGTTGGCAGCCGTCAGCACTACTACAATGACAAGAGTAGAGATAACCATTGCCCTTGCCTCCACCCAGGTCTGGTAGAGCTGGAATGGCTGTTAATAAATGGATGGCATATCTCCGGAGGAAATAAGAGGGTCCCAGGTGTGCATGGTTCAAAGCTTGCTCATGACGGAATTTTTTTTTCTCTCCTCATCATCACAAGATTTTTTCAGTGGCACTAGTCTTTAGCTGCCTCGATCCTACTGTTACTACTAATTTAACCCCCATACACAACTGCTATCCCAAGATCTTTTGTGTCGATGATGTGTTGACCCAGACTACTGAGAAGGATGGTGCACCTTATTGCAGTGTAGCCAGGCAGAAGTACTGACAATGCTATTAAAAATGTGGAAAAACATCATGTAGGCAAATCAGAGGCAGCTGCGACCAGCTCATGCCAGCAGGTAAGTGACAATGAATATCTGTACTGCTGCCGGCAGTGCCACATGCCTTATAGGCAAACTTCAATCTTCCATAGGAGCATCAGGGACTACAATGAGCTGCCCGCAGAGACTGCTAGTAGTATCACCATTCTTGATACTTCCCAGTGAAGAGAGGAAAATAACAATGTATATCTTTTTTTTCTTTTAGATGTTAATCAAGGTTAGGGTTTTGTAGCACCATTCAACAGCACACAGGGGCATGGTTTACAAGCCTTGGTTCAATGGTCACCTGTCTGTCTCTCCCTCTCTCTTTTTTATTTTTCCCTTCCAAGTCTCAGTATGCACAGTATCAATAAAATCACCTTTATGATTGTGGATAATGTCCGGCAGAAGAAGAAGACAGTCAGGTTTTCTTTGAGTTCTGGTGAAGAATGTTTACAGTATCTTAACAACATTTTACAGTCATATACTGCTTATACTATCTTCTATTTAAACTGGATGTGTATTTTATGTTTAGGTACGAAAAGCAAAGTTTTCTTTTCACTTGACTGTTTCCATGGTGAGGCACACTCATTCATTAAGTATGTGTTGGTAAATTAATGTATCTTCACACACACATACACACACACACATACATGCATGCACGCATGCATACACACACACACACACACACACACACACACACACACACACACAATGTAAATGATACCTCATATATCCTGTTAGTTCTGGTGCTTCTTGAAGTTCTTCCAAAGCAATAACTACCTTTGGAGGTATATTTGATTCTCTATAATTTCTTTCTTTTAATTGATTTAATGTGCACACACATGACGCATATTGACAGTGTTTTTCTTTTAACAAATGGTCATTAAAACAGTCCTGGTACAGCAACAATCTATCATTGAATCTATAGTATAAATCAACTGATGCATGCTTCCTATACTTCATACTTTAGCATGAAACACATGCACTGGTCTATACTTATTATATAAATCACTAAGAGAGAGAGAGAGAGAGAGAGAGAGAGAGAGTAGTGTGTGTGTGTGTGTGTGTTACTGTATGTGTAATCCAATCCTATACATATAGATAGACTATGCAAGGCTTGTTACTAACATAAGTTACATACAAAAGGAAATCACACACACACACACACACACACACACACACACACACAGTGTGTTTCTCTCTGGGTCCCCCCTCCCCCCCCCCCCCCCCCCCCAGTCACACACACACACACACACACACGCGCGCGCACACACACATTGTCTCTCCCTGTCTCCCTCCCTCCCCCTGTCAAACACACACACACACACACACACACACACATATACAGTGTTTCTCTCTGGGTCTCCCTCCCTCACCCTGTCACACACACACACACACACACACACACACACACACACACAGTGTCTCTCCTGTCTCCCTCCCTCCCCCTGTCAAACACACACACACACACACACCAATTTGTATCTTCTCTCCCCCTTCCCTACACATGTGCTCAATTTCAGAGGCCAGGCAGGCACTGCATATCTATGTTCCACATTATGCATTCACACTATTCTTTAAAAAAAATGGACAGAAACAATACAAGAAAACCTATTGCAAATACTGGCATTGCTATTAAAAAATAAACAAAACAAAAAAACATGCTAAAAGTGAAGAAGATGTAGAAGAAGGAAACGTCCGGTTACCATCGTCGTGATCAGGCAACAACAACTGATGAAGTAACGCTGATGCGGCAGTGTTTGTCCATGACTGTGCCCTAAAGGAGACAGAACTCCAGACCTCTTGTATGAGAAGTTTTTAGACACTGTGGGTTGACCAGCAGAAATATTCTATTTTTTAGAGTGTTCGCTCGCGCCTCTCGCTCTCCTCTCCTTCCTTCTTTTTCCTTCCGTACGAACGATTTTCGGCGTGATTGCTCGGAACAAATGAATCCCTGTGTTATTAATGCATTCATACAGATCGACGATAAGAAATCAAATAAAATAATAAGTGATGGCGGAAGCCGAGAAGAGAGAGCGTGACTTCGTCCACCAAACTGAATAGTTTTAAGTTACTCAAGCCAGTTGAATGAACTCATTTTTCTGTTCTTCATCATCTTTCATTAATGTTCAGCGGTCATAACTTTGACCTTTACTAACGTTAATGTGTGTATGACTGTTTTTTATCCCGCTATCAAGCCAGCCATACTCCAGGCCCCTCCAAGGGCAGCCATAGACTACTCCAACCTGTTCCAGTTATGCACATGAAAGTTGTCGTTCTTCATGATATCCTTCACCATGTGATGGGTTCGCTGGTGTGTCGGTACTACAACAGTAGTCCGTGTTTCCAAACAAGTGCCACGCAACTGCCACCATCTCACTGTCATACTCGTAGGATTAGGATTTGTCAGTTATTGTAGTAATAGTATTTGTAGTTGGGGGTGTAAGGTGTACTATTGTATATGAGAAGGGTGATGTAGTATGATTTTTTGAAGCTGAAGCTTTTAGAGAAATTCGTTTGATTAAGCGCTATATATAAGAAACCATTATTATTATTATTATTTTGGAGTTAACAAGTGTATGTCACGTGGGTATTATTTATATCCATGTCCCACGCGTGGCCGTGTCTTTACACACACACACGCGCGCGCGCGCGCACACACACACACACACACACACACACACACACACACACACACACACACACACACACACACACACACACCAAGTCGGTGGCAGAGACAGAAGACACCTAGGTGGCAGTGGCGGCACCAATTTCCTTCTTCGCACTGCGGGGACCTGGAAGCGGACACCAGGCAGGCAGATGGGTTACAGCTGGGGCGAATTAGAAAAGATTGCCTAGGACCGTGGTCGTTGGCGGGCAGTTGTTGATGGCCTATGCTCTGGCAAAGCAATGAGCCTAAGTAAGTAAGTACTACGAGTGACGACAGGACCAGCCTAGGGACGGCTGTCGAGGCGGCGGGACACTTTGGCGTGCGTTCAGCACCACTCCTATTTATAGCTTGTATGCCGAGGCAGGAGAACCACCCCTCTCAGATCGCCGACTAAAACTTGCCCTAAAAACTACTGAGTCTCTCTCGTCTGAACCTCAAAACCCTGCATATGACTGCGTTTTCGACCCCAAATTCCGAAAGAAATTCGATGACCATTGCAGTTCCATTCCACCCTTGCGGATTCGTATTCTTCCCCATCTGAACAAAGCAGGTATAGACCTTGGAGTGGTTAATGACTTCTCCAAGTTTCTGACGACCCTCCATGGACTTTCTTCACACCAGAGGTCCGGTTTGATTTAGTCTCATACCGGAAAGATTCCACTAGTTCCTTGGCCTGCAAGTCCCTTTTTGCTGAACTGTGTTCCAAGTTTCCATCTTTTAACAGAATTTTCACTGACGGTTCCAAATCTGAGGAGGGAGTTGCCTCTGCCGTGTTTTGTGCAGTAGATCCCCCTCAGAGATGTGCCGTACACATTCCCACCGACAGCTCCATCTACACTGCTGAGCTGACAGCCTGGTCCTGGCACTTCAGATGATCTCCTAATCGAAACAGAAAGATTTCCTTATTTTGTCAGACTCACTTTCTGCTTTAAAGGCCATTGCTGGCCGTAATCTTAAGCACCCTCAACTACTGAAAGTTTTTTAACTGTACACTTCCCTAAAATCAGACGGACACAACGTAGTGTTTGCTTGGGTTCCCAGCCATGTGGGCATTCGAGGCAATGAGATGGTTGTACAGCTTGCCAAGAATGCCACAAGGCAAAAGTTGATCAGGTTTTCTGTTCCTCGCAGTGATGATCTGAAACCCAAAACACAGGCCTGTGTCAAAGACCTCTGGCAAGAGGAATGGACCTTGCAGACGGATAACAAACTGTTTAAAATCCGTCCAAACCTCAACGAGTTTCTTCCATGTTCCAGAGGCGGCCGTAAAGAAGAAACAGTCCCTGTGCCGCTTGCACACAGACCACTCGTTTTATACCCATTCTTATCTTTTAAAAGGTGAAGAAGAAGCTCCGTAGTGTATTCCATGTCCGGTTCCACTCACAGTGAAACATATTCTTTTAGATTGTTGGAACTTGCACGATGTAAGACATAAACACTTTACAGCAGAGTCCATGAAAACCCTGTTCAGAGATGTCCCACCTGACGTGATCTTTGAGTTTTTGAGAGAGATTAACATTTTTCATCTGATTTAAGATTTTACGGGAAGGATGATTTTTAACGAAGTTCCTGGTGCGTTTCTAGAAGATGTAATTTAAAGAGATGTGTGAAATTTTATATATATATATATATATATATATATATATATATATATATATATATATATATAGATGACTTGTGAGTTGATTTTAATGTGGTGACAGCCCTGATGTGGCCCTTTGCGGCCGGCTGGGCTCTAAGCAACTTTACCTTACCTTACCTTACTTACTCTCTCTCTCTCTCTCTCTCTCTCTCTCTCTCTCTCTCTCTCTCTCTCTCTCTCTCTCTCACACACACACACACACACATGCGCGCGCGCGTGCGCGCGCATACGCATGCACGTACATACATACACGTACTCACCACACACACACATACTTATCTTTATTCATCAATCATAGCAAAATCATATTTGTATTAAAAAAAAATTCTTGCTTATCGATGAGCGTATGTGCCTTGAAGTGAAATCTTCAGAACAGCACGGATATTTTCTGTTTCAGTTTCATCAAGGAGGCGTGGACTCATCCATATACGCTACACAACAATTCCCAGCTGATGGATGGCTGAATCAATGACTAAAATGAGAGGATTTATGACGATAGTCTCATGGATACCACTTAACAGATGCCTGACCTCCGCATTAGCCCAACACGCTGGTCAGACCTTGAGACGCGGAGAAATAAACATACATACTAAACGTTCACAATTCAAAGCACACGAGTCCACACTAAATGCAGCTTTCCGTACCTATTTTCCCACCATACATAAAGAAAATGGACAATCAAAACTTAAAGTAAACTTCACATTGTTCTCGGTGCCTCCCATCCAGTGTATGCAAGGCGAACAGGTATTGAAGCAGATTTGATTTGGGAGCTATGTCGCTTTAACTGGTTCACCATATGTTTGCTCGTTTATTGTTTACTGTCACGGTTCTTTATCGTGAAACCTTGCAACGTAGCATTTGTAAGCAAAAATGTAGATTTCCTTTCAGTCTACAACATTCTGTGAAGCATAACATACGAACTGTTGTTATCTGAATTGTCATAAAAGCAGCAACAACAAAATAAAATAAAACAAAAGTGAAAGGAAACTGATTATATAACATTACAAGATAAGGTCTCATTCTTTAAAAGAAAAAAAAAAGAAAGAAAGAAAGAAAGAAAAAGAAAAAAGGAAGTGAGATTCAATGTTCTGATCTAAATCACCTGTTTGCCATGCGAAATGAAGCTGACATATAAAAGAGCAAGTGAATCACACTTGTATTTTCCTTGAATTAGTTTAATTGCTCATTGTTTGCTTCTTTGATATTTACTTTGTTTGGTCACTATTGATATTTTATTGTTTCTTTATCTATTTCCGATAGTTTGTAATTATAAAAAGTAGTGACATAAAGCGTATATATGCATGCATACACACATACACGCATACATACCTGGACTCCCCACGGACATACATACATACATGTATAATCATACGTTTTATTTCACAGATTACTATTTGAATCCGCCCACCAGTCACTGCACAGGCACGCAAACATGGACGCCAGCAGGTAATCCCGTATGCATACATATGTAACAAAATATGCCTTTGTTGTTATTGTTGTTGTTGTTGTTGCTGCTGTTGTCGTACCCTGGCTAAAAGACTCCAGGGATCATCCGAACTGCCAAAGTACTTGAACACTATGGTACAAATGCATCAGCTGGGGACGAGAACGTTACGTGTGTGACCGTTATTAATGCCCTGCCACATGGGCAGCCACGCTCCGAATTCGGGGGATATATTCTTTTCATATCATAGTAATTGTGTTCATATTCAAAACTACTGCCGCGCAGCATATGCATGGGTGAACTACCCATGCCTGTCCAAGATAAGATAGACCGTTCATTAATTGTTTAATCATCTACAATTGTCTGTTTGTCTAAACATGTGTCAGAGGGCCCGAAGTCAAATGATGATAAGTGTTTGAATATGCTGCAAGTCCTATTCGCACAGATGAAACAAACCACACTGATCCGTGATAGGATTAGCTGCTCATTCATTGTTTGGCCATGCACACTTGTCTGTTTGTCTGTGCAGTGTGTCAAAGGGCCCGAAGTCAAATGATGATAATTGTTCGGCCACCGAGCTGACGGTCGTGACACTAGGGGTCGGATCATTATGGTGTGCAAACACGCTCTATCCACCCAGCATCAAATGGGCGTCAGAGTCAGCTAAAAAAAAAAAAAAAAAAAAAAAAAAAAAAGGAGGAGGAAGAAAAGGATTTTAACTCGCTTTTCATAGCGCCGCATCCTCGACTTTGTGAAGTGATAACAGTTCACTGCCGCTCTAGCTAGTAGGCTACAGGACTTTAACTAATTCATTCCGCTTGACAGAGACTTGGTGTTTATTGTAAATCCAATTTTCCCCATTCGATATGTCAATTTTACACCTGGACTCCCCACAATGTAACTACGTTTAAAAGTACTGACCGTACAAACAACGGTGTGATATTTCTTTAGGATCAGCCGATCCGTCATCGAGATGTCTTCATTAAGGACCGTCAGAGAGCGACAGAGCCTACCCCTGCACTACATGTCGCTCAGGTTGATGTCAAGAGACAACTAAACCAGCAGCAGCAGCAAGGTGAAACCTAGGACCGCCCAGGACAGTGGACCCTGCAAGGTTGAAGCGGACCCCGTGGGTGTCCGGCGGGGACGCGTCCCAGCACAAACTGGGCCGTGTTGGCCAGGCTGCCGTTGTTGGGTGCTGGCTGCACGTGCAGCAGACGACACAGGAGTGGGTAAATGTCCACTGACCGGATGGAAGTAGACTTCACTCCCTTGCGGAAGTCGGGTCCCCGCGCGAAGAAGATGGGTTTCATGGAGGGGAGGTCATTGTTGTAGCCGTGGTTCCCTTTGGGGGTTCCAACTGAGCGCGTCGGTCATGTTCTGGAAGAGAGAGAGAGAGAGAGAGAGAGAGAGAGAGAGAGACTTAATGAATGAACACTGAACAGACATCTGTTTAACCCTACACATTTCATCCATGAAAAAACACGCACACAAACAAACAAACAAACAAACAGACACATACACACGCACACACACGTAGACACACACACACATACATGGCACGCATATAAGCACGCACGCGCACACGAACACACAAACACATAAATGTACGTAATAGGCACGCAAATGAACACCGCCACTCAGTCGCCCAGAATGTTTGAGAAGAACAGTAACAACGACCTACACTTGTCACAGTCCATCCTTCATCGGCCACGATGATAATGGGCATGATCCTGTCATTGTGCTTGTAGTGATAGTGGTCCGGGATCTCCTCCTTCCGGT
The DNA here is from genome assembly GCA_016801955.1 of Conus betulinus. Classification (NCBI taxonomy): domain Eukaryota; kingdom Metazoa; phylum Mollusca; class Gastropoda; order Neogastropoda; family Conidae; genus Conus; species Conus betulinus. The sequence goes on along the minus strand of JADBJO010000713.1, from coordinate 215,087 downwards.
ACACCGTTGCGTTAGGGATCTTCTTGGCCTGCCTCAGAACTTCCGCCTCCTGTCCAGGCTTGGGCAAGACGGCCGTCACCGTAAAGT
>JADBJO010000713.1:187500-207500 GCA_016801955.1 Conus betulinus | reverse complement strand
ACACGAATAGGTGACTGTAGACATCTAATGAAAATGGAAAGATAATATTGTTCACATTGCAATGTTGTAGAAAAAAGGTGGAAGAGGAGGGGAGAATTGGTGACGTATAGAAGGAAAGACATTGTATGGAGGAAGGGATCAAAGATATACATTTGAAATGATTTGACCTATTTTATGGACTACGTGAAGGTCAGTCCATCATTTAACACGAGAAACTAATAGTGACAAATCTAAAAGTAAAAATGAAAAAAAAAATCATCATTTCTAGTGTCAGCAGATGACAAATTCTTACGTAAAAAAAAAAAAACGTTTTGTTACTAACAGTAAAAAATGATATAGTGTACAGTAACATCATACGAACAAGTGTATTTAGTATCCGAACAGTATGTAGTGAATTAGATGTAAAAGTCTGGAAGTTAAGCCTGAAAAAGGTCTGCAGATAAAACAAAATCGGAATAATCCATTATGAGATATTTGAAGTTAAATCTAAGCACCTACATAAAAATCTTTTCGATGCTCACATCAGTGTATGACAAAGTTCAAATGAGTGTAAGATCATACGCAGGGGTTCTTGCTTATCTTTCTGCTGCTGCTTAATCGTTCAAAAGAAAGTCAGTGTGGTATGGTTTCCAACAAACTGAACATTTTGTGCTTTTCATACCTAAAGAGTGCATCATTTTGCTGTTACTGCTGCTTCTGCTCTCTCTCTCTCTCTCTCTCTCTCTCTCTCTCTCTCTCTCTCTCTCTCTCTCTCTCTCTCTCTCTCTCTTTCTGCTTCATAGTTCAAAATAAAGTCAGTGTGGAATGGTATTTAACGATGTAAGCATTTGTGTTTTTCGTTGATGAAGAGTGTAAGAAATGTTAAATTTCAAATAAATGAATCTTCTCTCGAATCATTGTCAATACCAGACAAACGTTTTAAAAGTCACTGAGAAGATTAGCAACCGAACAAAGGTTATTTAAAGTAAACCATTAGGAAGCAGCTCAGCTGAAAAATTACAATGTCCGTTTCCTGAATGATATGATTTTTCTCTTTTAATGCACTGGAGCACAAACGCATATTCTCTTCTGTAACCATCCAAACTGAACCATTAGTGTAGACTTTCAAATGATCATGGACATTTTTCTTCCAATCTATGTAATTTGTTATTACTTTTACATGTAGACACCCTGATTTCGTTCTTTTGGAAGTAAACAATATGTTTAATGTAGCACGTATAACTCCCTAGGAGGGAAAGATGTGTAAGTACACAAGTTCCACAACGTGTGAGTTTATATTTAAAGAATTCAATATATCTAATGCATATGTGGAAAGAATAAATGAAACGTATTATTTTTGTGTGTTGTTTCTTTTTTTTTTCGAAATCGTCGTAAGACCTACTGTGCAATTACTCAAAAACTTCCACAGCTGTACGTTCCACAATATCTATGACAGAAACTGAAATTATTTCCTCGCGGAGAAAAAAAAAAATGATGCTTCAATCGATAAAAGACCTGCAAGCATATAAAGTTCAGGAGTCCTAGCATAAATCGGTACTTCTAAGGCCAATTTCATAATTTTATCGCCAATAATTCAGGGACTCTTTAAATCATACAATGCCAGAGCAGACAAGACAATTTCCTGACCATTAATCAGTCTTGATTGTACAGGGGAAGTCGCTAACAGCTAGAGAATCTTGGAGTCCTGTCCCCAAGGAAAGTTGCTTACAATTTTTAGGACATGCAAACTTTTACAACTGCTTTAGTCACAACTGAGTCAGTATGGCTTTTCCAGGATGGTTTTAAAGAAAGCATGGCGCAGGGAAATGCCATCTCAGACTTCAATAGTACCCCTTCCCCACCTTCCCACCTCCCAAACGCAGAATGTCGTGGCTGTTTGCATGATCTATGACCATCATTAAAAGCATCCAATTGACAGACCTAAAGCCATTCGAAGCAAAGCATACAAATATTGTTGATCAAGTTTCTGATGAGTTCTACAATGTGAGCACATTCTTTTCATAAGAGATGTCTGAATTCATACAGTAATATTGTAGCAGATAAGTAGCTCATGAAAAACATATTACTTAGCATATTGTATACAATAAAGCGTGATGTTTGTATACAATGGATGAATTATGAAACCATCAGGATTTAGATGCTGGTAGACCTCGGGGTTCACTTTAGTAGCCATTGTATGTCTTCCTTAAAATAAGGATTTGACATAACATAACGATAACCATGACCAGGCAGGCGGATTTGTTTGAGCTTTTACAACAGCCCGTTGTGCCGTACTCTATCATAATCCTTTGCAAGATCAAAGGACGAAGTTGGAAAACTTGTTCTTTGTCAAACTGGATCATCTACAGATTTTCAGTTTCTAAATCCAGATTGATCTGCACAAAATACCCTTTTTGTCACATTCATACTACTCTGATGTTTATGATTATTTCTATGACTATTTTAACAAGGGAAGTATGTAAATGAGTGTATAGGTCGAAGCGTCAGTCCTAGACTTAACCTGCTTTTTTTTTTTTTAAAAGAACAGAGCTTTATGATAGAAGTGTTTCACTTATCGGGAAAGTACCGGCACTACTAGTACTTATGAAATAATCCTTGTAAAGTTATCATCCAATCCTATTACGAATGGTTGAACAATGTGTTCATTCCGACACCCATTTTTTGTTCGTCAACAAACGGAAAGCATTCCCAAGCTCTTTCTCTGGACAGTATCATTAACATGTCAAAGAATTCTTCATCCCTTGTAAAGTACTTTTGTCCAGTTGATAAACCGTCCATACTGCATGTTTTGAAATACATACAAACACATAGCTTAGCCTTCGCACGAGGAAGAAAAAAATTCTGTCACTTTTGTTTCTACAGGGTATTCTTACAGTTCAAGACCGATTTTCGTTTCTGCTTCGTTTTGACCCACTCGTTTTTAACATTTTCAAGGTCAGACACGTCAGTTGAATAACTCTGATTAGTGTCGTCTTTCTGTTTGCGCTACGATTATGTTTGTTTTGATTGCTGTTATGCGCACTTCTAATGAACTGCTTCAGGCATGGTTTTAAAGTTTAAATTATTTTAGGGAAGCTAGTTTCTTCGCACGAACAGTCTGATTCCTTCACACATTTTCTCAAAAAGTTGTACTCTTTTTCCTTATCTGTTCCGGAACACCTATTTCGGTAGCTCTAAGGACTGGTTTCTGAAAGTAATTAGAAACGTTGTGTTTGTTGTAATCACAATATACTTCTATTTAAGATTTCTAACAAAACAGGTTTGGAATGCATGATAGTTTTCTTCTTTATAGCTAAATTGCATTCAAGAAATAGAGTAAGATACGTGGAAACAGAACTGGGACGATTCCTTTCTTCATTTTCCTTTAAATTCCGTGTGTGCCGAAAGGGGGAAGGGGGGGGGGGGGGGGGGGGGGGGGCGAGGGAGGCGGGTAGGGCGGGGGGGGGGGGGTTGTGTTAAGAAATAATTTGAGCTTTGCACAAATGAAGGAGAGAGAGAGAGAGAGAGAGGAGAGAGAGAGAGAGAGAGAGAGAGAGAGAGAGAGAGAGAGAGAGAGAGAGAGAGAGAGATGGGAGAATATCTGTATTTATCATTCTGTGCGCGCGCACGCGCGCACACGCACGTGTGTGTGTGTGTGTGTGTGTGTGTGTGTGTGTGTGTGTGTGTGTGTGTGTGTGTGTGTGTGTGTGCGAGCGTGCGTGCGTGCGTGCGTGTGCGTGTGCGTGTGTGTGTGTGTGTGTGTGTTGGAGGAGAAGGGTGTGCATAGACAAGTACAATCAAATTACACTTTTAATAATAATACCATTTACAGCCCAGTAGGCCATAAAGGCCGTGATCATTTGGGCTGAGGTACAACTAGAATGTTCTCTACCAAATTAAGGTATGTGGCAAAGAACTGATGAGGGAACCTTAGATGACGTGAATACAATAGGACAAAATGTATCACAAAGCTTTGGAGCTGATATCGCACAGTGTGAGACAGCTTTGAAGGAAGTAGCGAAGATGGGAGAAGACACGTAGAGGGTAGGGATGCTGCGGTGGTGGTTGGTATGAGTTTGAGTAGATTCAAGTCCTGATCGAGGTCGTCATGTTAAGAGGACAACTAGGGGACGTTGTGCCTCTAAAGACTTTTCCGTGAACAGCCCTGGTTTCTGAAGTGTTTTTTGTTTAATTGTGATATGTGACCTACCCTAACGTTGGTGCGTGTTACGCATTGCGGTGTGTGACCTGACACATTCGTCCGGGAACATGGCTGTCCGAGATAAACATGTAAATGGAGGGGGAAGTGAACAGAGCAGAAAAAAAATGGGCGGACTTCCTGGTCTATGGCCCAACACCTCCCTGATAGGGACACCAAGGTGACCCCTGTATTTGAGGAAGATAAGGACCCCTTGAACGTTGGGTCAGTAGCTTGTCCCACGCAGCATCGGCATTTCAATCCTAGTATACTTCTGACAGAAGACCTGGTATACTCACACACACACACACACACACACACACACACACACACACACACACACACACACACACACACACACACACAGAGGGAGAGAAAGAGATAGAGACAGACTAACTGACAGACAGACAGACAGAGACAAGAAGAGAAGAAAAGGAAAGGCTCTGTGTGTGTGTGTGTGTGTGTGTGTGTGTGTGTGTGTGTGTGTGTGTGTGTGTGTTGGAATGTGGCGGGTGGGGTCGGGGGTAGGGGGATAAAAGCGAGGAGAGGAATGATAGACTGAGACAGAATTGGGTGGAGTAACCAGCACACACACACACACACACACACACACACACACACACACACACACACACACACACACACACACATCACAGTGAGAGAAAGAGAGAGAGAGGGGGGGGGGGGGGGGGGGGTGAGAGGATACGGGGTGGTGGACTAGGTAGTTGGGAATGGTTTGGGAAGAGATAGAGCAAGAAAGGGAGACTGAGAAGGAGCACAAACAGGACAACATTCTCCTTTTCTCAAACCTGTTTCAGTGCCATAGTAACAAATACGCCATTCTCTTGTTAAAACTGTTTTAGATAAGTGTATAGTAAATCCAGCACATCCCGGACTTTTATTACTTTTTCATTCTTTAGCACGTATGCAGCTTTTTCTATTGTAATTTTGCCCTGTGAATAGTCAGCTTCTGCTTTATTTACACAAGGGATGTTATTCATCAAATCTTGGATCTCACAGTTCTGTGCCCCTGTTTCTTCTTTGTTGCTTTAAAAGTTTTTTTCTAATTCCTTTGTTGCTATTATACGGACAAAAACAAACAGCAACATTAAGAATCAGAAATTAGGTTTAAAGCAACCCAAGCCCAAAATAGATACATGAATTAATAAGTAAACAAACAAGTAGAAAAGAGGATATAGCCTCAGCATAGCATCATACTGTATCCCTGTTTCTGTGTAAGTGATTAGTAAAATTGTTTTTTTCTTTCGGTTTGTTATAACTTTATCCTGTTGGTCAATGATTTTAACTGTGTATTTACTAAAGCAGTGTCGCTTTTACAGAGTGCAAAAAAAAAAACACCTTTTTCTTCTTCAGCTGTCCACCCATTCCTTATCTTAATGAAACACCTTCTTTTCTTTTTGTCCTGATATTTTAACAGTTCATTTTTTCGTGTTTTTCTACGTAATTTTCTTTTTTTTTTTTTTCTGTCTGTTTCCAAGTCTTTTGATTTAAAGCTCTAATATCCTTCCTCCTCCTCATCATTTTTTTTGGCTTTTTCATTGGGGCATACAAAATTGTGTTAAAGCAAATTTGATGGAAGAGGAAGAAAGCAGGACGCGGGAGAAAAAATACGGATGATTTTAAACGTCAGAATAATAAAATTTTATTGTTACAGACAAAAGATGACAATCTATCCCGGTATCGTAGAAAAGGGAAAGGCAGGGCAGACTGTTCATTCTCATTGCCAGATGTCATGGATGATCCATTGCATTGAAAACCAAACCATTAGTGTTCAGTTTCGTTCCTGGAACATTATTCACAATAAAAATAGAAATTTATCATGTCGTTAAAGAGAATCTATTCCCCGTGAAAAGGTAAAGGGGAAAAGGGGGGGGGGGGGGGGGGGGGGGGGGCAGGGTACAGGGAAGAGGACGGGGGCACGAGGTAGTTAGCAGGAAGAGGGGAGAACTGTGACAATAAACGTAGAACGGGGGGGGGAGGAGGGGCTGAGGTGGACCTGTGAAACACTGTAATGACACACGAGGGTGTAATGACAGGGAAACTGTTAGCAGGGAAGAGGAAACAGGGAAACTGACCTGTGAACTGTAATGACAATAACGTAGTAACAGTCCAACTTCGACTTATAAAGTAATGACAGGGAAACTGACCTGTGACAACACTGTAATGACAGGGAAACTGACCTGTGACAACACTGTAATGACAGGGAAACTGATCTGTGACAACACTGTAATGATAGGGAAAACTGACCTGTGACAACACTGTAATGACAGGGAAACTGACCTGTGACAACACTGTAATGACAGGGAAACTGATCTGTGACAACACTGTAATGACAGGGAAACTGACCTGGGACAATACTGTAATGACAAACTGACAATACTGTACTGTAATGACAGGGAAACTGACCTGTGACAATACTCTAATGACAGGGAAAAACTGACCTGGGACAATACTCTAATGACAGGGAAACTGACCTGTGACAACACTGTAATGACAGGGAAACCGACCTGTGACAATGCTGCAGTGACAGGGAAAACTGACCTGTGACAATGCTGCAGTGACAGGGAAACTGACCTGTGACAATACTCTAATGACAGGGAAACTGACCTGGGACAATACTCTAATGACAGGGGAAAAACGACCTGTGACAATACTCTAATGACAGGGAAACTGACCTGGGACAATACTCTGTAATGACAGGAAACTGACCTGTGACAATACTGTGACAGGGAAAACTGACCTGGGACAATACTGTAATGACAGGGAATACTGTAAACTGGACAGGGAAACTGAACTGACCTGTGACAATACTGTGGTGACATGGAAACTGACCTGTGACAGTACCGTAATGACAGGGAAACTGAGCTAACACTGTAATGACAGACAATACTGTAATGACAGGGAAACTGACCTGTGACTATACTGTAGTGACACGGAAACAGGACCTGTGACAATACTGTAATGACAGGAAACTGACCTGTGACAATACTGTAATGATAGGGAAACTGGCCTGTGACAATACTGTAATGACAGGGACAACTGACAACAGGGAAACTGTAATGACAGGACCTGTGAACTGACCTGTGAAACACCTACTGTAGTGACATGAAAACTGACCTGACCTGTACCTGAAAGTACTGTAATGACAGGGAAACTGACCTGTGACAAGACTGTAATGATAGGGAAACTGGCCTGTGTAATGACAGGGACAGGGAAACTGACCTGTGACAATGCTGTAATGACAGGAAAACTGACCTTTGACAATGAAATGATGACAGGGAAAACTGACCTGTGACAAAGCTGAAGTGACAGGGACAGGAAAAACTGACCTGTGACAATACTGTAATGACAGGGAAAAATGACCTGTGACAATGACCTGTGACAATGACACAGGGATGACCTGACCTGTGACAATACTGTGACAGGGAAACTGACCTGTGAACAATACTGTAATGACAGGGAAACTGACCTGTACTGAATGACAGGGAATGACTGACCTGTGACAACACTGTAATGACAGGAGAACAATGTACTGTAATGACCTGTGACCTGTGACGATACTGTAATGACAGGGAAACTGATCTATGACAATATTGTAATGACAGGGAAACTGACCTGTGAGAACACTGCAGTGACAGGGACACTGACCTGTGAGAACACTGCAGTGACAGGGAAACTGACAAGTGAAATCATTTAATGACAGTGAAACTGACCAGTAACAACACTGCAGTGGCAGGGAAACTGACCTGTGACAATACTGTAATGACAGGAATACTGACCTGTGACAATACTGTATTGACAGACAATACCGTAATGACAGGGAAACTGACCTGAGACAATGCTGTACTGAGAGGGAAACTGACTTGTGACAATACTGTAATGACAAGGAAAACTGACTTGTGACAGTACTGTGGGAAACTGACATGTGACAATACTGTAATGACAGGGAAACTGACCAGTGACAATACTGAAAAACTGACAGGACAGGGAAACTGACCTGTGACAATACTGTAATGACAGGGAAACTGACCTGTGACAATACTGTAAGACAGGGAAACTGACCTGTGACAATGAAATGATTACAGGGAAACTGACCTGTGACAATGAATGATGATGACAGGGAAACTGACCTGTGACAATACTGTAGTGACAGGGAAACTGACATGCGACAATACTGTAGTGACAGGGAAACTGACCTGCGAGAAATATGAGAATATTGTAATGACAGGGAAACTAACCTGCGACAATACTGTAATGACAGGGAAACTGACCTGCGACAATACTGTAATGACAGGGAAAACTGACCTGTGTGACAATATTCTAGTGACATGGAAAGTGACCTGTGACAGTACTGTAATGACAGGGAAACTGACCTGTGACAATACTGTAATGATAGGGAAAAACTGCCTGTGTAATGACAGGGATACTGACCTGTGACAATACTGTAAGGACAGGGATACTGACCTGTGACAATACTGTAATGACAGGGATACTGACCTGTGACAGTACTGTAATGACAGGGATACTGACCTGTGACAATACTGTAATGACAGGGATACTGACCTGTGACAGTACTGTAATGACAGGGATACTGACCTGTGACAACACTGTAATGACAGGGATACTGACCTGTGACAGTACTGTATTGACAGGGATACTGACCTGTGACAATGCTGTAATGACAGGGATACTGACCTGTGACAATGCTGTAATGACAGGAAAACTGACCTGTGACAATACTGAAATGACAGAGAACACTGTAATGACAGGGAAACTGACCTGTGACAATACTGTAATGACAGGGAAACTGACATGTGACAATACTGTAATGACAGGCAAACTGACCTGTGACAATGCTAAAATGACAGGCAAACTGACCTGTGACAATGCTGTAATGACAGGGATACTGACCTGTGACAATGCTGTAATGACAGGAAAACTGACCTGTGACAATACTGAAATGACAGACAACACTGTAATGACAGGGAAAACTGACCTGTGACGATACTGTAATGACAGGGAAACTGACATGTGACAATACTGTAATGACAGGCAAACTGACCTGGGACAATACTGTAATGACAGACAATGCTGTAATGACAGTGAAACTGACCTGTGACAATACTGTAGTGACAGGGAAACTGACCTGTGACAATACTGTAATGACAGGAAAACTGACCTGTGATAATGCTGTAATGACAGGGAAACTGACCTATGGCAATGTTATATAATGACTGGGAAACTGACCTGTGACAATGCTGTAGTGACATGGAAACGTCACCGTGGCAAAAGTGCTGTTGACGTAATCCACAGTACACCCAGTGGCCGTCAGGAGCGGGAAATACTGCAGTCCTGGCACCTTTGTGAACGTAGTCCCAGCGGAAGCCGTCCATGGAGACCAGCAACACTTTGCCGCTGTAGGCCTGCACCTTCTGCCCTCCCATCATCACCATCATCATAACAGACAGCAGCAGCAGCAGCAGCATCGAGCCAGACATGATCAGTCAGAGAAAAGCAGCCTGCGACAGACACATGGCCAGTCACCATGGCTTAGCCAGTGTAGGCAACACACCAAATTCTGCTGCACTGCATTGAATATGAATGAGATCTTGCCCAGGATACATACAAGCATTGCAGGGGTCAGCGTGGCGTAGAGCTGAGTCAAATGTCCTATCGGCCAGAGACTCTTAAGGACATGGTGTCCCAGATGGTAGTCTACAGTTGTTGGTTGGTGAGGTGGAAAGGGTTGCGTTGTGTTGCTTTGAAAAAGGGAAAGAAAAAAGGATTTAACAGAAATAGCATGCGGTGTTTTTGTGTGTCTGCTTAGCGAGTATATGCATTCTCATCGTCTGGTTGTTTATCTACAGTTTGTACCTTTGCTGTTTTTTTTTTTTTTTTTTTCAGTAGTTCACGTCCCAGCGGCATTAAATCACAAAGTATCGAGTATATTTTTCTGCTGAATCTCTCTCTCTCTCTCTCTCTCTCTCTCTCTCTCTCTCTCTCTCTCTCTCTCTCTCATCTCACACACACACACACACACACACACACACACACACACACACACACACACACACAGATGATTAGATAAACAAGTAAATAAATGAACAAATAAGCAAATGAAAAGGGAGAAAGCGAAGAAAAAAAAAAAAAATAGAGAATTAAAGAAAAATGGAAACAAAATTAAATGGGAGAAGAAGCAGAAAGAAAGAACAGAGAGAAGAAAAATTAAGGAGAGAAATAAAATGAAATTAAGAACAAACAAACAAAAAAATTCAGCATCTGTAGATTACTTACGGTTTACCTGATAAGTCTTGTCCCTCCCTCTCTCACCAGCCGAGCAGCGCACACTGATGTGGTACAGTCACCAATCAGCTAATAACAATACCATTGGGTCGCACGCTCGATATTTCGCACCGGCGGCAGGACATGAATTTTTGGTTTCCCTTAGTCAGAACGTTTGCTTAGTTTCTCCGAATCTGAATCGTTTAATAATTCTTCCTCTCATATTTACCTCACCTCTCATCCTTCCACATGCTCCCTCCCCCGTCCACCCCACACAAGCCACCCCCCCCCCCCACTCCCGCCCCCTGCCTCCTTTTTTTCTCTGCCAACTATTTTTTCTTCTCTTTCTTCTTTTCTTTTCTGTTCTTTTTTCTTTCCTTCTTTCTTTCCTTTTTTTTTTCTCTTCAAAGCAGGATTCATTCCTGTCACGTTAAATAGGGGAAAAGGTGTTAAGCATCCTTGGTTGGTGGAAGGTAGGAGTACTTATGTTGTTGTCGGAGTTTGCAGGCGATGACTGTGGAACAGGTGTGGGGAAGGGGGGAGAGAGAGGGCAGAGAGCTCTGTGAATGGAATTTGCTTATTTCACGTCATGGATGAATGCTCCTATTCATCTAACGTATTAAGCAAACAACTGCTAAACTCGGGATATTGTTGACTGTTTATCGGATTTTTGTTGCTGTCGACACAAGTATCGTTTGTTTGTTCGTTTGTTTGTTTTACGCAAAAAAAAAAATGCCTTTAATTCTGCAAAGAACACACATTTTATGTACCACTGGACAAACCAAAGCGATTCAGCCAGTCGAGTGCTGCACTGCATCATGGGTAGAGAGAGTCACATGGCCTGCATTTGGGTGACACAGCTTAGCAAACGTTCCCAGCATGCTGAGATTAGAGTGAGCAGAAATGTCCCACAATGCCGGAAGAAAAAGCAGAGCGAGAAAACGCTGTCATTTTTGCTATGGCCAGGGGTGGTCGAGTCGAGAGCAGCATGCTTCATCTGCTATCCAATACACTGATAGCAAAAAGAACATCTTCGACTCAAAGGCGTCTCCTGCGTGTCACATGATGATGTCAACGATAATTACTGCAAGGGACATAATCCATCCAACCATAAAGGACTGCGCATCATGGCCGCGAACCCTAGGCGACACCTACGTTAGCTGCTCTGGGTGAAACTGTACGGACCATGGTACAATCCCCTAACAGGATCCCAGCACTGTCGGCAGAGTTCATCCCCGTTTACTGGAGGGTACAAATCCCTTGTAGAACGTGTGTGACGTGCTTGGTGGATGGTACGAATGATCAGTTCGGACTGTAATTATTCAGTTCAGTTCTTGGGGGTCGTCACACAGCACTGGTCATAATTGGTTGAAAAAATAATGTTTTTTGAAGGGATGATAGCATTCTTTAAATTATTAATATGACCAGAAACGAATTATTTTTGTTTAGTCTTTCTGTGGTTTCAAGAACACTCAGCCCATTGGAAGCGCATCTGTTTCATTTGAATACATGTCCATTGCCAAGACTGTCTACATACTTTACTGTTCTACATTACATGTATATCCTATGACACTGTTCTCCACTTTCCCCTTTTTTCTCCAAACATGCCATTTCCTTAACAACTCCACATTCTCTCCAGCATCCATACCCACTGATTCTACATACCTCTTCAACGATCAGTCTTAGCATTCGTCGAAGGAACTGTGTATCGCGTTAAATAGTTATTTTCATTCCGTTACAAGTTTTTACCAGGTAAGGCGTCTATAGTATTTTTCTTGATTTCGTAATCTTGATAAAATATCTAATCGCTTTATACTGAATATGTATGACCGTTTACATGCGTATCGCTTTATACTGAATATGTAATAGTAGGCCTCCGACGGTCATAGCTGACCATGGATAGAGTATATTCGACTTAAGATTAACTATCTGTCTGGGCTGTCTGTTCGACCCGAGCAGCGTCGCCTGTGGCTGTAGAGACCGATGCGAGAGTGGCAGTCTCTGTCGCAGCGGTCACATCTGTATGCTGACACTGGTTTGTTGGCTGCCACCCCCTTTTCTGTGGGCTCGCTATTCTGCTGCAGTAGCTGTCAGCTTGTCTTCGCCGATCTGCAGATCTCTCTTGAGAGTGCTTCTCCAGCTGTTGCGGTTGATCTCAAGCGCTTTCATGTCTCTTTTGCAAACGTCCTTGTATCTCAGCTGTGGCCGGCCAATGCTTCTCTGTCCTGCAGCAACTCTCCATAGAGGATGTCTTTTGGGATACGACCATCCTCCATGCGGCGAACGTGGCCCAACCAACGCAGACGACGCTGTCTTAACAGGGTATACATCGTAGGGAGGCCTGCACGAGATAGGACTTTAGTGTTGGTCACCCTGTCTTGTCAGGAGATGCCGAGTATACGCCGGAGGCTTCTGAGGTGGAAGGAATCGAGCGTTATCTCCTGGCGAGCATGCGTGGTCCATGTCTCACTGCCATACAGCAAGGTGCTGAGAACGCAGGCGTTATACACAGCCATCTTTGTCTTTGTGTGGTCAGCTTGGGATTTGTCCACACTCTTTGTGTGATGCGAACATGTGTTGTGGCTGCCTTCCCTATCCTTTTGTCGATCTCAGTATCAAGGGAGAGGTTATCGGTGATGTTGGACCCAAGGGTAAGTGAACTGATGGATGGCATCAAGCTCATAGTCATCATTGGTGATGGCTGGTGGTGAGGACGTGCCTCAACCCGGGACATTTGTCTTCTTTAGGAATATGTGTGACCATTCGAATGCGTACAAAGTACAATTGTGTGTCAATGGCATTGTAGATCATTAGCAACAATCTCTGGCATATATGTGCACCACCTTGCCTCGAATCAATTTGAAGTCATGCTATTACAATCTTTTCATGTCACTTCAACCAAATTGCCCAGTGTGCCAAGGTTTTATTACCCTCCACTGCATGAAGCTGAGACCGCAAAAGAAAAGACAGCTACATCAATACATATTCCTGACAGGTTACAATACACCTCTATGCATTCCCAGCTGGGGGGGGGGGGGGGGGGGGGGGGGGTTATTCCCAGCATTGTAAACAATCATTGGACAAAAATCAAAGCAAAAGACGTACGGAAAATTGTGGATACAAAATCTGGAACGAGACATCCAAAGTATCCCATGAAAATTGTCCATGAAAATTGGCGACAATTATAATTTTATATCAGATATGGGAAATTCAGGAACTTTTGTGGATATTTGAAAAAAAAAAAAAAAAAAGAAGAAGCGTGGTTGAAGAACTGTCAGCATACTGTAAAGTCTACAGAGAAATTCAAGAATCAAATATGTTAATGCTAAGCCAGCACCACAAAATTATCTTTAAATTAACGCTCTGATTAAAAGGATAGAGCTTAGAAATGTAATATCTGCAACTGACAATAAAAAAAAAAATACTCGATTGGTCTGGATATAGTTAGCAACAAAGTGATAGTGCACCCTCTAAAACAATCATCTCATTTTTCTGCACAAAACTTTTCACACACACACACACACACACACACACACACACACACACACACACACACACACACACAGAGATAAATCTGCAAATTAGGCTGTGATAGAGAGTTATGTAAGCAAGTGGATCAAATTAAGAAATTGATAATGAAATCAATCATAAAAGTAGGAAATACATAAAAGTCAACAATCTTAACCGTGAGAATATGATAATTAATTCTATGCTCTGCATATATATATACACACACACACGCGCTTTTATAACCAAACACACATACAGATGATTTTACATATAGATGCATACACCCACACCAGCTATCTCGCACCACCACCACCCCACATCCACGCAAGCACAGGTATGATCAAGTCAGCATATAATATCAGTTTGTAGTGTGTTGAAGTGTGTATATAAAATTTATTCAATAACTCTTGGGCTTGTGGATAAAACTGCTTCTTTATTCTATGAGTTCTGGATTTGGAAAAAACGAAAATGTTGCAATTCGTAATATTTTGAAAGAAAATGACTGTGACCATTTACAATCTTTCTTGCCTTCATTCTCACACAACGTTTCATACAGGTCAGTCAGATCTATCTGTTTAACACTCACCATCTTACTGCACATATTTACAAAATCTTTTTAAAACATCATTTCTAAAACGTAAAAGAACACTTCAAAATGGATTGATAAAACGGTGATGAAAAGCCGTCAACGTGGATGTTTTAAGTTTTTGTAGAAAATTTATGCCCGTGACTGTCACTTTCTGTTAATATGAATCGTACAGGATCTAAAGTTGAAGGTTTGTTGGTATGTTCATTTTGGTGTAAAAAAAAAAATAAATAAAAAAAAAAAAAAAAAAGCATTTTTACTATTTACCATTTCCTCCCACTTCTCTTGATATGTTGTCCCAAGCAGCAGAGAAAACATTTCTGTTGGCATAAACATGTCATGTTTTTGTGTAAACGAATGATCTTAGCCTTACGGCAGCGACCAGTGTCTTGTCAACGTTGGAAAGAAAGATAACAAGTGTAAAAAAAAAAAAAAAAAAAAAAAAAAAAAAAAAAAAAAAAAAAAGAAAAAAAAAAAAAAAAAAATCAGAGGAGGAGTTCCGTCCCTTCACCCGGACGGCCGGGGGGAGAGTACGGTTTGCACGACCGGCAAAATCACGGCTCTCTTCATACGGGTCGGGCCGGATGCACTATGCACGGCTTTGGCTGTCGCCAGTATGCTGGAATAGAGATGAACCGGATCAGTGTCTCTTGCTCACGGACGGTCGTCCAGAGATACGGGAGCAGAGAACGTCAAAAGTAGTGACTTTTTCTGATGGAGGAGGTAGTGCTTTGCACGCCCCCCCCCCCCCCCCCCCCCCCCCCCCCCCCCCCCCCAGTATCCACACACAGCCTTTTAACAGTTATGGGATGTTACTTCTAGGTGGCCCGGCCTATTAATAGCGAGATACAGTGGCAGACTTGCGGCTTTTGCCCCGCAGCATAGAGAAGTGGCTCCACCGTGTCTGCTGCATTTTATCTCCACCCCACCCCCCCACCCCTCCTTCTTTTCTTTCTCTTCTTCTTCTCCTTCTTCTTTCTTCTTCTTCTTCTTCCCTCTGTCCGTTTCCCGCTAGAATTCGCGTAGGCCTCTCGTGGACCTGGCTAATACGTGGTAGAGGAGAGTGGGTTTCATTTCATTTCATTTTTATTTTTATTTTTTTTATTTATATTTGTAGAGGGATCTGAATGTCCGTACTAGATAATTCGGTTGTTCCGGTGCCAGGAACTCTCTCCGCTGTTTGCCTGCGAAAGATAGGTCGACGTTTTGCCTGGAAGACGAAGGCTAATTCGACTTTTTGTTTCTTATTCCATCTCGGTTCACAGTGGTTTTCTTCTTCGTTCTTCTTCTTCTTGCTCCAGATTCTTCAGCTACATTCTTCATCTGCTTTCCATGGTGCTCCAACTGTGAGGCTGACGACCATTGGTGAGATGTTTCTGTGTGTGACTGTGTGTAATCAATCCTGCCACTGAGGTAGCAATCTCTTTGGCGTTTTTGTCTGAATACGACACCAAGGCATATGTTTCTTTTCTTTTGCTTTCTTTCTTTTTTTTTTTTATCTTATTTATTTATGGGCGCGCGCCTCTGTGTGTGTGTGTGTGTGTGTGTGTGTGTGTGTGTGTGTGTGTGTGTGTGTGTGTGTGTACATGAATGCAAGCATTGCTATTTTTGTACACTGCATTTCTTTCTTTCCTGCTTTCGTTCTTTCTTTCTTTCTTTCTTTTACTTTCTCTCTCTCTCTCCCTCTCTCTCTCTTTCTGTGCGTGCATGCGTGCGAGTGTGTGTGTGTGTGTGTGCGTGCTGAGTGCATGCTAGTTTGCACGTGTGTGTGCATCGCGCGCGCGTGTGTGTGTGTGTGTTTTTTTCGCGCGCGCGCATGCGCATATGCGTGTTTACATGAAAGCAAGCATTGCTATCTTTTGGTACATCCAATTAATATGTTAAATAAAGTGAAAGCGTTTTAATGGTCTAAGCTGCCTTCAGATAGGAATACACTAAATGATGATGGGAGGGGGAGGGGGGGGGGGGGGGTTACAGGATAGTGTTTGCTCTGTGTGTGTGTACTATAACAATGTTTGCTGCCTGTAAAAAGAGAATAAAGATGTTCTGTATACTTTATTTGTGACACAAAATTATTGAATCTTTACATCAACGACTACATCCACAGAAATTGACATAAGAACTACTGCACCGAGTTTTGTGCCATTTAAAACCGTTCATTGGCCGTATTGATAGATTATTTTCCTTCGACAGTCTACGCCGACATCAAAGCCTGTGAGCAGGGCACGATTAAGTGTTCGCTATCAGTCATCTACAGCATGGCTGTCGACTATGTGCGCAAGCATACCTATCACGTATGCATGCATGTCAGTCTACGTGCACGCATGTGCAGTGTGTGTGTGTGTGTGTGTGTGTGTGTGTGTGTGTGTGTGTGTGTGTGTGTGTGTGTGCACATATGAGAGAGAGAGAGAGAGAGAGAGAGAGAGAGAGAGAGAGAGAGAGAGAGAGAGAGAGACTGACTTTAAACAGGCAAACGGGGATACCAGGCAAACGGCCAAAAACCTGTCACAAATATGGGGTAATCTGTCTTAGCAATGTGAGCTTGTTTAGATTCTGCTTAGATCAGCGATCTATAGTTAAGTAACGGATCAATAACGGACACAGTTTCTCTTCTGCCGCTAATCACAACACGTTACTTTTCATTTCTGCCAGTTAAATTAACTTAAAATAAAATTTAACCGCCGAACGAAAGAGACGGATAAATTACAATACAAAACAAAACAAAACAAAAAACAAACAAAAAACAAAAAACAAACAAACAAACAAAAAACCCGACGCGTTTCAGCCTCTTTGGTCTTCTTCAGGCAAGAAAAACAGCATTGAAGACAATAAAAACGAAGAGCGAGCACGAGAGCGTATCTCCTCAAACCGAAAGCTGGGAACTTGTGCCGATGCTTCGAGTTCGACAGCAGACGACATCTCTCGCAGGACTGAGAGTTCTGGAATCGAATGAAAAGTAACTCACCGTCATAGAGCCGTGGCTGGTTGATAAGTCCAATCGTGCACTCGTTGCTTCTGGATTCGCATGTTTTTGTCTGCCGTTGCATTTGTTCGGTTTATAAGATTGAGGTAGAATACACGGGACTACTTGGCTGGCTATGAAGGTATGAAGACCTCAGAAGTTTCCAGAGTGGTTGACACCAGAGTGATGGTTTCACCATGAACTCCAGAAAAAAATGTAATAATCACAGAAGTTGCAATGTTGAAAACACCCAAAGACAATTTTCGTGTGTCTGGCGAGTCAGTATTTTGTCTGATGGTAATGAAGTCACCGAGTTCCATGTTATGAACGTTGACAACTTCAGGAGACTATCGCTGGAAGAGACTTTAAACAAAATTACGTCGATTAAACATCGAGCATACTTTCAGATATCTATTTGGTAGAAGCAGGCAATACGTATTTTGCACGGGCAAATGAATTCGTTGGGTATTTCATTTATGTTACTCTTTCTGCACATTTCCCCCCGTACAAATCTGTTTCGTCATTTTTTTTTTGTTTTGTTCCAAGCCTCCAATAGCTAAAAAAAAAAATCAACGAACGTAACAGCTTACAAAATGTAAAGTTTCGCAGGAACCAGATGTCCAGTATTTGTGAGTATGACATTCGTGTCTGCTTTTGAGTACCTTGTCATGTTAGGATGAATGATTCTTTGAAACTGTGTTCTAAATTTTCATACAATAACCTTACCTCATAGAACTTTGCCAGTTCCACAAATACTCATAACCAGTTTCAGACATCCAGCTAGTTTAGCTCCAGCCGCCTCCCAAGTTCCAAAGCAGCATGTCTACTGTGGTGCCGCTCCTGATGATGATGATGGTGTGGTGGGTGGTGATGATGATGGAGGGCAGAAGGGTGCAGGCCTACAGCGGCAAAGTGTTGCTGGTCTCCATGGACGGCTTCCGCTGGGACTACGTTCACAAGGTGCCAGGACTGCAGTATTTCCCGCTCCTGACGGCCACTGGGTGTACTGTGGATTACGTCAACAGCACTTTTGCCACGGTGACGTTTCCATGTCACTACAGCATTGTCACAGGTCAGTTTCCCAGTCATTACAACATTGCCATAGGTCAGTTTTCCCTGTCATTACAGCATTGTCACAGGTCAGTTTCCCAGTCATTACAGCATTGTCACAGGTCAGTTTCCCTGTCATTACAACATTGCCATAGGTCAGTTTCCCTGTCATTACAGCATTGTCACAGGTCAGTTTTCCTGTCATTACAACATTGCCATAGGTCAGTTTCCCTGTCATTACAGCATTATCACAGGTCAGTTTCCCTGTCATTACAGTATTGTCACAGGTCAGTTTCCAAGTCATTACAACATTGCCATAGGTCAGTTTCCCTGTCATTACAGCATTATCACAGGTCAGTTTTCCTGTCATTACAGTATTGTCACAGGTCAGTTTCCCTGTCATTACAACATTGCCATAGGTCAGTTTCCCTGTCATTACAGCATTATCACAGGTCAGTTTTCCTGTCATTACAGTATTGTCACAGGTCAGTTTCCCAGTCATTACAACATTGCCATAGGTCAGTTTCCATGTCACTACACAATAGCCACAGGTCAGTTTCGCTGTCACTATACAATAGTCCCAGATTAGTTTCCCTGTCACTTCACAATGGTCACATGTTAGTTTCTCTGTCACTACAGTATTGTCACAGGTCAGTTTCCCTGTCGCTACAGTATTGTCACAGGTCAGTTTTCCCTGTCATTACAGTATTGTCACAGGTCAGTTTCCTGTCATTACAGTATTGTCATTCAGTTCCCCTGTCACTACACAATAGTCACAGGTCAGTTTCCCTGTCATTACAGTATAGTCACAGGTTAGTTTTCCTGTCATTATTGTCACAGCTTATTTTCTCTTTCGCTACTTTCAGTTGTCAAGGCTTTTTTTTTTTTTTTTTTTTTTTTGTGCAAATTAATGTTGATGCAGGACAACGCCACTGTCTCACTTAATGTCATGTGCCAATTTCTCTGCCACAATATATCATTGTCAGTTTCCCTGTCACCACCCGAATGTCACTGGTTAGTTTTCCTGTCGTTACATACGTGTTACCGGTCATTTGACCTTCCACTACATAATTATCCAAGATTATTTTGGAACCGCTACAAGCGTGGTAAGTCAGTACCTGTGCCCTGACGTTTTTGTCCCAGATTAGTTCTCTTGTCACTACATGTACAGGTCAGTTTGCTTTTCACACCTCAACCGATTCCGTTTCCCTGTCACTGTTGTCATTATTCAGTCTCCCTCTTATTATTGTCCACAGGTCAGTTTCCACGTCACTGCTTTCAGTGATCAGTTTCCGCGTTACTGTTGTCACGGATCAGTTCTTTCTTCACTACACTGTTACAACAGGTGATTCTGGTGTCAATGTTGTCACCGATCAGTTTCACATGACATTAATGACGGAGGTTCTACTTGA
>JADBJO010000713.1:172500-185000 GCA_016801955.1 Conus betulinus | reverse complement strand
TTTTTTTTTTTTTTTTGATTGCGCAGAGTCCACTCCTTCACACTCACATGTATATTTTCAGAGATGAAGATGTTCCGTGATGCATTTCATGTGATCTATTGCTTACTGTGAAACATGTTCTTAGAGACTTTTTGGGACGTACTTGACATAAACATTTTACAGTAGGCTCCATGAAAAGTTTATCAGAAATGTTCCACCAGGTGTGATTTTTGAGTACCTAAAAGAGATGATATTTTTTCATCTGATTTGATATTTTACGGAAGAGATTTTTTTACGCAATGTTTGCATGCTTTAGAAAATCTGATGTAATAAGCTGTGCGTGCGTGCGTACGTGCGTGTGTGTGTGTGTGTGTGTGTGTGTGTGTGTGTGTGTGTGTGTGTGTGTGTGTGTGTGTGTGTGTGTAGCTTCTATGCAGAGAATTGATTTTGACAAGCTGACAGCCCTGAACAAAAAGAGAGAGAGAGAGAGAGAGAGAGAGAGAGAGAGAGAGAGAGAGAGAGAGAGATTTGAAGAGAGAGAGACAGAGACAGAGAGACCATTACAGAGAGACAGACAGAGAGAGATTTGAAGAATCTTAGTCAGAACAGAAATCCATTTAAACTACCAGAACAATGAACGATTTTTAATACTCTCCTATGTCACGCTCAACTTACAATTTTATCCTTTTCCAAAACTGACAATGAAAACGATCTGCAACCCGAAGAAAAAAAAAATGAAATTAAGAAATATGCGTTTCCTTTTTCAATCCTAGCCGTGTTCTTCTGGCCCGGAAGTGAATCAGAAATCCAGGGTCTGCGACCATCCATATACAAGGCCTACAAGAAGTCTGTGCCCTTTGAAGAACGTGTCAAGACCGCCGTGGGCTGGTTCGTCAAGGACCACAAGGACTTCGTGGCCCTCTACTTCCATGAACCCGACAGCAGCACTGGGCATCGTTACGGGCCTGGCTCTCCCGAGGTGGCTGAGAAGGTCAGTGGTTGATATGAAGGGTGGGTGGAAATACCGAGTGCTTTAATCGCTTCTGTACATTAACATAGTCTCCGGTACAGGCGCAGTCTCTCCGTCTCTTCTCTGCGCATACCTCGGGTTAATTTTGTTCATTGACCTCGTTGGTTGTCGCCTGACGGAGAGAAAGCTAAACAAGGATTTCATCCATGAAAACGTCCACTTTGAAGATCTTCCGTCCTTAGGGGCAAATTCATGAACAAACAGTTCGACGACTATTCGTCCAGTGACCGTGAAGTCCATCGACTGCGGTCGTTCGTTTATTAATTTAAATCAACCCTGGATCCGAGTCATAGTAAACGCGGGCGGGTTTTCATCTTTTTTTTCTTTTTCTTTCTTTTTTTTTTTTTTTTTTTTTTTTTTTTTTTTTTTTTTTAAAGAACAGGACAGTTGCGCAGTTCCCACACTGAGAATGACTGCACTTTTACCTGGTCATCCATGAAAACAAAAGAATATTTCTTCCTTTAAGGCACTGGCTCGTTCATGGAATGTCCATTTATATGATTGTGATGATGATGATGATGATGATGATGATGATGGTGATGATCATGATGATGATGACGACGACGATGATGACGATGAAGGTAATGCTGCTGGTTATGACGATGATAATGTTGATGGTGATGATGATTATCATAAAAAAACCTCAAACAGAATGACTGCAGCCTTGCCGAACTCTCTCTCTCTCTCTCTCTCTCTGCCTGTCTGTCTCTGTCTGTCTGTCTCTGTCTGTCTGTCTGTCTGTCTGTCTGTCTGTCTGTCTCTGTCTCTCTCTCTCTCTCTCTCTCTCTCTCTCTCTTGTGCGAATCGGAAAGTCTGGAACCATATACAGCCGATTACAAAGAGAGAGGGGATGGGTAACAAAGTATCGTGTGTGTGTGTGTGTGTGTGTGTGTGTGTGTGTGTGTGTGTGTGTGTGTGTGTGTGTGTGTGTGTGTAATACAATTCCTAAATTCATGGCCCTGTACGCACATTTTCAAGAAAACGAATCACTTGTTGTGAGAACCTCCAGAACTAGTTCATGCAATAGCCAAAATGGCACTAGAGAGAGCAAAGATCTCAGCCAAATTCGAACGGATTCTGGATCCGCCCTTAGATCCGGATCCGCACACATATCCGCACACAGATCCGCACCCTAAATTAAATGGCTTCGTCTTAAGCCCACATTCCAACTTCCTGCCAAGTTGGGTTAACATCTGTTGAGCAGTTTTTGTTGTTGTTGTTGTTTGTTAGTTTTGCGGACAGGCAAACAAAACCGACCAACAGACGTAGACAAAACAGTCTCTACGTGGCGGAGGTATAAAACTTTTTTTTTTTTTTTTTTTTTTTTGTAACTGGTGTGAGATATCATGTTTTGACAGGTTCAAGAATGGGACGGGGTCCTGGGTCAGATTCTGGCGGAGCTAGACCGCAACAGCCTGGCTGACGTCGTCAACGTCATCGTTACGTCAGATCATGGCATGAGTGACGTCAGCATGCAAGACAGGGTGTGCAGTAGTAGTAGTAGTAGTAGTAGTAGTAGTAGTAGTAGTAGTAGCAACAGTAGTTGAATCTGTAAAAGTAGTAGTAGTAATAATAGTGATTGTATTCATATGCAGAAACAACAGTAAACAGTTGTATCAAAAGAAGAAAAGAAGAAGTAGAAGTAGTAGTAGTAGTAGTAGTAGTAGTAGTAGTAGAAGTAGTAGTAGTAGTAGCAGCAGCAGCCGCAGCAGCAGCAGTAGTAGTTAGTAGTAGAAATGATAGAAACATAAGTTTCATTCTACATCTTTTCACAAAAACATGGAATGTTAGACGAAATGAGAGAGACAGACAGACAGACAGACTGACAGAGAATTTGTGTGTGGAAGTGTAGGAAAGTGGTGGTGGCATGAAAAGACTTACAAGTATCACTGGATATGTTCTAATTGGGGGAGGGGGGGGGGGAGGGGGGGGAGAGAGAGAGAAAACGGAGACAGAATTGTGTGTGTGAACGTGTAGAAAAGTGTGATATGACTTACAATTAATAATGGATTAAATCTACTGGAGAGAGAGAGAGAGAGAGAGAGAGAGAGAGAGAGAGACAGACAGACAGACAGACAGACAGACAGACAGAAGCAGGCAGACTGATAGACAGATAGACAGACATCCCCAATCCCTGACTGTCTGTTGCTAGTCTGTTATAGCATTCCGCTGCGAGCTCTATGCAGAAACAATGATGAAGATGATGATGATGATATGATGATGATGCCGACAACGATCATCACGAGTTTTATTCACTGGGTGTTTCAGCTGATCGACCTATGGGCGTACGTGAACAAGAGATTGGTGGAAAGAATTCCTAACGAAGGCACCGTGACGGCCATCTTGCCTAAGGCGGGACAGGAAGCTGAAGTTTTGAGGCAAGCCAAGAAGATCCCTCACGTGACGGCGTACCGGAAGGAGGAGATCCCGGACCACTTTCACTACAAGCACAATGACAGGATCATGCCCATTATCATCGTGTCTGACGAAGGGTGGACATTGTCCACGGTGAGTTGGTGGTGGGGTTTTTTTTTAATTTATTTTATTTTTTTCTTTTTTTCTTTTTTAATATTCGATTTTTGTCAGAGTGAGTGGCAGGATGAATCTGAATGCATGTGTGCGTGTGCGTGTGTGTGTGTGTGTGTGTGTGTGTGTGTGTGTGTGTGTGTGTGTGTGTGTGTGATGTAACAACTTTTTGCATTTACTGCAATAATACGTACGTGATATCCAATTCCTTAGTTTGGTGTTTATTTCCTGTTTATTTGGTATGGTCTCATGTGTGTATGTGGGCGCGGGAGTGGAGTGGGGGAGGGGGGAGGTTGGTCATTTAGGGGCAATGCTTTATCTTGGATCGTCTACCGAGTTCCAAACTTTGGGTGCAGTGGAACTATAAGTATGTCCTCCGGTTATCTTCATTTGGGTTGAGATTTTTGCGGAACGTTTCGTCGCAGCGACTCCCCCCACCCCAACCCCACTCCCCACCCTTTCCCCCCATTTCCCTCTCACTCCCTTCTTTTTGTTGATCTAGGCTCAAAATGTGTACTGAATTTTCATGAATGAATTCAGCATACCATCGCTTTCAAGATCAGTGGCCTTCCACTGAAAATGCAATCAAAATTTCTCTGACATCGAATGAACAGTGATTGTATTATCTTTTAATACATTATGTTATCATGTGTTTTTTTTTTCTTTGTCTTTTTCAATTTTTTTTTTTCATAAAAAGTCTGTTGTAACTGAGATCATTTCCCGGAACATCCCGAGAGAGTGGGCATCTTTAACAAGCACTACACGGAGAAGTCACATGTGCCTCTGGTAAATCAGTGAGACGCTACGCCCTGTGAATGAATCGGAAAGTCCGCTTGGGATGGTCTTGCCCATTCTAACACACTGACTATCTTAGAGGAAGCAGGGAGCTTAATACATTTCTAAAGGAATTAACGCATAATTTACGAGTTTCTTTTACAGAAAAAAAAATTGTTTGAGGAAATTCGATCAGACTATAATTAGCAAGTTTTTTTTTTTTTTTTTTTTTTACACAGAGGGATAAAAGGATAAACTGCTTTATAAAATGTGATCAGTACATGGTTCACAAGTTCACTTTACAGATTGAAAATATCAACAATTTGATGAAATTTGGTCAAAACTCAGTTTACAGGTTGCTTTCACAGAAAAAAGATACACAGTCCATAGTTTCATTTAAAGTGACCAATTTATAGCTCACAAGTTCCGTTCACAAAACAAAGAAGATACATAATTTTGTTGAATTTTGTCTACAAATGATGATAACGAGGAGACGGCGAGGTGGATTTTACAACAACAACGACGATGACGACGACTACAACAGCTACAACAGCAGCAGCAGCAGCAGCAAACAACAACAACAACAAATATCCATGTTCAAATGAATCGAATGACGTTAGCAAGTTTGGCGTCTTCGCACATCTGCTTCTCTATCATGACAAATAGCCTATAGCTGCAGCACGTGTAAAGGACGTCTAACTATCCATCATCTTACTTCTCACGTCAATGTATCAGAAGGCATTCAACCTTGACAGGACTTCTTACCTCGCTTTATCCCACTGTACTTGTTTGTAGGATACAACGTCCTGGTGGCAGAATGATGCTGTAAGTAATTTTGCACGAGCGGCTTTGAAGTAATGTTACGTAGAGGGCACTTGGGGTTAGAGACAGTTTGACTTTCAAGTTTTGAGATAAAAATGTAGTTGAAGCTGACATAGACCTTGATGCAACGTTCATTTTCCGCCGATTTTGACGAGACAAGTGATTGCTCGTTCTCATTTTCGTTGTCCTGAGTGTTGTTTATCTTGCCTGAAGAAGACTCCCGAGGTCGAAACGCGTTGTGTTTTGTCTTGTGATTCGTTTGTTCATGTTTGGCGCATGTATTACTTAAACGTGTTAAGATTTGTTGAGATTTCTGCCTGCAGTCGCCTCACTTTGCAGTTGACCTAGATTTTTAGGGTGAAACGAGAGGACTAAACTGCGTTTTCACCGAGGTTTTCTTTCAAACACAGTTCATTTCCCTTGTCTTCCAGAAAGCGACGGCTGCACGGTCTTGGCCAGACAAAGGCAACCACGGCTACAGCAATGAACTCCCCTCCATGAGAACCATCTTCTTCGCACGGGGGCCCGACTTCCGCAAGGGAGTGAAGTCTACCTCCATCCGGTCGGTGGACATTTATCCGCTCCTGTGTCGTCTGCTGCACGTGCAGCCAGCACCCAACAACGGCAGCCTGGCCAACACGGCCCAGTTTGTGCTGGACAGCACTGGGTCCGCCTCCTCCTGGCAACGTCCTCTGTCTGACCGGCCGGTGCTGGTCTGACTTTGATGACGCTGGTGTGGTTGTCCCTGGAATGGAACATGTGAGCAGGCGTAGCAGTGTAGAGCAGAGCAGAGAGTATAATATTCCCTGTTTAATTAACGATAATTCGTTGGATTTACATAGTTTAAACCAAGCATTGTCGTTATTCTGTTTTTCTGTGTCATCCTACTTGCTGTTTCAGCGTCACTAGCTTCACGTCGCTCATTCCGTGTTCCTTATGAGCGCAGAGCTTATGTGAGTCGTTCTGTCATACGCCAACACATATCCTGGTAACCATACGCACATGAATATGATTTACGTTACACAGATGGTCCTGCCCCCTGCAAAAAAACAACAAACAAAAAAAAAAAAAAACACTTCAAAGTTACCTCTTTAATATCTGCTTTGATTAGTAATCCGCCTTTTTTTCTGGCATTGTGCAATTGTCATGCTATTGGCACTTGCCCAGTACTTGGGGTTTCAAGTGCGTATGTTTATATCTGTAATATAATGACTACCATCAAGGGAGGTAATGTTTTCACCCGTTGTCCACCGGTGTATCGGTCTGTCAGCAAGATTCCTCAGAAACTACAGAAAGGATTTTATCGAAATTTTTGTTTGAAAAAATGGGAAGTGACTCAATGACACATTCATTACATTTTATTGCAGATGTTGGCATAGATCTGAATCGTAGAACAGATCCTTCACCCTTTCCGCAAGAATAATCACTGAACGGATTTTAGCGTAACTTGGTGGAAAGATGGACTGTTACCAAGAAAGATCGCATTAAATGTTGGCGCGGATTGTGGATCCAGATCTGCACGGCAAGGGGTGGACCCAACACCCCTGTTCAGCAAGAGTAGTGACTGAACGGATTTTTAACGGAACTAGGTGGAGAAATGGAATGCGACCCATGTAGGACCTCGTTTGATTTGTTTGGTTTCGATCTGTGATATGGATCCGAACCCAAAGATACACCCCAGTGCCCGTGTAGTTGTGACTTATAATCATTGTGGAATTTTTAGCTGTGTACATGTTCATGTCATGCCATCTGATTATTTATATTTTTTTTGCATGTGTATGTAAAATAAAATGGTACTCACTCTTGTGCGTATGCATGCCAACATTTTCTCTTTGTGATTCTGTGTGATTGATGCATAGCGCCGTGCGCCAGAATAGTTTTTTCTGGATTATGGCGCACGAAGGTTGTACCCTTAAAAGTTATGTTTTTTTTTTTTTTTAACTTTTTATCAGTTCTCGTTTATTGCTAAAAAGTATACTTTTGTTATTCTTCCCTCTACTTCTCAAGCTACGTATTTCCGTAGTCACTGTTTTAAATGTAGCTTTTTTTTTTTCCCTTGGTGTTTGAAAAAAGTTTTATCTGGCAAATATGAAATAACTTTTCTAACCAAAAATTGCATCGGTTTATTGGTATTTTGTTGTGATGTCTTGTTTGGGTTACCCTTCTCCCCCCCCCCCCCTCTCTCTCTCTCTCTCTCTCTCTCTCTCTGTGGAGACTTCTTGGTTGTGCAACTTGCGCGCGCTGTGTAGTGCGCACGCACGTGTGTGTTTGTGAGTGTGTGTGTGTGTGTGTGTGTGTGTGTGTGTGTGTGTGTGTGTGTGTGTGTGTGAGAGAGAGAGAGAGAGAGAGAGAGAGAGAGAGAGAGAGAGATCCTTCTTCCTTCTTCTTCTCTTCCCCAGCCCCTGCCTTCACCCCACTCCATCCTCATCAAAATAAATGAAATTGAATAATGGGCAATTTGGTTTGGTGTGTGATGACAGCACACAGGTTTATTGCCTTGTGGGCAAGGTTTTAATTAAACCAGCCTGGTCAGGAGACGGGCATGACCAGGCCTGGCTCTGTTAAAGGGGAACAACTGCTGGATCCATCACTGTTGCGAAACAGACGAGGAGTTACACGTCGTTGTAATGTTCTCTCTCTCTCTCTCTCTCACACACACACACACACACACACACACACACACACACACACACACACACACACACGCACACACATGCTCCACACACACACATGCACATGAGCATGAGCACGTACAAGCTAAATGCTATCACTGTCAATTTCAGCAAGAGTGGCAGATGTACCTTTGAAAAGGATATCCATGGCATTATCCTCGATTACACACACACACACACACACACACACACACACACATATATATATATATATATATATATATATATATATATATCCATGAAATTTGATTTTCCATGCAGATCTGGACTCCGACTGGCGGATCCTAATGGGTTCTGCCTGCTAATGGCAGGCCGAGTAATTTATGAATAAAAGAGACAGAGATGATAAATTAATCTGAAATTTAAATAATCTTGTTTCCAACTTAGTATTTGTCCGTTTAGCGTCGACTTGATCTTCCTTACAGACAAGAAAGAAGATGCCAAAGTGGAATAATTCTTCTTCTTGTTCTCATTACTAGCTGTTGTTGTTGGCAGCAGCAGCATTAAGCAGTAGTATACTGAATATACCATCCGATTTTCTCCAAGCGCCAAACACAGAAACGTATTTTGTTTGGAAAAGGGGCGGAGTTTCTATTCACGCGAGCACGTTTACGAGCATACGTCCGTAGACATGCACGCACGCAAATCTCATGCATGCACACAGACTTACACAACATGGAGTTTTGTCTGTCCTCTCCTTCACATCGCTTTTAGGGAACAGACTTCAAAACTGAACAGAGAGAAAGAGAGAGAGACTACAGCTGATTTGACATTGACACTGTTTTCACGGTTTTCACGTGCCGCCGATGTTTGCCCCTAAGACATATTGTGACTTCCCAGCTTGTGCGGAGAAAACTCCAGCGGCTGGCGACTTCAGTGGGTCATCCACTGGTCTCTCGACTGACATGTGTTCAAAGCAAGAGTCGCGATTGTGACAAGCTAAAAAATATGCCATGGTTTCCACGCTGGACCTGGAAACAGGTGAGTGAAATACATTACACAGTGTCGGTCAAAGTGAGTCACTATTTCATGACGTAGTTTATAGAATTACCTCCCCTAGGGGGATTGTTTTCGCTCACCTTCGACGGTCTGTTGTGTCCTCCGTCGAGTACGTTACCGTTTCACCTGCGTCTGTTTCTTTGTCTGCAAGATTACGCCAAAAAAAAAAGTAAATAAATAGATAGATAAAGAAATAAAACCTGAATGAATACAAAAATTAATAAGAATAAAAAGGAAAAAAAAATGGTGGGGAAGATAATATTTGGTCCTGGGACTAACAAATTAAATTCTGGCTCCGTGGCGTTCCAGAAGACGGAATGTGACTGTCTTGATGATATGATTATATCACACACACACACACACACACACACACACACACACACACACAGGCATGCACACGCGCGCGCTCGCACACACACACACACACACACACACACACACACACACACACACACACACACACACACACACACACATGCACACCCACGCGCGCGCAGCACACACACACACACACACACACACACACACACACACACACACACACACACACACACACACACACAACAGAGGCATGCACACGCGCGCGCTCGCACACACACACACACACACACACACACACACACACACACACACACACACACACACACACGTGCTTGTGTTTCTAGTCCGGCCACAGAAGCAAACAGTCTCGTGGGTCGCAGATGAACGATCGAGTTGGGCGTGTGAAGGGCCGAATGTGGTGTGGTCTTGTAGGTATAAATGAGATCTGTTCTGTTCTGTTTCTCTGTCTCTACCACCGTGTTTCTCAGTTGTTGTCTTTCTTTTGCTTTATCTCAGTCTGACTGGTTTTAAGTCCACATGTCTCTGTCTCTCTGTGTCTCGTGCGCACGCGCGTCCGCCCCAAGCTATCAACCCAGACACATAATCACACACACGCACCCACACCCCACCAACACACACACACACACACACACACACGCACCCTAGTCATCCCCTCCCCCTCAACCGCCATCCCCCCCCCCCCCCCCCCCCCCCCCCCCCCCCACACACACACACACACACACGTACACACTCGCTCACGTACGTTCGCTCGAAAGGGATGAACCTTTAACTTGGTTGGGCTCGATTGCGTGTGCTCTTTGAATGTTTCTCTCAATATAATGCTTATCTTTGAGTTCTTCCCTCCGCTGTAAGATTACTTGTGTTTGTCTTCAAGTCATTCATTCTTACTTCCATCAACTGATAAAAACTGTCTCGGTCTTCTTTGATTTGGGCGTCAACTGTAAGTATCTTTGTGTCCGTTTTGAGCGATTTCACCTCCACGTGTTCCACCGACTGTGAGGACTCTGTGTACCATCCGAGTCCTCTGCTGCTACCTTTTAACTATACAAGACTCCTTGCTCTGTCTGTCTGTCTGTCTGTCTGTCTGTCTCTCTCTCTCTCTCTCTCACATGTTAGCACACACGCACGCATACCCCCCCCCCACCCCTGCACACACACACACACACACACGAGCGCACGCGCGTTCACACCCCCCCACACCCAACACACACACACACACACACACACACACACACACACACACACACACACACACACACACACAGAGAGAGAGAGAGAGAGAGAGAGAGAGAGAGAGAGAGAGAGAGATTAACTGTCGCTCACTCTTTCACGCAAGCGCTGGGTTGCATGGAGAAAGTGGCACAAAAGTATTTGAAAATTCAGTGAATTTAATCGATCGTGTAATAACAGTCTTCTGTGCCCTGGAAACAAATTCTCGTGGCCCCAAAACGGCGTCCTTATGGCCGGCTGGTGTCCTGGTGTTTCGCTGAAACATGGCTGCCATCACTCACAGTTTGTCTTGCCTTTCTCATACAGCACTTGCATTCCAGCCTGTCTTACATCCACAACGTTTAGTGCGTCAAGACCTTTGTGTCCTCTTTGAGTCCACTCCTACCCATTTTCGGTCAGCTGCAGAAACCCTTCAAGCTTTCTTTTGAGTGCGTCCGTCCTACTTCCCGACTACTGTTTGCGCATCTCTCTCATACTCCTCCCCTCCCCATCAGCTGTAAACAGCGCGTTTGTGTCTGCTTTTGATGTATCGCTTCCACTTCCCCTTAGCTGTGAGGACCCCTTTGTATGTATATCCACTTGTCCTCTGTGAGCATATTTCCTTTGCTTCCCATTCCCGTCTCTTGTGCAGACCCCCCCCCTTTTTTTTTTTTTTTTTTTTTTTGGCTTTTGCTGATCCATCCTTTCCACTTTCTATCGATTGTGAAGAGTCTTTGGATTGTCTTTGAGTGCAACGCTCCCATTGTCCCATTATCGCGCGCGTGCGCGTGTGTGTGTGTATGTGTGTGTGTGTGTGTGTGTGTGCTGTGTGTGTGTGTGTGTGTCCACTATCAGTCCATCTCTCTCTCTCTCTCTCTCTCTCTCTCTCTCTCTCTCTCTCTCTCTCTCTCTCTCTCCTCTCAATTATGAAGACTCTTTGAGTCGTCTTTGAGTCCAACGCTCCCATTGTCCCGTTATCTAAAAAGTTTCTGCGTGTGTCCACTGTCAGTCCATCTCTCTCCCTCTCCCTCCCTCTCTCTCTCTCTCTCTATCTCTTCTGTCTGTCTCTGTCTGTCTGTCTGTCTGTCTCTGTCCTCTCTCTCTCTCTCTCTCTCTCTCTCTCTCTCTCTCTCTCTCTCTCTCCACCAATTGTGGAGACCTCTGTTAATCGTCTTTTAGTCCAACTGTTCCACTTCCCA
The DNA here is from genome assembly GCA_016801955.1 of Conus betulinus. NCBI lineage: Eukaryota > Metazoa > Mollusca > Gastropoda > Neogastropoda > Conidae > Conus > Conus betulinus. The sequence goes on along the minus strand of JADBJO010000713.1, from coordinate 173,448 downwards.
TCAACTAAAAAGATTATTGTAAGTCCATCTCTCTCTCCCCTTTCTATCAATTGTTAAAGGCTCTTTGAGTCGTCATTTAGAACAATGGTCCCACTTTCCATTGTTCAAAGAAAGATTCTTCGTGTCCTCTGTAAGTCCATCTCTCTCTCCTCTCTCTCTCTCTCTCTCTCTCTCTCTCTCTCTCTCTCTCTCTCTCTCTCTCTCTCAATTGTGGAGACTCTTTAAATCGTCTTTTAGTCTGTCCCACCCATTTCACATCAGTTATAAAGACCTTTTGTGTCTCATTTTTTCCACTTCCCAGCAACTGTGAAGACGCCTATGTCCTCTTTCAGTACGTCCCTCCCACGCCCCATCAACTGTTAAGATCCTGTGCGAACCTCTATGGGTATATCTCTCACCACTTCCCACGAACTGTAAAGACCTTTTGTCTTCTCTTCGTTTGCATCCCTACCACTTCTCATAAAGACTCCATGTGCCATCCGTTTTTGTGCATGCCCCACTTTCCATCATCTGTAAAGACCCCTTCGATCCTCTTGGAGTGTGTTCTTTCCGCTTCCCATGAACCGTAAAGACAATTTGTGTCCTCCTTGAGTGCTTCCCCTTCCACTGTTCCATCAGCTGTAAAAACCTTTGTGCCCTTTTTGAGTGCGTCCATCCCACTTCCCATTCACCCTAACGATTCACCGTGTTCTCTTTGAGTGTGTTTCTTCCACTTCCCATCAACTGTAAAGAGCCTTTGTGTCCTTTACGAATGCGTCCGTCTAACTTTCCCACCAACCATAACAACCCTATGTGTCTTCTTTGAGTGCAAGTCCTTTCCATTCTCATAAACTGTAAAGAACCTTTGTGTGCCCCCCCCCCCCCCCCCCCCCCCCCCCCCCCCCCCCCCCCCCCCCTGCCATGATTCCACTTCCCGTTAACCTTAACGACCCTGTATGTCGTCTTGTG